>CM077158.1:197284108-197542699 GCA_039583875.1 Platanthera guangdongensis | reverse complement strand
AAAAGCCCGCCGTCCAGGCGGGGACGCGTTTGCTAGGAAAGATAGGCGGACAGAAACACTGTCCTGCCTTAACACTGGGACTTGTCGCGTCGAAAGGGAGAAACTCTAAGGGGCGCTACTGGCCAGAAACCTGGCCACCTTGGAAGACTCGCTGATTTCTGGGTTAAATAGAGATCTAGCACCAAGTGAGAGGGTAGGAAGGTCACCTCGTTTTCTGCATTTCCACCGTTTCCAGCCATGGATATTGTCACCCTTCTTGGCGGCATCTTCTTCTCCTTGGTTGGTGTTTGTTATTCACGGAAAAGAAGATTGGATCCAGCAATCTCTTCCTCTCCGACGGTTTCTTACAGCGACGGACTTGACAAAATGAGATAAAAGAAAGAAGGCTAGTGTTTTATCCCCTTTTTATCGTGAGAAATTAGGGTAACTACCTCGCCACGTGTCGGCCTGACATTGAACCGCCAAACATTGTTTTAAATGAGTCATTTTTGAAAAGACACGGGCCCATTTAAGTCGATTTGGCACAATTCCCGAAAAATCTGGAAAACAGGGCCGAACATTAGCCAAGGCAGAACTATGGCATTCGACGAATCTTGTTTCGACTTTCATCGAAGCTCTGCTCGACGTTTCATCGAGCTCTGCTCGACGGTTTCATCGAGATCAGGTCACTACCCATGTCACAGGTAGTCTTGGATTGGGCACGCGTGGGTAGGGACACGCCCGTGTCACTACCAGTGTCCTTCTCTGGAAAAATCACAAAGATGGTGCAAACTTTACAAGAACACCACACTGGTAGGGACATGCCCGTGTCACTACCCGTGTCCTTCTCTGGGCTCGACAAATTACCTCAGCTATGGCCGGAAATATTCTAAGTCATATGGCGTCGAGATCATTGAGTCCACTCAACGTCGAGAGCGTTGAGTCCACTCAACGCTCTCAATGCCTCAACTAGGCCAGAATGAACTCTAAGTTATATGGCATCGAGAGCGTTGAGTTGCGTTGAGTCCACTCAATGCCTCAACTCGGCCAGAATGAACTCTAAGTTATATGGCATCGAGAGCGTTGAGTGGACTCAACGCTCTCACGCCTTAACTACCAGAAGCTAAGTTATATGGCGTCGAGAGAGTTGAATCCACTCAACGCTCTCAACGCCTTAACCGCCAGAACATAAACTAAGTTAAATGGCATTAAGTGCGTTGAGTCCACTCAACGCTCTCGACGCCTAACCCGCCAGGATTTCAAAGTCAAATGGCGTCGAGTGCGTTGAGTCCACTCAACGCTCTCGACGCCTATCCCGCCACAATTTTTAAGTTAATTGTGGACTCAACGCTCTCAAACGCCTTAGCCCACCAGAAACTTTCTAAGTTAGATGGCGTCGACTACGTCGAGTCCATTCAATGCACTCGACACCCTCGAACCTGAGTCAATCTTCTTGACTCAGAACACGTGCGATGGGTCTGGCACGAAATGGGACGTTACAAATTCTATAAACAAAATAAAAGATTTCGTCCCCGAAATCAGGCTAAGGTTGTGGGGAGAGAAAAGCATGAAATGAAATAAAGTATGCTTTTAAAATTTATCTTGATGAAAACAACTCCGGGTAGTGCTTTCGCATCAAGTCCACTGGCTCCCAAGTAAATTCTTCTTTCCCATGATTGACCACAACACCTTTACCAAAGGAACACTCTTGCGACGCAAACTTCTTGTCTCAGTGTCCACTATCCGCACCGACTATAGTCGCACAGATTTATTGGTCTCTACTGCTCCATTAGTGGTGGGGATATATTGATCAGGCTGCAACATCGTCTTCCGAAGTGACGACACATGAAATACGTCATGAAGGTTCTCCAGCTCTGGCGGTAACTCCAACTGATAGGGCAAAGGGCCAATCCTTTCCAATATAGTGTAAGGCCCAATGTACCTTGGGTTGAGCTTCTTCACACCACGTACCCGTGACACTTCATGCATGGGCCTGATCTTTAGGAACGCTTTGTCACCCACTTGAAATTCCACCATCCTGGTGTTTTGTATTATAATATTAAGCCTACCGACTTTAAGCCAAAAGCATGTGGTCTCGTATTAATCTAACAACTGCATCAGTGTCATCGGCATACTCAATTCCTAAAACATTCAGGTCTTCATCTTGCACCCAAGATAAGGGGGGGGGGGTTCTACACCTTCTTCTGTAAGGGGCTTTCATGGGGGTGTTCATCCCGATTTACTAGCCTGTTGGGGACTATTGGTGTTTTGAAAGAATTATACCATGGGTAAGGAGCCTTTCCCATGGCTCTCCTCTAATCCAGCACACACAACTCAATAGTATCTTTCCAAAGTTCGGATGGCCTCTCATTTTACTGCCCGTCCGTCTGAGGATGAAAGGTTGTGTTGAAGGTAAGGCGTGAAACCCAAAATACGCTTGGTACGATGTCCTTCCATTCTTTAGCGGTTAAAATGGACCACCCCCTGTCAGAAAACAAATGCTTCTTTGGCAATGCCATTGGTACGAACAAAAGGCTCCACAAATAGGCATACCAAGATATCCAATCATGTGGGCTTCCTTTCTTCATATGAATAAAAACCTCCGCTAGCCTGTTTGTCAGGCGGTACAAAACGTGATTACCCCAAAAACGAATCACGGGGTCCCCGTGCACGACTGTCTTTCCTTTTTTGATTCCCCATCAGAGCGTGAGCGAGGAAATATATGGATGAAGCCCATGGAGACATCCTCTAACCTCCACTCGGGGATGGGCAATGGCTGTAATAATCCACCGGGGCTCTTGCATTCCGCCTTCACCCTTTGACAGGCCTCGCAGTGTGTAACAAAATATCTGAAGTCTCTCTTCATTCCCAGCCAACATATGGTCTTCCGAAGGTCAGCGTACATCTTGGAAGTCCCAGGATGCACCGAATACTGAGATCAATGTGCCTCTCTCAAGATATCTTCCCGAATTTTGCCGTATTTGGGAATGTAAAGCCAGCCATGGAGATGAATGAGACCGTCTTTTACGGAATACTCGTTAGTAGTCCCATCTTCAATTGACTTAAGAACCGAGGCTAGAGCAACATCCTTTCCTTTCTCTGCCCGGATTCGGTCCCGGATATCACAGACTATGCTCATCGCGGTCAAGTATTCTATATACCCCTCTGAATGGTCTTTATATACCAGGGTAATCTCCATTTCTTCGAGCATCTGAGCTAATTTCATACTCATCAATCAGGTCTTAGGGCTCGATTCTGGTACCTTTCTGCTCAAAGCATCGACTACGGAATTTGCTTTTCCGGAGTGGTTGTTCAAAGTAAATTCATAATCACATAAAAATTCTAACCACCGCCGCCGTCTCAAATTCAATTCCTTCTGAGTATGAACGTACTTTAGATTTTTGTGATCTGAAAAAATTTCACAGTGGACGCCATATGGATAGTGTCTCTAAACCTTCAAGCCGAATACCACTGCTCCAAATTGCATATCATGTACTTGATAGTTGACCTCATGCTTCTTCGGTTTCGAAGAATAAGCAGTCACATGCCCGCTCCACATCAGTACTTCTCTCATCCCTTGATATGACGTGTTAGTGTAGACTTGAAATCCTTCCTTCCCAGATGGAAGGGCTAGGATGGGTACGGTAGTAAGTCTATCCTTTAGTTCTTGGAATGTAGCTTCACACTGGGGTGTCCACTCGTATGGCACGCCTTTCTTCGTTAGAGTATTAAGAGGAAGAGCAATCTTTGAGAATCCTTTTACAAACTTGCGATAATACCCGGCAAGTTCAAGGAAACTTCGAACATCGACCGCTGACTTCAGGGTGACCATTCCTTCACGGCACGCACTTTGGTTGGATCCACTGCTAGTCCAGCCCCACTGATCACGTGGCCCAGGAAGGCAACTTCTTGGAGCCAGAATTCACACTTGCTGAACTTGACAAACATGGCGTGCTCTTTTAGCTTTTTCAGTACCAAGGTCAGATGTTCGACATGCACTTCCTCTATCTTTGAGTAGACAAAATGTCATCGATGAAGATGATGACAAAGATGTCTAGATAAGGCTCAAACACCTTGTTCATCATGCTCATGAAGGTTGAAGGGGCATTTGTGAGCCCAAACGGCATCACGGTGAACTCGTACAAGTCGTACCGTAAGCTAAAAGCTATTTTTTGAATGTCTCCTTGTATCCTCAACTGATAATACCCCAAGCGCAAATCCAACTTGGAATACCAATGCGCTCCTACCATTGGTCGAACAACACGTCGATTCGGGGTAGCAGATAAGTGTTCTACACCATCAGTAGATTGAGCTCCTGATAGTCTATACATAATCTTAAGGTCCATCCTTCTTCTTAACGAACAGAACAGGGGCTCCCCAAGGTGATGAGCAGGGGCGAACAAATCCTGATTCCACCAGCTCTTGCAACTGAATTCTAAACTCTATGAGTTCCTTCGGGGCCATATGATAAGGGGTCCTGGAGACGGGCTTGGCACCCGGTACTAGTTTAATTTGAAAATCCACCTCTCTATGCGGGGATAATCCTAGCAATTTCATAGGAAATACCTCAGGAAAATCCCGCACCACTCGCACGTCCTTCATATTTATTGTCTTCTCTTTCATTTGAAACATATCATGTAAACTTTATCTCCTCTCATGTGGGCTTTCAAGGCCTGAATTGAAGATAGTAACAAGTGTGGAGCGAAGTTTATACCTTGGAAAATGACCTCAGTGTCTTCATGTCTCAAGTAAATCCGCTTCTCCGCGCAGTCAATTCTTGTGTAATGTCAATCCAACCACGACATGCCTAGAATGAGATCGAATTCTGGCATCCCCAAAACTGTGGCAGGGGTATCGAAGATCTTTCCCCCAAGGAATATCTCCAGTTCACACTTGGCAGTTGCGGTCATCTCAGAGCCATCTAGGAGGCGTACTATTCGAGCAGTACCAGTGAAATATTGCACCCATTCTAAGTCTTTAATGAAGCATGCAGACACAAACGAGTGTGATGCACCGGTACCGAATAACATATTGGCTGGTTTCCCGCCAACCATTATGGTGCCTAAGTACCAATAACAAATACTCAAAGCTAGATCTCTATTACATCTTAAGCATCTTAAGGTGAATACTGAAAGTGTGTTAAATAACTGTAATATACCTGCAATCACCTCCCGAGGGTTCCACTCCTGCGTCATGTCCAGCGCAAACACCTGATCTCGAGCATGTCTAGGGTTTCCTCCTCGTGGTCCTCGTCCTCGACCATGTGTATGTTCCCATCCTCGTGGAGCTGCCGGAGGGAGAGCAGGAGGAGCATTCCCAACTAGATGTGGTCAGTAACGTTGGATGTGGCCCAATTGGTTGCATTGGAAGCACACTCGCTCATACCGCCCTTCGGGTTGTTGGAACTGTTGTAGCTGTGGAGGTGGAGGAAATGCTGGAGGCTGTGGGACTGGGCGCTCCATTCTAAAATTCCGATGGAAACGCCCGCCACTACTCTGGTATCCTCTTCCACCTTTGTTGTCATGGCTCCTTCTGTTACTGGGGACAGCCTCCATCACACCCTCAGCGGGTCTCTTATCACTTCCCAAGTGGTCTGCCTCTAGCCTCTTTGCCATGTCAATTATCTCTGCTAAGCTGGAGTCTACTGTAAACAAAATAGCTTGCCTCAGGGGGTCTCGCAAGCCTTTGTAGAACCTTTTGGCATATCCTCTGTCATCCAACTCATAGTAGTCAGCGAATCTAGCCAGATGCTGAAACTCCCGCTGGTACTCCATCACTGACTTGGATCCCTGCCTCAGCTGCAGGAACATTTCTTCAAGTTCATCTCGAGTAGTCGAAGGGATAAAGTGCTCTAAGAAATCTTCAGAAAACTTGCTCTAACTAATATCCGTGTAGACTCTTCCTTGGAAGGTGGAGCCCATGAGAGACTTCCACCACCTTTTTGCATACAGCTCCAGAAGTGTCACTACCAGGGTCACAGCCATATTGTTTGGACATTTAATTCCCGCCAACAGTTCTTGCACGGTGTCGAGCCATTCCTCCGTACGCACTGCCGACTCCATCCCAAGGTAGGCAGGAGGGGAGAGAGCTCGGAAGGTGCTCAACCAACTAGAGCTCGGTGCATGTTGTTGTGCAGGGGCTTATTGGGACCTAAAGGCTTCCAAGATAGATATGAGCGTCTGTCCTAGCTCTGATTGCTGAAACTGTGTGGGTACGGATGGGGAGGGAGTGCCCCCCACTAGCTCAACGTGCACTGAGATCTACATGTAAGGTACAAACCTAAAGTCAGGTTGGCTAACCTTAAGTTCAAAGTTGGACATACTTAGTGTGAATTACATATGTGCACACTACTGCTTCCGCTAAGTCAGTTTGTCCCCACACTGACTAATCGAATGGGGGGTGGCACCATTGTTAAATGACTTCTTTAGTTTAGGATCGTAGCAAGCTGATACCATTTGTAAGACCCCCCCCCCCTCCCGGAACACAAAACACGGCACGAGGGAGTCTTTTGCCTAGAACAGCCGCTTTGCGGTAGTATTACCACTCGTGCTAACCTGTACTACAAGACGCCAATTCTGTCGGCTACAATCAATATCAAACATTGCCAACCCAACCAAGATTTTATAACAGAAGACAAATCCGCACATAAGTAAATAGTCCAAAAGTGCATCAAATAAAAGAAGCATAAACAAGCTTCTATAATATCAGAGTACGAGTAAAACTTGCCCAAAGGGTGCTACATCATAAGTCTCTCAAAACTCACATCAGTCACTGACGGTTGCGACGGCACCGTCCCTTCAGGCCCTATCGTCGTGTCCTGGCTGTCCTGTTGCATAACCTGCTGCTGCTCTGTCTGCGGGTTTCTCCTAAAAAGGAAGACATAGCAATCGTTAGTCATAAGACTAAGTGGCTTTCACATCCGCTCCTCCAGCGACTCCTCGGCACCGGGCGGAGAAAAGAACAAGGGTATATATATATATATATATATATATATATATATATATATATATATATATATATATATATATATATATATATATAACAGTAGTACAAACAGGTGGTATAGTGTGAGAAATATCAAGTATATCAGCAGTATAATAAAAATATAGAGCTACAACAAAAAGTAACTCAACTTATATGAATGCCCAAACAGACATATAAGTTGAGGATCAGCTCAGCAGTAAAGTAACTCATCATATAAGAGTGCACATACAAATGTACACGATAAGGATCTTTTGTATGCAATGAAATGTAATGTCATGAATGCAATGCAATGACTCACCCATGATCACGCACATGCAACTACTATGTCGACACAGACTTGTAGTTCCCACTTTTCGAGTAGGTAGCTAACCTCTCAGGCGTCAACCGTCGTGGCCAGGCGGTGACAGTGGAGCGGGCTTCTCCACTACTAGGCGGGCATCCGCACTACCAACCCTAGGTCTCTGTACGCCTCAATGCTAAGAACACAATAGCGGAGCTCACCTGCATACTACGGCTCAGCAGGAGTCTCAGGTAGAAGTGCACCGAGAACCAAGCCTTGAAATGGCCTATGTTGTGACCCGGAAGGAGCCTCGGAAAATGCAAGAGGACCAAGCCCAAACATCCACTTGGCACGAAGGAGCAGGAGCCTCGGAATGAACACCAAGGACCAAGCCCAACCGCCCAAAGTCTATATGTCAACTCTCGTCGGTGTGACACCTGGCGAGCCCGTAGACCTGCCACACTATTTTAACCCTGGATTATGACACCGTGTACCAACTCACACAACATGCAATTCACATACGAGGCTCCACATTGAGCCACCTTTTCAATATTCAAATTTCGTGCTCAAAACTCGCAAGAGCTTCACACTGAGTCTCTTACCAATACATAATACCAGTGCGGTAACACACACACACTTTCAATCCTTTTACATTTTTGTGCATCCAAGCACACCAAGGGTCCACCATCAACATTTTGGTACTCCACACACATTCACCAACCATTTTTTATCATAATTACATGTATACTATGATCACCTGACTTTAACATTACTGGTTACAATTCCTTTATCAAGTTCGAACTAATCGTGTACATATGGATCTACCAACTAAAAGCCATCAACCATTCGTTCATTGCAATTACTACAATTTATGTACAGCAAGCTTCAAGTCAACCTCATCAATGTTCATTGTACTACCATTATCAAGTACATCCCTATCGATTCACATATTTAAGTCATTCCTACCATCCCAACTCGTCAATCCATTCATTCACTAACCTCCACTAAATCACATCGGTCAAGTACACTTTGCTACACCATTTATTCGTTAGGGATCTATCCAATAAATGTTATTAACATATCTTACCACAAATACTTATAAAATAAATTCAACAAAACATTAACGTTATTGTACCACCATCTCTCTACCAAACCCAAAGCCGATACAAAACCAACACGAGAACTATATATGCAGGATTGATTACTATACAGCAACTTCGATCAGGCATTCCTGAGGCTACAGGAATCCGGTGAAGGCGTGTAACCCCCTTGGAAAAGTATTTCCAAGGGCTGCGACTTTCGTGTTTAGTCGGAAGCCCAGATCTGGCTTCATCATGTCTGGAAACGGACTCGACGATTGCTGCGTGCAGAAAATAGATTTTTGCGCATCTTAAAGCAGACCGAACGTCATCGGTTCGTCTTCTTCCTCCAACCAAATTTACCAAATAACATCCAGAATTTCTCCTCCCTTATTCACACTCATATGGCCACTTCTCTTCACGAAACCAATCCACAAACTTCATGTGAAGTGAGGAAATGTTGAAGACTCTAATTCCTAGGACACAAGTCCTAGCATGGCCTCTTCCTAGAAAACCTTCTTTCACAAATCAACTCTTTTGAGTCGATATCACTCCTAGAAATAACTAAAGATCTAGCACCAAGGAGAGGGTAGGAAGCTCGTCTCGTTTCCAGCGTTTCCAACATTTCTAGCCATGGATCTTGTCACCCTTCTTGGCGGCATCTTCTTCTCCTTGGTTGGTGTTCGTTCTTCACGGAAAAGAAGATCGTCTCCAGCAATCTCTTCCTCTCTGACGGTTTCTTACAGCGACGGCTTAGTAAAATGAGATAAAAGAAAGAATTCTAGGGTCTTCTGCCCTTTTTATAGTGAGAAATTAGGGTAACTGCCTCGCCACATGTCGACCTGATATTGGACCGCCAAATATTGCTTTAAATGAGTCATTTTGAAAGACGCGGCCCATTAAGTCGATTTGGCGCAATTCCCAAAAAATCCGGGAAAACAGGGCCGAAAATTCGCCAAGGCAGAGTTATGGCATTCAACAATTCTGCTCGGCTTTTGTCGAGCTCTAGTCTACTACCCATGTCACGGGTATTCTTGGATTGGGCACACGCGAGTAGTGACACGCCCTAGTGTACCCGTGTCCTTCTCTGGAAAAATCACAAAGATGACGCAAAATTTACAAGAGTACCACACGGATAGGGACACACCGTATCACTACCTGCCTCCTTCTCTGGGTTCGATGAAATTACCTCAGTTATGGCTGGAAACATTATAAGTCATATGGCGTCGAGAGAGTTGAGTCCTCAACGCTCTCCATGCCTCAACCGGCCAAAATGAACTCTAAGTTATATGGCATCGAGAGCGTTGAGTCCACTCAATGCTCCGAACGCCTCAACCCGTCCAGAATGAACACTAAGTTATATGGCATCGAGAGCGTTGAGTCCACTCAGCGCGACTCAATGCTCTCGACGCCTTAACCACCAGAAGCTAAGTTATATGTCGTCGAGAGCGTTGAATCACTCAACGCCTCAACGCCTTAACCGCAGAACATAAATTAAGTTAAATGGTGTCGAGTGCGTTGAGTCCACTCAACGCTCTCGACGACTAACCTTCCAGGATTTCAAAGTCAAATAGCGCCGAGTGCGTTAGACGCTCTCGACTAACCTTCCACAAGTCTGCGAGTGCTTGAGTCCACTCAACGCTTGACTCCTATCCGCCACAATTACTAAGTTAATTGGCGTCGAGAGCGTTGAGACCACTCAACGCTGTCAACGCCTTAGCCCACCAGAAACTTTCTAAGTTAGATGGCGTCGACTGCGTCGAGTCCATTCAACGCACTCGACGCCACCGAACCTGAGTCAATCTTCTTGACTCAGAACACATGCAAGGGGTCTGGCACGAAATGGGACATTACAATTACGACTGCAAATGCATACTACAATTTCGACATTAAATGCCTACTATAATTACGACTGTAAAGGCCTAATAAATTACGACTACAAATGCATAATAGAATTATGACTGCAAATGCCTACTACAATTTCGACTGCAAATGTCTACTAGAATTACGACTGTAAATGCATAATAGAATTAGGACTGCAAAAGCGTACTACAATTACGACTGTAAATGCATTTTAGACTTATGACTGTAATGTTTTAAATTTTCAACGAAAAGGAAAATTGCAACTGCAGCTGCAACCATTTAGGTATTACCAACCTTATAACTCGTTCGTAGTTTCGTTAAGACATCGAAGCAAAACTGGGCACGATAACTCTTCTTAGATGACCAACGACAAATTCTCGGCCTAGCAAGTTCATCAACAATCACCTGCACATCTGCGTGCTCGTGAAACCATAACTAGAGCCAAAAATAATGTAATTACAAAATATTTAATATAAAAAAATTTACTAAAAATTATCTTACTTACCAATAGTATGGTTGCACAACCCTCCAGTATCCCAAATTAACACCAACTTTCTTGACTATACTAGTTTGACTTAGTGCATCAACGTGTGATAGCAAAAAACGGTGAATTGTCTTTGGCCAGTTGTAATTCAGAAAATTCGAGAAACCTCTAATTTTGTACAAAGAGGCTGAGATCTTCATCCCTTTCAACGGGAAGAAGAATACGTTGACCAAATAGAGGATTAAGTTGTCCAATCTCCTACTCTCCAAAGTGGGAGACCAATCTTTCAATGCAAGACTATTAAGATCCTCAGTCAAATATTTGTAGGATATATTTATACATGGCACTCTAAAGAACTTAAAGTCCTCTCCCCAGTTTGGAAGACCCAAGATCAGAGAAACCTCATTAACAGCCAATTTACAGTAGTTATTACCTAGCAAAAACATGTTTATGTCTGTTAAAGGTCGTACATGAGCATAAAGTAATGGAATATTTTGCGATAGGCTGGGCATCTCAAACAACTGCAGCACATTGGCTTCCCTCAAAATCTTTAAAGTTTGCTCTTCTAAAGCGTCTAAAAAGGACGGACATTCAACTTGAAAGTCGATACAACACATCTGGAGTATAAGAAATTGCTCTCAGACACTACAAAAGAGGTTCTGATTTAGCATATATAAATACAAAAAACATGTCAAAGAATGTGTAGATAATCTTACTTGTTCTTGTGAATGACACCTATAGGAAAGTTGTATTACAAAAATATGTAATTAAGAAGCATATTGTAAAACGAAACAATAAACTTTTAATTACAATTGAAATTACATCTACTTAAAAATAGAAGTGTACCTTCATTTTAATATGCAAGATAGAATAGAAAATTCAAAAAAGAACTACTTACAACTGTAAATAGAACTATGATTTAGATTGGTTTGGGTTCTGCAGCTATAATCATACAAACAATTGGAGTTCCAAATTGAGAGTAATAAATTGTAAAAAATTTCAACATAGATTAGAACCCTAAACATTAAAGCAGTTACAACTGGAATAATGAGACGAAATTCAAAAAATATAAGGTCATTTCTCTACCTTCGAGAGCTATGTACAACTGATGACATAAACAATTTACTAATTAAATGGACTGTAAATAGAACTATGATTACGACTATTTTTGTCCTACAGTCGTAATCATACAAAAAATTGGAATTCGAAATAGAGAAGAAGACATTGTAATAATATTGTACACAAATTAGAACTGTAAATAGTACAGAAGTTACAACTGGAATAAATTACATAAATCCAAAAAAATTAAATAGACAACATTTTACAGTTCAAAAATAAAAGAACTGTAAATACCACTATAATTACAACACGAATGACAAAAAGAACTGTTAGGGTTTTTGAACTGTAAGAAAACTAGAACAACGACTACATATTTTTATACATTTTGAATTGCAACTTAAACTCCAATTACAACTGTAAATATTATGAAAACTGTTTGGTTCTTTGAACTGTAAAGAAAAGTAGAATAACGACTGTAATTTCAAATTGTACTGTAATTTAAAATGGACTATAAATCAAAGTTCTTCAGTGTTCTCTTCCTTGAATGTCACTAGAACTATGAATAAATGGACTGTAAATAGAGAAGAATGCTTCGTAACCATACAAAAATTTCAATTTGGACTGTAAATAGAACTCTGATAACTAGAATTATTTATTAATGAAATGGATTGTAAATAGAACTATGATTACAACTGTTTTTGATCCTGCAGTGGTAATCATACAAAAAACTGGAGTTACAAATAGAGAAGAAGGCATTGTAATAATATTGTTTTACACAAATTAGAACTGTAAATAATACAGAAGTTACAACTGGAATAAAGTAACATAAATCAAAAAAATCTAATTAGACTGCATTTTCCAGTTCAAAAACAAAAACAAAAACTGTAAATACCACAATAATTACAACAGGAATGACAAAAAGAACAGAAGGATCTTTGAACGGTCGAAAATGTAAAATAAAGAATGCATATATTTATACAATTTTGAATTTGCAACTTGAACTCTAATACGACTGTAAATATTATGAAAACGTTTGGTCTTTGAACTGTAAAGATAACTAGAATAACGACTATAATTTCAATTTGGACTGCAATTTCAAAATGACGAGAAGATGGCTCTATTTGCACTAGAATAACGACTGTAATTTCAAAGAGGACTGTTTATCTTTATACAATGTGGACTGCAATTTCAACTCAATTTACGACTATAAACACTACATACATTAACAAACTTGCAACTAAATCTAATTTGCGCAGAGTATTACACAGGATTGGGAAAATAAACAGTGGTTTTAAAAATGGAATTTCTTAAAAATGCAAGAAAAAGAATAACTTATAACTGGAAGAAGAATTCACCAAACAACTTCCATTTGAAGTGAAACATAAACCCTAAATTTGAGTGTATTGGGTTTGAGATTTTCAACCTTCTTAATATATGATCAAAAACGGCTTCGTTTGGAGTTCGAACGCAGTAATGGCGAACAAAGTCGCCCTGGATCGCAGTAACGGCAACGGAAGAAAAGGAGAAGGTGGCTCTTGATTTTCGTGGAACGTTTGGGCAATGAAGAGGCGCCCGATCAGACATGTCTCCAACGCCCAGGATCTCAGAAACGAAGAGGCGCGAGAAGCGAGAAGGGAGGAAGAGGCGCGAGAAGGAGGAAGAGGGCGATTGCGAAAGAAGTTTTGAAATGAAGAGGCGCGAAACTAAAAATATCGGGCTTAGGTTTTTCCGTAATTGTATGAAGGAAGGGCGTATTTATTTATGAACCATAAGCATGATACACCACATGTACCCAAAAATTTTTTCATATTATACATATTTATATATAATAACAATATTATATATTATATATACATATATATTTCCTATATATAAATAATATGCGATATGTCAATAGCGTGAGTTTTAAATTCCAACAAATAATATAGGCTGTCAGACCTGTCTTATGAAAAGGGTTTAGGTATATGAGTTGCTTGAAATACGCATCTCGTGTATTTAACATATATACGTGTCCTTTTGAAATACTCTTATATACGTACATTTTAGGAAAATTCTTCAACAACTTTGAGATCTACAACTTTCATGTTGAACCTTGTCCTGAAAATGCACGGTTTACACATTTTGGGCCCGAAAATAACCTGGGCGTAACTTGCAAATTCTTAAGTTACGCTCAATTTCGCGCCTTTTGAAAATACGTTTAAACTGTGCATTTTTTAAAAAAAGTGTTCAACATGAAAGTAGTAGATCTCGACGAGATCTATCAACTTTCGTGTTGAACAATTATCATAAGTAATTATTATAGGGGCGGAGCCCTGAACCTATCGCAGTCGAGGTATTGTCATGATTGGTGGTAGGGGCGAAGCCCGCCGGGGGCGGGCAAAATCCTCCGCTGCTGGTCGGATACTGTTGCGAGAGGTCATAGGGGCAGAGCCCCGTGTCTGACACTCGTGTGTGGCTCTATATATATATATATATATATATATATATTAATTATATATATATATATATTATATATATATATTATATATATATATTTATAATCACACCAGCTTGCTTAATTACATACTACCGAAATAACTTTATAATTATATAACATGGTATTTTTATTAATATCAAATACTATAATAAATTATAATAAAAATAATAGAGTTATATAACGCTATATATATATATATATATATATATATATATATATATACTAGCATCTTCGAACGGGCTTCGCCCGTTCTCGATGCGTCGCTTATGCGGGGGCTTCGCCCGCAATCAAGCGGGTTTCGCACGCCCCCCGGCACGCGAAGCGTAATTATAAAAGTCCTCCAGCGTGCGAAGCCTAATTATAAAAGCCCTCCGGCGCGCGAAGCTTAATTATAAAAGCATTTAAAATGATTTTAATAAATTTATTAATTATATAACATATAAATTTTATTTTAATAAATTTATTAATTATATAAATATATAAATTAATAATTTTTTTTAAAAAAAAAAAAAGAAATAAAAAACTCAACCCGCCCCCTTCCTCCCGCACAACTCCTCTGTCGCCGGCGGCCTGCCCGGCACCCACCGGCGGGTTCGCGGAGCCGGCGAACCCGCCAGTGGGTGCCGGGCAGGCCGCCGGCGGCTCCGCCGCCGGCAACAGAGGAGGTGCGGGAGGAAGGGGCGGGAGGAAGGCGCGTATCGGGGATTTTCAGGAAATGAACAGTAGCTTTTGGGGAGCTCATGGGTAGGGCCACCGCCGCCGCGATGGCCCTGCCCGTGAGCCGCCGGACAACCCCTGGCTGGTTCGTCGTATGCCGTCGAACCCGCCAGTGGGTGCCGGGCAGGCCGCCGGCGGCTCCGCCGCCGGCGACAGAGGAGGTGCGGGAGGAAGGGCGGGGAGGAAGGCGCGTATCAGGGGTTTTCCGGAAATGAACAGTAGCTTTTGGTTGGGGGTTTTGTTATTTGCAGGCCAATGTTTATGAATACAACGGCCAAAAGCAATTCTTTGAAGATCAGATCAGATCGATCGAGATGAGATTCATGGTGTGATTCCAAATATGCATATTGTTTTAAATGATAAAGATATACATCATATTTACTTATATGCATACCATAATTGCATATATTATAAAGGTTGTAACTATAGGTTTTATATTTGCTAAGTTGTTAGAATTCAACCCCAGTTAAACCGCTCGAACACCACCTTTTTTTGCTGCTTCAATGCCCGATCTAATTTTCAAAACCATCCTTGGAGGTGACACTCCATACATATGCAAAACAAAATAGGATTTTGCATCCATTATTCAAGAAGATAAAGAGATGAAGCGAAGCAATGACATACATTTACATAGGTAATTTTTGATGGATCTAAAATTATTTTTTAAAAAAATCAAGATTTAACTACTCAGGGATCTTCCACTATATTACATTTGTAAAATAATATTCTAAATTTATACAATAAGATGAGTATTGTCTAAAGTTTATGAATTACTCCTTCAATTTTGCAATATATTGTTTGTAAATATTTTTTATTCAAGCATATTATTTCATTTCTATTCCCCCCCCCCCCCCCCCCCCCCAAAAAAAAACTATAGGTTTGATCAAGATGAATATCTATTTCAACTTTTGGGCCTACTATTCGATAATCTAGCTGAGAAATACATTTAACAACATTCATGATCACAGCAGAACAAAGTAAAAAATAATAATCACAAAAGAGAGCATTCATGTTACTTCAACATCTGGAAACTGTTGACAATATTTTCCCAATGAAAATAATTTATACTGATAAGAAAGTCAAAGTATGGAACATTTGCTGCTCTTGCAAAATTCCTGGGACTGTTCCAGAGCCCTCTTCAGTTCCTCTTTCAGCTTCTGAATCTCTTCATCTGATTTCAACCTTGATGCCTCTGCAGCCTTCTCTGCTCTCAGGCGCGCAGTTTGCTCTTCAGCTAATTGTTTCTCGAGTTTTTTGACAGTCAAGTTTAATTTTTGCTCTACCTGCACAGAATAACAAAGCAGCTGTCGAAAAAGTTTTTATAAATGGGCTGGAAGAACATACAGTTGTTGCACCATGACTCATGGGGGCAAAGCCCAATACTATGTAATTTGGCCATCAGATTAAAGACAGTTTTGAAAATTGGTATTTCAGGCCCTTTAGCCTCCTCTCTAACAAGTGATATTAAAAGCTCATATGAAGCTATTTGTGTTCTTTGAGGGTCACGTGTGGTCATTGGTGCTTTCAATCACGGTTGACCGAGGTTCAAGAGCAGATATCGAGCACCATGACTGCAAACAGTGAGTGAGCCCACCGACGTGAGAGCTCACATGAGTGTTCGCATGTGCGTGTGTGTGAGAGAGAGAGACGCAAATAGAATGTTATAACAGTGAGAGAGCATTAAGTTTTGTTCAACAGACGCAAGAACTAGTTGAAAGCGACAATAGTGACATGATTGTGGCATGGCGTGCAGAATCAACCAGACTCACAAAACCACAGGAAAAGATAGGAATTCCCAAACTCAAGGGCAAACTCTCATTCATAATAGGATAAATACATTGACATGGGCGGATTTAAGGGCCCGCGGGGGCCCGGGCCCCTCCAAGATTTTTTGTAATACAGAGGATGAATTTGGATTTCTCTCGTCGAGCTAGTGAATTTTGACTACTTATACGTCAAAAACGATGTCCAAATAAGGGAGAAAAGGGTTTCGAAAGGTGAGGATGTTTAAATTTTTTGTTAGAAAAAATGAAAGATGACATGAGAGCTAACTGGTTTAATTAATTTTTGTAGAGCTGACATATGTAGATAACTGCAACCAATTTTGAGCTCGTCAAGTCTACCTTTACTGATCATAGCTTCTTCGGATTCTCTGAAAGAAACACTACGACCATCTTCGACTGATAGAGCGCGACATATTTTTTACTCAACTATTGTAATTTTATTTATTTTAATTGTATCTCTTTTATTACATCATAAGAGTACACGAGATCAGAGTCAATTTTGACTATGAGTTTCTCATACTTCTTGAACGGTTCGGGTCCCTTATTGAAATTCTCATTCTCTGCAGTAGGAACACACGTCCACATTTTTTTGTGTTAATTTTAATACGAAGTTCCCTTTGAGGAGGAGCTTTCATATGATTTTAGGGGTGTTGAGGAATGATAACTGCAATGAGGTCAGCCGAATGTTTAAATACTGATGATTACACTTTATATTTTTTGCAACTCATACTTTGTAGCAAAGAGATCCATCTTAGACATTTTCATTGTAACTAACATATTTTTTGAATTTATTTACTTCATTATACCAATATTTAACCCAAAAACCTGAACAAATAAATCAAATTGGAATTGTTGATACTTTTTACAGTCTCACTTTTCAAATTATTGAAAAGTTAATATTGTGTATACTGCAACCAAGATCAGGTCAGTATCACGTAACATTCTATTTGGTCTGAAAGTTGATTAAAGATAACACTCAAATGTATCAAAATAGATAAACAACAATTAGAAACATCTTTTTATGACTCAATTCTGATCAATACATGAACAAATTTTGGTATTGGTATTGATCATCAAAAAAATCTCCACCATTTGATTGAGCCCTTAGTCAAATTTCCTGGATCCGCCTCTGTACATCAAGATGCACTATAACAAACTCCTTTACTTCAAAGTTCAAAAGAACTCATCGAGAGCTAGAAGGGTGTTTAGAGTGAAAACAAAAGTAACGGACACTCCAACCGTACCATTCAAATTTGTATACAATAACAACAACACTCAAACCTTTATCCCACTATAGTGGGATCGGCTATATAGATCTTTTGGCACCATTGTGCCCTATCTTTAGTCATAATCTCACTAATGCCTAAATACATCATGTCTTTTCTTATAGTTTCATTTGAAGTCTTTATTAGTCTACCCTTCCCCTGTTTGACATGCCTAGTGATTAAACTCTCACAACTTCTAACAGGTGCCTCTAATGGTCTTCTTTGTATGTGTCCAAACCATCTTAGCAGAGCTTCTCACATCTTCTCTGCAATTGGTGACACTCCTGTCTTATTCTTTGATACATTCATTCTTAATTTTATCCAGACTCGTGTGTCCACACATCCACCTAAGCATTCTCATCTCCGCAACTCCCATTTTTTGCTCATGTACACAATTCATTGCCCAACACTCAAAACCATAGAGCATTGCTAGTTTAATTACAGTACGATAAAAAATGCCTTTAAGTTTTAATGGTGCTTTACGATCACATAACATCCCTAATGCGCCTCTCCGCTTCAACCCACCTGCTTGGATTTTACGCATCACATCTAATGTTTTAAATATCGGATGTCGATGACATATCAGATTGAGTTTTTAAATGTTGGATGTCGGAAGTTGGAGACATGTCAGTGATATTTTTAAATAACGGATTTTCATGTCTTATAAATAATAATTCTATTTTTATGTATACTAACTACAATTATATGTTATAAAAATAGAAAAATAATATTAAAAATAAATAAATAAATAATTAGTCGTCTATATTACGAAATAAAATCGACTAGTATCTAAGATAAAATATTTTTAACAAATATAAAATAATACAATGTAAAATATATTTAACAGTATACAATAATTTTATTTTGATAACAATAAGTTTATTGCAAATAAAGAAGAGTTAAACGTTAAAAATTCTTGATTGATTATAAGTCTATTCAAACTTATAAATTTATATTAAAAACATATAAACAATCAACAAATAAATGTATTAAATATTTTCATATTTTTTGTAATATGAAATTAAAAATTTGTGAAAACATTATATAAAATTAATTGTAAAAATAACACAACACTCAAGCCTTTATCCCATTATAATGGGGTCAGATATATGGATCCTTTGTCGTCATTGTGTCCCATCTTTTGTCATAATCTCACTAATGCCTAAGGACATCATTTTTATTAATTGTAAGAATAAAATGATAAAAAATAGAAACAATAGTCTAATTGATTTACACATACATAGTATTTTATATATATATATATATATATATATATATATATATATATATATATATATATATATATCCAAGTTCTGAAAACCGGACCGGTCGGACCATCGACCGGGAACCCATGCGGACCGATCCAGCCCAAAGAACCCCTCCCATCACAGACTGGCTAAGAACCGGGGAACCGGGCTGTAAAACCGGGATCGGGTTGGGTTACAATGAACTGCTCAGGCTCGGTTCAAAAATTTTAAGTTTAATCAATACGGAGATTCTGAAGTCAAAGAGGATGTCAGACCAAAGTATCTTTGTATAAGAACAAAGAAAATATTCAAAATTGTGTTAATTATAGAGGATTTAAATTTATGAGTCATATCATGAAACCATGAGAACGAGTAATAAAAAGAAGAGTAAGACGGGAGACTAACATCCCAGAGAATCAATTTGAATTCAAGCCAGGGCGATCGACCATGGAAGCTATATATCTCTTGAGGAGACTCATTGACAACTACCAAGAAAGAAAACAAGATTTGCAAATGCTGTGTATTAATCTTGAGAAGACATATGATAGAGTTTCAAGAGAGATTTTATGGAGAGTCTTAGAAAAGAAAGGTGTAAATGTATGGGTGAGGACATCTGGAGGATTAGCATAGGAATTCTCTATCACTGTTGGCTTACATCAAGTTTCAGCTTTAAGCCCTGATCTCTTTACCCTTATCTTAGATGAGCTCACTGGACATATCCAATAAGCAATACCTTGGTGTTTATTGTTTGCGCGCGGATGATATCGTTTTGGTTAATAAAACGCGCGAGGGTGTAAACGTAAAACTTGAATATTGGCGAGACACTTTAGAAAAGAAGGGTTTTAGGTTGAGCAGGGCAAAACAGAGCATATGTAGCTTAAAGTTAGCAGTACAAGAAAGACGGATGACTTTGTTATTAAGTTGGGTGATCAAGATATTTCCCGTAGTGAGTTCAAAACGGCGGAGGTATTGATAGTTCAAAAAGGCGGAGGTATTGATAAAGACGTGACACAGAATCCAAGTGGGTTGGTTGAAGTAGAGAGGCGCGTCATGGATATTATGTGATCGTAAAGTACCATTAAAACTTAAGAACATGTTTTACCGTACTGCAATTTGACCTGCAATGCTCTATGGTTCTGAGTGTTGGGCAGTGAATTGTGTACATGAGCAAAAAATGAGAGTTGCGGAGATGAAATTAGGTGGATGTGGGGACACACGAGACTAGATAAAATTAGGAATGAATGTATCAGGGATAAGACAGGAGTAGCACCAATTGCAGAGAAGATGCGAGAAACTTGACTACGGTGGTTTGGACACTCACAAAGGAGCATTAAAGGCAACTGTTAGGCGTTGTGAGAGTCTAGTCAATAGGCATGTTAAATGAGGGAGGGGTAGACCAATAAAGACTTGGAATGAAACTATAAGGAAAGACATGATGTACTTAGGCATTAGTGAGATTATGACAAAAGATAGGGCACAATGGCGACAAAGGATCCATATAGCCTACCCCACTATAGTGGGGTAAAAGCTTGAGTGTTGTTGTAATCAATATGGAGATTCGAACCCACAATCTCACGTTCAAATTATAAGGAGTCAACCACCGGAGCCTCCAATTCTTATTGAACAATACGAATTTAAAATATATAAATATACATACAATATTACAAATTTAACATATAATTACATAAACAATAATACATATGTATAGTTTACATTTTTAAGTTATAGATTTTCTGAGGCAGTCTACTCGAAATAAAAATAATAGATTTAAAATTAAAAAATATTATAAAATGTATTGTTATGTTGTATTTATATATTTAATGTTTATTACTTATATATTTGAGTGAATTTAAAAACTATTTTTTTGTAGAAATTGTGGATATTTTATAATGTTTTAATTGATGCTTAATTTCAATATTTAGGTAAATGTGAATATTAAGATATTTTATATATTACAATTGAATGTGATGAAAAGAACATATAATAATACTAAAAGCCAAAAATATGTTTTATAATATAACGTTATTATGGTTCAGCCCCGTTCGGACTGGTTTGAACTTGAACCGCTCCTTCCTCCGGTTCAATCACCGGTCCGGTTCAATCATCGGTCCGATTCTCAAAATCTTGATATATATATAGACGATTTAAACATATGTTGCTACTCTTATAATATGACATAAAATAAAATAATGAGCGATATATTTAAAAGCCGCGTCGGCCAATATATCCAAAAAATTCGGACATGCCTATATTTTACAAAATGACATAATTTATTTATTTTTCAGAAAAAACATATAGTTTTGCCCTAAAGAATGATATGTCGGGAGACATATCGGGCATGTCAGAGGACATTTAAAACAATAATAACATACACTGATTGTGTATATGGAAGACACTGAAAAAGTAGGGATGATAGAAAATCTCTGCTAAATCAGAAATATGAAGCCTTCAGATAGAATAACAAGGATATCATAGTTGAATGCTATGAAAGATTCTTTAGGGTGGTCAATGAGCTGAGGATCTATGGAAGGGTTGTTGAGATTGATTTGCCAGCAGGACACGTGTATGTGGGACCGTGTTATGGCTTCCCCACTGCGTTCCAGGTCTGGGTGTTGACCCCGGTGGGCCCCTGTGGCAGAATATCCCTGTGGTCCTGTGGTTGGGATTAATCCCACATCGCCTGCAGCTTCCTCCCCTCCGTGTTCATGTACCTCGCCACCCTTCATCTCAATACCTGGGTTTTGAGATGAATTGTTGGGTTGGCGGGTTCTTTCATGGTATCAGAGGATATTGTCCTGCTGCGGGGGTGTGTTGAGATTGATTTGCCAGAAGGACACGTGTATGTGGGACTGTGTTATGGCTTCCCCACCGCGTTCCAGGTCTGGGTGTTGACCCTGGTGGGCCCCTGTGGCGGAATATCCCTGCGGTCTTGTTGTTGGGATTAATCCCACATCGCCTGCAGCTTTCTCCCCTCCGTGTTCATGTACCCCGCCACACTTCATCTCAATACCTGGGTTTTGAGATGAACTGTTGGGTTGGCGGGTTCTTTCATGGTATCAGAGGATATTGTCCTGCTGCGGGGGTGTGTTGAGATTGATTTGCCAGCAGGACACGTGTATGTGGGACCGTGTTATGTCTTCCCCACCGCGTTCCAGGTCTGGGTGTTGACCCTAGTGGGCTCCTGTGGCGGAATATCCCTGTGGTCCTGTGGTTGGGATTAATCTCACATTGCCTGCAGCTTTCTCCCCTCCGTGTTCATGTACCCCGCCACACTTCATCTCAATACCTGGGTTTTGAGATGAACTGTTGGGTTGGCGGGTTCTTTCAAGGGTCTTCAGCAACTATAAGCTAAATGATAAGTTTCTGAGGTCTCTAACTAGAGACTGGGACACAAAAATCTATGTCATAAGGGAGGTGGTCAAGCTAGTTGATACTCCTTCACATACTCTATTTGGAAAGTTGCTCCCTTATGAGATGCAACTATTTGCAAGAAAGGAGGAGGAGACCACCATCAGGTCCCATGCCAAGGAGAGGTATGTGTCTCTTAAAGCTAAAAGCTCTAAGAAGAGCAAGGAGAGAATTCCCTCACCTCCAAGACTGCCAGCTGACTCAGAGAGTTCTAAGTCCAACACATTTGACAACAATATGTCTGATGGGGAATTTGTTGCCTTCTCAAGTCAATTCAAGAAGATGATGAAGAGGAAGCAATGGAAGAGCAAACTGTCGTCATCTTCAAACTACAAGAAAGACAACAGCAGACCTGGAAAGAAGTACTCCAAAGGAGATAGGTATGAAACTAAACCTAGTAAACATATTTCTACTAATGTTATATGTTATTGCTGCAGTAAGTCTGGGCAGCTCATTGCTGACTGCCCAGTCAAAAGGAAAGAAATAGGTGAAAAGAAGCATTATCATCACAAGGGAAGGAAAGCTGAAAAGACTTTCCTTGCCAAGAAGGAGAAAAGTTGGAGTCAATCTGAGGGCAACCACTCGCCTGGCTAGGTGAGATGTCATCCTGCATGCGTGTTGAGGCACGAGTATGGAGCGAGTGCATGAGGAAGATCGCACTCGCCTAAAGGGCCTGATTTTGCCCTGATTCGTGCGAATGCCCCTTTGGGCACTGGGCGAGTGCAGGCCAGCCTACCTCACTCGCCAATCTAGTATTTATGGTCCTGAATGTCCTACAATACCCTGAACCTGTCGGAGGGGGCCCACTCAGCGAATACGAGGTTGTACATCTATGAAGTTGCCCATATGCAGGAAAGAGTCCTTTGGTATATGGATGCAAAGGCTAAGGCTAATCATGGAAGCCTCAGACCCTAGGATCTATATCACTGTTAAGGTCCTCCCAAAAGGCCTCCACTATTGATCCAACTGTGAGAGTGCCCAAATCATATGCTGAGATGACTAGGAATGAAGTTGCACTTGCTATTATGGATAAGAGAGCTAAAAATATCATAGTAAGTGTTATTGATGACTCCGCCTTTCAAAATTTAGTGCACTATGAAACTGCTAAAAATATCATGTCTTTCTTGTACTGCAAAATTTAAGCTCCATATACGGGATAATGGACGGGATCTTCAACAAGAGTGTAAGCAAGAGCATCGGTCTTCCGAGGAAGTGATGACAATACATGCTCTGAAGTTGTAGCCAAAAAATTGAACTCCTTTGGGCCTTTCTTTTAGTAGACTCCATGCAAGAGCATCGGTCTTCCGAGGAAGTGATGACAATACATGCTCTGAAGTTGTAGCCAAAAAATTGAACTCCTTTGGGCTTTTCTTTTAGTAGACTCCATGCACTCGCTATAATTGTTTTTACTACGCTTTATATAATATAGGCTAATGCCCCCCCCCCCCCCCCCTTCAAGAAAAGCTGAACTCCCACGAAGCATACAAAATCTGATTTTATGACATCACTTTCAAGAGTGATTAACTCAACTTTGCATTCCCTAGCCTTTTCACAAATTGTCAGTGCTATGAGTACTCTACTTATTTGGGTGGTCAAAACTTCACATGATTTTCCACCTAAATAACATCCAGAACATAATCATCCAAAGCAATTGAACACTCTCACAGTGTGATCGTCATCATCCTAATGAGAAGGTAGTTCTTAGAATAATGAAGGTCGAGTGGTGAGCTAGAGGTTGATTGGATGTTTAAGTAATCACTTGTTTCCTTTCACAAACAAAAATTCTACAAAATTGCTTGCAAGCCTGGCTAGTTTTTCATTTATTTCACGCAATTGCCCACTCATATCTCCCGGGCCATCCTACGTATACACATTACAATGAATTGGACCAACATGAGAAATGAAGACGTCAGAGTTATTCATAGGGCCATAGATTCATAGTACCCAAAAGGGTTTAAATGGTTTCCTTCCAATGTAAGGAAATGTTGTGGTTCCATGATACGACTACACAAGAAGGTCAAACTTCATGGATATCGGGTCATATGCACTTTCCCCTCTTGATACGCATTTTGGTTATTTACTCTCTAGCGTTTCCTTTCCTATACAAGGGAAAGTAGCGAGTCTTTGGAAGATGTTAGTGAGTTTTGTAACTCTTTTTGGAGAGGAATTCTTAGGGAAACAGTCACTAAATGATGCGAGCATACCTTGTGAGGGTTATTTCTGATTTTTAAACATGACAATCTTCTATTTCCCAATTGCTGCCAACGGATCCGACATGCCGTTTTCCCCCACCTGCACCTAGGTGGCGGAAAGCAAAGAAGTTTAGCCCTAGCAATTCCATTATTTCTACTCCGGCTCATCCATGATCGTCGTCCATGAGCTTGATCGACCTCAGTATTCCTTCGTCAGTGCTTCCCCATACGATCCACCCGACTTTCAATCGTGTTTGTAAGCGCATTGCGTCCACCAATGACTGTGTTTGATCCCATCAACAACTTGATCGGTCCTCCTCGACACACCTGAGCATCCGCGATCGGCAGATAACGCAACAGCAGTCGCAAGCCCCACCTCTAGTGTCGACATCTGCTTCATCCCCGCGCTCGCGTTCCCATCCACCACCTACTGCTTCCCCAACCCAGTTCTAGACAGCCATATGTGCGGCCATTCATGTCCAACCTTCCGACATCTTCTTTGTGCAACAACCCTCTCACCACCACTTCGGTCCCCCAACTAGTTGTTTCCACTCCAAACAACAGCTCCACCAGCCGTAAGCCCCTCGGGCTTCTTTCCTCTAGAGATTGCAACCCTCTAGTTAATGCTCGCCACCCACCCCATGGTCGATCACGTTGAAGATTTAGCTCGCATGGTCACATCCATTTCTGGTCACATGGATCGTTGTCAAGACATCCTTGTACCTACAGGTCATTGTGCGAGAGATTCACGCCATCCTCATTAGTCTCCCAAACCCTCTCGCGCCAATGCCTGCAACTTTGAATCACTAATTGTCGATGTGCCGGCCTCTAAGTGGTACCTATGTGCCAACCACTGTCGTCCAACTCCTAGTTGACACTAATTCATCACATTTTTAGCGCTTCAGAATTCATGTATTCAATGGGACCGACCCCCTCGGTTGGATTGCTCGGGTCAAGCAATTTTTCAAGCTTCAAGGAATCCCTGAGACTTGGAAAATCCAGCTTTCCACCATATACAGGGAAGGCTCTATCCTACATTGGCTTTGTTGAACCCATCAAATCTAACTTACCTTAACATGGGTGACATTGAAGGAAGAGCATACTAACCGTTATGATAGTACTCAATCTAGTAATGTTATGAACGATTGTTGATAATTCACAACTCAGAGTTGGAAAATCACTGAGACTTGGAAAATCCAGCTTTCCACCATATACAGGGAAGGCTCTATCCTACATTGGCTTTGTTGAACCCATCAAATCTAACTTACCTTAACATGGGTGACATTGAAGGAAGAGCATACTAACCGTTATGATAGTACTCAATCTAGTAATGTTATGAACGATAGTTGATAATTCACAACTCAGAGTTTGTCATTGCCTATGTTGACGACTTCATCGAAGTCGCCATACAAGTATCGGGTCTCTGGTAGACAATTACATGGGTGACTTACCCACCCGGCTCTAACCTCACATCAAGGAACACCCTCTCACCCACGATCCAGATTCTCTCGTGCTCGATCAAGCAAAAAAAATTTGTTGAAGAGTTCTACGCTCTTTCGGGTATTACCCCACCCTGATACCAACCCCCTAAACAACCACCCGCCCAATCCTCCAACTCACCAGCGGAAAACCCCACCTCATAAACATAGTTGTCTCAACCTCCTCCCCCACCAAAGTCGAATCCATTACATTGTTTGTCACATCAAGAGTACCTTGACATCTATCAGACATGCCCCCTATTTCCGTAAGTATCCGCCTTACTGTCTCACCCACAAATGTACGAATAAAGAAATGTGCTTCTATTTGGCACTGAAGACGAAGACATCACCCTTAACAATTTTGAAGCCCTTAAGCTCGAGGATAACCCAACCAGGACTCTCCCTTGACCACAAGGTTGATTTTGAGGAGCGGGGTACTGATACGACTATTCACGATGATCAACCTTCATGGATATTGCACTTTATGTACTTTTCCCTCTTGAGAGGCATTTTCATCATTTATTCTCTAGCAAGTCCTCCAATATATAAGAAGAGAGAATAGTGAGTCATAGAAGGATCTCTAGTGAGTTTTATAACTCTCTTTGGAGAGGGATCCTTAGGGAGAACAAACCCCAAGCGATTAGCGCACGAGCATATTGCTCGAGGGTGTATCTCTAATTTCTAACAACGAACAATCATCTAATTTCTAATTTCTATCATTGGACTATTTTGTTTGGGCAAATAAATAGATTGTTTGATTTCTTATTATAAGAGATCACTTCTGCATTGAAGATAAATAGATAATGTTGCAGGAAAGAAACAAATTTTGTGATTTTGTAGCACGAAGGAACTATGGCAAGAGGTGGTCCAATTATACGCATAAGAGAGTGTGAGATGACACCATTCTTGTCATGGCGTCGCCTAGGCGACGCCTAGGCGTCCTGGCGCCCTATTGTAAACAAGGCGATGGGTGCTTTTTTTTTAAAAAAAGATGGGAATAGACTGTGGTTTATATATAAACCGCAATCTATTCTATTAGCCCACATAAACGGCGGTTTATATATAAACCGCAGTCTATTCTAGGGCTCAGGGAATAGACTGCGGTTTATATATAAACCGCAGTCTATTCCCTGACTGCGGCTCAAGTAATAGACTGCGGTTTATATATAAACCACAGTCTATTCCCTGACAGCGGCTCAGGTCGTGCAGTCAGGTAATAGACAGCGGTTTATATATAAACCGCAGTCTATTTATAATAGACTGCGGTTTATATATAAACCGCAGTCTATTTATAATAGACTGCGGTTTATATATAAACCGCAGTCTATTCGGGATATATAAACCACAGTCTATGATAGAATAGACTGCGGGTTATATATAAACCGTAGTCTATTCTATACAATAGACTGCGGTTTTTATAGAAACCACAGTCTAGAGTATCTATTTTAAACCATGAACCGTAAAAATCTCGTTTTAGCTCGAACTTTTGGTTCTTACAGACGCTGCTCCTTGCGTAAAACCCTAAAGGTGATTTTATTCAAGTTTCTGTTCTCCTTGAGTCTTTGCTCTCCTTTGCTTCGATTTAAAGATTCTTCTACGACAAATCTCATATTCTCACTTCGGTATATTTTGTCTTATAAGTCATGACCTTTATCAGTTTTGATCTTAGTGCTATAATGTCTTTATTAGTAGTAGTATTGGTATAAACTATAAACTATAAACTATAAACATTGTGTAGCCGCCTAGCAGACACCCACTTGTAGGCTGTAGCATTTTTGTATTAGATATTTAGATATCCTAAAAACATATTAACTCTATATATTAGCCTAAACATTGCACTAACATAGTAACAAATATATTTATATGTGTGATTGACTGATTGTGTGGTAGTAGCATAATGTCATTGCTCTACTTTATGAATTTAGTTTAGGGTTTTTGGATGGTTTAGGTTTTTTTATGGTTTTCTTATTACAGGAAAATGGCGGATAAGGGCTCTTCATTAAAGTAAAGAAAAGGCTTTACGAAAATAAACGAATTGAATAAGCATAGGCTAGAGGGGAAGAAGCTTTATATTTCTTTGAGTGATGATGGCCGCATTATTCCCGGGCCTGAGACAACTAAATTGATGAGTTTTATGTGATCTCTTGTGAGGTCTTATGTGTCAATTACATTTGTTGCATGGAAGTAAGTTGATGAACAAATTAAAGATCAAATATTGACAGAATTAAATATACGTAACTTTGCTTTCAATGATTAGTGAGTAGTGATTATATAACTATGTTGTTTTAGTTAATTTTTAATTGATATTGTCTATTATTTTCATATTTATTTTGATAATATTGATGGTCTTCACAATGCATAACTGAAAGGCATGGGTGAAAGTTGGAGAACTTGGAAATCCAAACTCTTTCACTTATGTAAAAGACGTTGATTTGGAGCATCGATACAATGTTTCTGTCAAGTATAGTTTTATTACTCCAAAAGACTAGAGAGTTTTTGTCGACCATCGCACCACTATATAATATATGGCATGTGTTCTTAACTTCTTATTAAATTCAATGTTTTATATCATTTTTTATCTTTATAACTTATAAGCAATCTAAGTATTAACAAATATTTATTTTGGTAGTAGAAAAGTAAGGTTAATACAGAGAAAGCAAAAGCACAAAAGTCTTTTCATACTACTTCCAGAATAGGTTATTCTGTATTAGAAAAAAGAATGATATTAGTTGATAAGTTCTCTACATCTCTCTCGTATTTTTTATTGTACATATTGGTTTTCTCAATAATTTAAATAATACTTTACTTTTATTTTATTGTCAAGGTTGAACAAGGGGCAGCTGCACCAATTTCACATGCAGAGTTATGCAAACCCGGTCATAAAAGAAAGACCGGTGAATACATTAGTACAGATGCAGCTGAGTTGGTATCTAAAATTGTAAGTTTAAATGTTTCATTTATTCATTTGTAAATTATCAAGCCTGCAGAATAGTAATATTGCATGTGAAGTATAAATGTATAATTTCTTCTCTGTAATTCTGCATTAATTTATATTACTTATTTTAAGGATGAGTTATCGAGACACGAGTCCTAGAGTGCTGAAACAGTGTCACAGGAAACTGAGGGAAGAGATGACCTTCTTACATCTATTTTAGGCAAAAAACATCCGGGCAGAGTTAGAGCTGGTGGCAAGTTTTCCACAATTACAAGTTTTTTCAAGAATGATAGACGGAGCCAGAGGACATTGGTAGCTCGTATTGGATATATCGAAGTTATAGTTCAAGAAAGATTGAGTCAATAATAACAATTATGGAGCCAACAACAACAATTATGGAGCCAACAACAACAATAGCAACGACAAATATGGAGTCAACAACAAGCGCATGAAACCGAGATAAGCAGTATGAAGAATCAAATGGAAGAACTTATATGCATGATTAGTGCTGGAGCTAGAACTGGAACTTCACAGACTTCTCAGGTATTATTAATTATTATGTTTATATATTTAATTATTTATACTTTTATGAAATGTTATGCTCACTTTTTGTTGCACATGTAATAAATAATTTTTTTGTTTCTCAGCCGGAGCATGAAACAGAGCATGAAACCAGGTCATATGAACCTGAGACATCAAATGACTTCATTGTTATGTTACCCAGTTTCATAACTATGAAGGTGAATGAAAATGAAGCAATAAATCTAGTATTAGATTCAACAGTATTTGGGGGTGTTGAATCAACAAGTACATACTTTGAAGTATCAGAGTTGTACGATTTTCTAAATTTGCAAAAAAAATGGAGTGAACATCATATTTGTATGCATTGGGTGAGTACTGACTACTGATTAGTAACTACTGAGTATCAAATATTACAAAATTAAATTTTTTTATTAATATATAAATTAATTTTGAATTTACATGTTTTATTGCAGGTACATAGATTCTCAATTAAAGAAATTTACATACAATAGAGGTGTATATTTTCATAATCCAATAGTCATTTGTCATTTTGATGATCTCTATGTCAAGACTAATTCAAAGATAAGAGTTGATAATCTAAAAACAGGATTAGTCAAGTTCAATCAGAATCTTTATTATTTTTGCCCTATCATAGATTGTAAGTATGAAGTATCTTTATATCAATGATTATTACCATTTTAAATTCTAGTTAAGTTATTAATTTTTTCATTTATTTCACAGAGAATATTGGATGTTGCCTATTATTGATTATGATAATAATACAGTCTATTGGCTTAATCCCCTAAGTCATGACATTCGTGATGATATTAAAAATGTCATTTCAAACTAAGTTTATTAATTAGTTATTTACTTATTTTCCTATTTGGAACTCAGATTTGGCTATAAACTAATTTTTTTAATATTTTATGAAGTGCATTTAAGGATTTAACAAAAAATCGACATACAAATTTCCGTAAACCAACGGTTTTAAAGTGCAAGCCGGTAAATTATAGACTTATAGCCAAAATGAGTTTATGTATTCTAAATTTTTAAATATTTAAAAATTTGTAATTAAAATACTTAAATACTTAGTTACTTAACAATTGTTTAATTTTTTAGTGTCCAATACAACCGGATAGTATTCAATGCGGGTACTATATCATGTGCTACATGATTGACATAGTTGATGCTCTTAGAAGTGTGTCAATGTCATCATTGGTAAGTAGAATGCATCAACATTAGTAAGTGATAAATTGATAATAATTATGTTGAACAGATTTTAACAATTTTTTTTATTGCAGATCTATAATTGAGTGAAACAATTTTCGCCGGAGAAAATAGATAATATTAGAAATAAGATTTGCGTTTATATAATCAATAATTGTGTTTGACTAACTGCATACTTGTAGTCTTGTATAGAAGTAAAAGTGTAGAACAAATGAAAATTAACTTCTTTACTCTTGTAAAATGACAGCGGTCTTTAATTTTTTATAGTTTATACTTTAAATGATCTTTAAATTGTTTTTTGTGTAGAATAATCGCAGATTGCAATTCATTTGATAATTATAAAAATTGTTCATTGTGATGATTTCTTTAGCTTAAGAGTTAAGATTAACTGGTTATTTCATTGTCCAGACCTAACTTTGCAATCTATAGGTCCTGTTGGTGAAAGATAGAAGACCAAAACAACAATAGTCTTGTTTCATCCATTGATAGCAATGATCGCGATCCCAAAACAGATCCTAAAAGAAAAGCAAAGTCAAATGATCTTGATTGGAAATATGGTCATTGACCCGACATAAAAGATAAAAATACAGTTAAATGTAATTTGTGTGATAGATTGATAAAATGTGGTATTAAAAGGTTGAAGCAACACTTATGCGACGGGTATGGAGATGTATCCAAGTATTTTAAGATTACTTCTGAAATAGCAGCTGAGATGTATTCAACTTTAAATGGTAAAAAAAGTACAATGTGCATCTGACTGTTGATGATGCCAATGAGAGTGAAGAAGAAGAAGAGCCAACAGAATCACATAATGTATCTCGGGCATTATCTACTTCTAAATCGTCATTTGTCCCAAGTTCTGGGACAAGTGCCAAAAAGAGAAAAGTAACTCACTTGCCACAAAAAGGGGCCATATGGATGCTTATGTAAGGCGTGCTCCTGAAGATGCAGTAGATGATAGATGTGCTAAAAGCGCGTCACAAACTACTATCGAGAGATGTTTTAGGTCAACAGAAGAAAAAAAACGTTGATAGTTATGTTGCTGATTGGTTCTATGAGTGTGGAATTTTATTCAATGTTGCAAAGGCACGAAATTTTGAAGTCATGCTTGAAGCAGTTGGACAGTATGAGCCTGGTTATAAAGGCCTTAGTTATAATGATTTGAGATTCTCATTGTTATCGAATACAAACGATAAAGTTAAAGAGATTAAGGCAACTTATCAAGTGTACTGGAGGAGATATGATTGCACACTTATTTCAGATAGTTGGACAGACAGGAGAGAGAGACATTTAATCAATTTCCTTGTCAACTGTCCAGAAGGATCCTATTTTATGAGTTCCGTAAATGCATCCAGTCATATTCAAGATGCCGCAATGTTATTCGAGTTGCTTGATTGTAAAATTAGAGAGATAGGAATTGAGTGTGTTGTTCAGGTAAATTTTTTAGTCTCACTATTTTTCATATTTCAAGTTAATAGTCTACAAGACTACAACTTTCAATATATACAAATTACAAAGTTATGTTGTATGTCTTGTATGCAGGTGGTTACTGACAATGCTTCTAATTACAAGACAGCTGGTAAAATTTTAATCGAAAGAAAACAAACATTATTTTGGACTCCTTGTGAAGCTCATTGTATTGATCTTATGCTAGAGGATATAGGCAAGCTAAAACATAAGAAAATTGTTATAAGAAATACAAGGATGATCACAAATTTCATCTACAGACACACTCGTTTACTTGATGCAATAAGGACTATTATAGGTGGTGATCAAATACGGCATTCAGTGACTAGATTTGCAACATCATTCCTTACTCTACAAAGTGTGCTTAAGCATGAGGAGAAGCTGAGAATATTCTTTGAGTCGCCTTCGTGGAATGCCGCTAATTTGACAAAAACTGAAGCCGGGAAACAAGTTGTTGAAATAGTACTTTCAACCATTTTTTGGAATGGAGTAAGAGATTGCCTAAAAGTAGGAAAGCCACTGTTTTGCGATTAGTAGATGGAAATGAAAGATCGGCTATGCCTGAATTATATGTGGCGATGGAAGAAGCTAAACAAAAGATCAAAGATCATTTGATAACAAATAAAGATTATTTAAAAAGATTATTGACATTGTTGAAAATAGATGGACAAATCAAACGGAGCAAAAGTTGTATAGAGCGGCTTTGTTTCTCAATCCAAACAAATATTTTAAATACGAGGAAAAACATAATGATGAAGCCTGGAAATTACAAGATGCTTTCAATGATGTTATTGCAAGACTAGTGCCCGATCAAGAATTGCAAGATAAGATTGCAGAGCAAGACACTAACTACAAAACATCTCAAAATACTTTTGAAAAACCTATGGCTATTAGGCAACGAAACACCTTAAATCCAAGTAAGTAATGATTAAGTTTTTATTTTTTCTTAAATTATTTATATGTCAAATAATTTAAATTTGTCTTAACTCTTAAATGAATAGTGGATTGGTGGGGTGCACATGGAGGACCGAATGTCGACCTTACAAAGGTAGCATTGCGCATAATTGCCTTATGTTGTTCTTCTTCTAGTTGTGAGCGCAACTGGAGTACTTTTGAGTTTGTAAGTATACAAATATTACTTTTATATTGACTAATAAGTTTCTATTTATCTTGATTCAGATTTACACCAAAAAAAGAAATAGATTGAAGCATCAAATGCTTAATGATCTTATATACATCCAATATAATCGTCGTCTACAAGCACGATTTCAAGAAATACGTGAAAAGAGAAGAAATTGCAACTCTTTAGTGCTTGATGAGCTAGATTGGAGTAGTGAGTGGATGATGAACAAACCAGAGGATGCATTAGTTTTTGAAGATGATAATCTCACATGGGAAGCTGTAGAAAGAGCTATTGAAACTGAGCCTCGAAATTTACGAAGTGAAGCTGGAGCTAATTCTCAACTATTGGATGAAGAGGATGAATATTTCGATCATTTTTTCTTTGCCAATGATGATGAAAATATTGAAAATAATTATGGGCAAAAGACAAGTACCTCAAACCAACTAAGCACATGCAATGCAAATGATGACTTACTAGATGATGATTCTAGTTGATCTTTTATAATTTTTTAAATTAAAAAAAACATTATTCATGCTAATACGCTATTGTGCAAGATAAGATTTTTTAAATTTTTGTGTTCCCTTTTTTGTTATTGCTCTCTTTGAAGTTTGTATTCAACTACTGAAAGACATTGTTTTTTCTTACTGCCAAGTGCTAAGTGCTAACTGCCCATATATGATATATCAGAAGCTACGATTAGTTGCTTTCTCTGAAGTCTGTATTGAACTATTGATTGACATTATTTTTTCTTACTGCTAAGTGCTAACTCTGAAGTCTGTATTGAACTATTGATTGACATTATTTTTTCTTACTGCTAAGTGCTAACTGTCCATATATCAGAAGCTAATGATTATTGCTATGAAAAAAAATCTGTGTGACGGTATTTATATTTGTTAGTTTGGTAGATTGACATTGATTTTTCTTACTGCTAACTGCCCATATATCAGAATTCAGAAGTTACTGCTTACTGCTATGATGAAAAAATATGTGTGCCTGTGTGTTTGTATTTGGTAGTTTGGTAGATTGACATTGATTTTTATTACTGCTAAGTGTTAACTGCCCATATATCAGAATTCAGAAGCTACTGCTTACTGCTATGAAGAAAAAATATGTGTGGCTGTGTGTTTGTATTTGGTAGTTTGGTAATTGGTAAACATTCTGTTTTAAGTTAAAAAAAAAAGGAGGTTTAGACAGCGGTTATTATAATAACCGCTGTCTAAAGTCTGACAGGCAGGCTTTAAGACAGTGGTTATTATAATAACCGTCGTCTATAGACGACTATAGACTGCGGTTATTATAATAACCGCAGTCTTAAAGTCTGCAGACTATAAACTGCGGTTATTATAATAACCGCAGTCTATACTCTGCAGGCTTTAAGAGTGTGGTTCTTATAATAACCGCAGCGGTTCTTATAATAACCGCAGCGGTTCTTATAATAACCGCAGCGGTTCTTATAATAACCGCATTCTTAAAGCCTGCAGACTATAGACTGCGGTTATTATAATAACCGCAGTCTATAGTCTGTTTTTTTTAAAAAAAAGAATAAATTGAGTAAATTGGCACCTTGCGACTTGCTCGCCTTGTGGTCGCCTAGGCGTCCGCCTTGTCGCCTAAGCGTCAAGGCGTCCGACGCTCACCTTGACGCCGTGACAAGAATGGCTGACACAAATGTCAATGTTGTAAGCCAAAGTCGAAACAAGAGACAATCGATTTGGGTTTTGATTTGGATGATGAGGACAGTTCCATTCTAATCATAGCCTTTGTTTTGAAGGTGTTTGGTTTCTCAATGGTGCTTATGCCTAAAGAGCATTCTTTGGGCTTTTTGGAACGCAGTGAACTCTCCTACTACCAAAAAAGCTAAGATGAGTTTTTTTTGGTTTTCATGCTTCTCTTATTATACTGCAATTAGACCAGCAATACTCTATGGTTCTGAGTGTTTGACAGTGAATTGTGTACATGAGTACAAAATGGGAGTTGCGGAGATGAGAATGTTTAGGTGGATGCGTGGACACACGAGATTGGATAAAATTAGGAATGAATGTATCAGGGATAAGACAGGAGTAGTACCAATTGCAGAGAATATGCGAGAAGCTCGACTAAGAAGGTTTGGACACGTACAGAGGGGACCATTAGGGCACCAGTTAGGCGTTGTGAGAGTCTAGTCACTAAGCATGTTAAACGAGGGTGGGGTAGAACAATAAAGACTTGGAATGAAACTATAAGAAAAGACATGATGTACTTAGGCATTAGTGAGATTATGACAAAAGACAGGGCCCAACGGCAACAAAGGATCCATATAGCCGACCCCACTATAGTGGGATAAAGGCTTGAGTGTTGTTGTATGCTTCTCTTACTGCAACCTGTAGGTCAACATCCCTCTTCTTCTCCTACTACTTTTCCTATTGTTGTTTATTTATAACTCAAATCCTACCATCGATTTCCCACAAGAACTTTTCCAACGCCGCAATAGTCACAAATAGAGCCTTGGATGTTTTTTGTCGAAAAATCAGAGATGTAAGAGATGGCATGTCGATGTTGTGTGAAAGTAGCAGTGTCTTGTTGTTTCTTGTTATTTTCTCCTCACTCGCTCGCATAACTTTCTCAGTCATCTTGAAGTTTCTTGTTGCTGAAGCTGAGGTTGGAGATATGCAACCAGAGTTCCTCGCTCCAGGTTGAAGAAATTCGGCAAAACACTCTTCCCGTACCGTGGCATTCGTGACTTCGAACCGCCGAGTAGAGTCCAAAGAGGAATCTCGGCGAAGCACGTCTTCCTATGGCGTGACATTCGTGAGTTCGAACGGCCTACCCCAAGGCGTGTTTCCACTTCTTGCAATCGATCATCCGAGCAAGGGTTCTGGTGTCAGAAAGATTGGAAGCTTTTTCTTATACTTTTTTATTTATTTCATCAGGGCCAGTGATGTAGGGGTAGGCTACAGGTGTACAAAACCTACAACGCTAGGTGTGAGTGCAAAGGTTACACGCTAATCCAAACATATATGCGATGCGATGATCAATGTTTCGACAAATAATTGTAAGCAATGAAAATTTAGCACCACACAGATATTAAAATAGAACAAACAAATATTTATTTTGGCAATATTATAATGGCTTTCCACCGCTCGGAGGGCCAAAGCGAAACACGCGGCAAATGTCTCCTTCTGCAAGTTATAAGACCACCAAAACAAAGTTCTACAAAGAGAAATCGCAGCAAACTATAATAAATCACCCAAATGAAAAATACTGAATCTAAGAGTACAATACTACAAAAGCTCACAAAGTAGAGGGTTGAACCGAGTCACTGAAGATTTGGAGGGCCGGATGTGTACATCGTCGATCGGAGATGGAACCGGTGGCGAAGCGACGGCGGCGGCTGTCCTCGGCGGAAAACAATGAAAACGGACAATAAAACGGTGGATCCGACCACAAATAAATAGAGTCGGGCCGGGGAGGGGTAGATCCGTTATTTAGAGTCGAATCCGGGCAAAAATGGAAAGTATGAGCGGTGGAAATAACGGATCGGGAGCGAAATTCTCAGATCTGAATGGATCTAGAGAATTAGGGTTATTTGGAAGTGGTTCCACGAAGGGGAAGAGGAGTGGTCGGCTAGGGCAAATGGGCCGTTGGGGGTTGACCGGTTTTGGTAGGGGACCGACGGTGGGCTGGGGGGAAGACAAGGTGGCTGGCGGCTTGGGCTGAAGGGAGAGGGGGAGGCAGAACAGGGGGATGAGGAAGGAGGGCTGGGCGGCGGTGCTAGGAAGTGGGCTTGCTGGAATCCTACAGGCCGGCGGCTGAAATGGGGGATAAGTGAACAGTAAGGGGGATAAGTGAACAGCAAATTGTATAAATGAATAGTGAATAAGGATGAACAGTGGGTTGAGACTTGGGCAGCAACCGGCTGTTTTCGGGGGCTGGAAAGGAGGGCTGCAGCGGGTGGGAACGAAGGTTTGAGGCATGGAAAATGAAGGTGGGGGTAGGAATTACCTTGGGGAAGAGTTCGGAGGCCTAGAAGTCATCACCTAGGGTTCCACGGCGTCGGCACCGGGGAGGGATCGCAGGAATCCGGGAATGAGTCTTCTCCAAATTCTGCAATGACTTGGTTCAGCCTCTTAGACCAATATTTATAATAAAAGAAACACTAGGGCATCCCAATCAACGGCTATGATTGGCCGGTGGGAGAGACCACTAAAATACATGATTAATGAACCAAAAATAATAAACTAATATATGTTTTTGACTCGCGAAGCGGATCCAGATACATCTGCGGAATCTGATCGTCGATCCGGGAACGCCATATATGATAAGTCGTCAAATAAGCCCCTAACGGGCCCAAAGCTCGTGCTCGTCTCTGCTCCGAATCGGCCAGTTTCTTCTCAAAAGAGGGAGGGAGAAGATATGAAAAAGAAGATTATGTTGATGACAAAGAGAGGTCAGTTTCTTCTCAAAATTTATGGTTTTGATGGATCTTAATTGTTGTGATACACTGCTTCGCTGCTTTAACGCCATCTGTACAATCATCTTTGTCATGGTCAACTTTGTTGCAGTTTTAAATAAGGGCATGTGTTGATAATTTTGCTTTGGGTGCTCTTCTCCAACTGGTACCCAGATGAATTTTAATTTACCAACCGTAAGATTGCATTTCTTGCTTAACTGCAAATATTATTTTTCCAGAGAGATCATTTTTTCTTACTAACCAATATGCATTTGTGAAGGACATTACAGGTTCCCGGCTTCAGGAAGGCAGTGGAGGTGGTTTACTTGATCCGAATTTTCAGACATAAGGATTTACAGCCATGCTCCTCTATATTCCCATGCAAAGGCGCGCAAACAAATGTAACGTTGGAAGAATCGTATAATTTTTAATTAAAATGGTCTTATTTTTCATGTTCCTAGCATTGGATTAGTGGGTTTAAATCACCGTGTTAACTTTTTATTTCAAATAGTAGTGAAAGAAAGGGAAGGAGCAAAGAGTTAGTCAAAGTTAAATTGAGCTTAGTATGATTTTTCCATCAACTTGAGGTATTCTTGCTTTCTTTTTTTTCATGAGTGAAGGCAAACTATTAATGCTACTATGAATTCTCCAAAGATTCGTTCGTTTCAACGACATTGATATTAAATTATTGGCTTTAAGAAACTGAAAGTCATTTTCGCTGTTTGTATCAACAATTGTAGAGTGGAATTGACTTTCTGGTGGAAAGCCGTAGATATTCACACAAAACTAAAAACTTATTGGTTCAATATCTATCTCCAGATGCGGATATTGAGATTGCCAACATCGGCTTTTAAAAAGAAGAATAATTTTTTCGGCATGAATGTAATTTTTTTGGATCAGACATGATTTTTTTCGCCCGAAAGGGACTTTTTTGCACGGAGGCAATTTTCTGGCCAGGACGCACTTTTTTCGCCAGGAAGCTATTTTTTCGCCTGGACGCGTTTTGTTTCGGCCGGGCGTGAGTTTTTCGACCCGACGCGATTTTTTCGCTCGTGGACGTTTACTTCGCTCGTGGGTGTTTGCTTCGCCCGGACTCGATTTTTTCTCCCGGACGCGATATGTTCCCGCTGCACGATTTTTTTGCACGGACGCGTTTTTTTTCGCCCCAAGGTGTTTTTTTCGCCCTTGGGCGATATTTTCTCCCGGGCGCGATTTTTTCGCACGGGCGCGAATTTTTTGCCCGGACAAGATTTGTTCGCCCGGGGGCGATTTTTTCGCCCGGGCGCGATTTTTTTGCCCAGGCGCGATTGTTTCGCACGGAATCGATTTTTTCGCCCGGACGCGATATTTTCGCCCGTGGACGTTTTTTCGCCCGGAAGTGATTTTTTCTCCCGGGCTCTATTTTTCCTCTCGGGCGCGATCTTTCCGCCCGGGAGCGATCTTTCCGCCAGCGCGCGATCTTTCCGCCCGGGCGCGATCTTTCCTCCTTTGTGCGATTTTTCGCCCGGGCGCGATTTTTTCGCGTCGAAGCGAAAATTTTGCTCCGGGACGAAAAAATCGAGTCCGTGCGAAAAAAATCGCGTCCAGGCGATCGCGCCCGGGCGAAAAAGTCGCGCCCGGGCGAAAAATCGCTTCCGGGCGAAAAAATCGCGCCTGGGCGAAAACATCGCGCTCGGGCGAAAAAATCACTTTCTGGCTAAAAAAATGTCCACGGCGAAAAAATCGCGTCCGGGATTAAAAGTCGCGTCCGGGCGAAAAAGTAGCGTCGGAGCGAAAAATTTGAGTTCGGGCAGAAAAATCGCGTCCGTGCGAAAAAATTGCTTCTCGGCGAAAAAATTGCGTTCGAACGAAAAATTTCGCGTTTGGGCCGAAAAATTTAAGTCCGGGCAAAAACATCGCGTCTTGACGAAAAAATAGTGTACGGACGATAAAATTGATGTTGGGCGAAAAATCCGCATTTATTATTTTTAATTGAGGGCATTGACCAATGTCAATTTCTATGATTGAAAATTTTTCTGCAAACGAACAATAAAAAGTGATTAATATCAATTCGTATGACAGAAAGTCATCATGCGGCCGAACAAAAGAATTAGATTTAAACTCAATGTCATTTCCCATGTGTCTTGATATTTGATTAAAAACCAATACTTCAATATCAATGTCGTTGAAACAAACGGTCCCTAATAGTTTTTATTTGCATGGATTGTGAGTTTAGTACAATGGCATATTGTGTATTCATGTTCTCTGATAGGTATTCCATTAGTTTTGATTGGAAATTAAAATAAGATTTGTATGTGATTGTTTGGTAGGATTTTAAGCTTTCACAAAGATATTCTTGCGCATTCATTTTCCAACAGGTGATTCTCTGTAATAGATTATTAAGAATTTTGACTCTTAAAATGCCTTGGTTTTTATTGCAATTATTAGACATGATGTACTTGGGCATTAGTGAGAGTATGACTAAAGATGGGGCACAATGGAGACAAAAGATCCATATAGCCGACCCCCCTATAGTGTGATTAATTCTTGAGTGCTGTTTTGTCGTTGTATTAGACATCTGTTTCAATTTTGTGCTGATTGTGTTGATGTATAATTTAAATTTTCTTTGTTAGTTGTGCTTCTATTTATAGATATATTTTTTTTGTTTTGGACAGGTTCAACTTCCGCAACAAGCTACCGGAAACATGACAGCATTGCTGCTGGGCATTGCAGTGATCAGTTTCCATGGAAGGGTTTGAATCATCTTTGCATCTCATTCTAAAGGAATTTTTCACGCATTTAGGTAGTTTTATATCCCTTTAATAGTTGTTTTTTTAATGTTTTTATGTGTAGAAATGGAGAAAGCCAACCTTGTATATATGTCCACTTGGTACAAATACAAAGAATGAGTACATATATATAGATGAGAGAAAGAGAGAGAAAAGTCCTATACACAATGTGGGACTAAAGAGAGGAGAGAAAAACAATAAAAGCTATACAAATGGGCCTAGTTTAAGTGGGCTTCTCCAACACTCCCCCGCAAGCTGGAGCGTATAGGTCATATGCACCCAGCTTGGACAAACACTGGTAGAACAGGGTGCTTGATAAGGCCTTTGTGAGGATGTCGGCAACTTGATCAGTTCCTGGAACATGCTTCAATTCAAGTTTCTTCAATTGAACCTTCTCACGAACAAAGTGACAGTCAATCTCGATATGTTTTGTGCGCTCATGAAACACCGGATTCTTTGCGATGTGTATGGCGGCTTGACTATCACAAAATAGAACAGCAGAGGAGGGGAGTTTTACTCCTAGGTCAGTAAGGAGACTTTCAAGCCATGTGAGTTCTGAGACAACCGAGGCCATCGATCGGTATTCAGCTTCTGCAGAGGAACGGGCTACCACAGCTTGTTTCTTACTTTTCCACGTAATAAGATGACCACCAAAATAAGTACAGAACCCACTAGTTGACCTTCGATCGTCCAGGGAACCCGCATAGTCGGCATCAGAATAGGCAACCAATGCAGGAGCAGAGTCAGAGGTTTTGTAAACCAGCCCTTGACCCGGAGCTCCCTTAAGGTATCGAAGAATCCGTTCAACCGCTTGAAGATGAGAAGCCCGGGGGGCATGCATGAACCGACTGACAACCACAACTGCAAACGATATATCCGGCCTCGTGACTGTTAGATAGATCAACTTTCCCACAAGGCGTCGATAGTATTCCGGGTTCGGAAGCAGCAAATCGTCATCCGAAGCATGAGCGCATAGTTTGTGATTTGCCTCCATCGGGGTACAAGCTGACTTGCAACCAGACTGACCAGCATCTTTGAGAAGATCGAGACAGTACTTTCGTTGGGAGAGCACCAACCCATCCGGCCGTCGGGCGATCTCGAGACCCAGGAAGTAGCGAAGTTTCCCCAGGTCTTTAGTTTGAAAAACAGTGCTCAGATGTTGTTTGACGTCTTGAATCCCTTTTGAGTCATCCCCAGTGAGAAGGATGTCATCAACATAAACCAACAGAAGGACGGTGTCAGTGGCCCGGTGTCGGGTAAAAAGGGAGAAATCTGCAGAACTCAGAGTGAACCCTATGTCCCGAACCACCTTGCTAAACTTGTCAAACCACGCCCGAGGGGACTGTTTGAGACCATAAATGGACTTTTTGAGAAGACATACCCGAGACTCCCCCGTGGTCTCAAACCCGGGCGGTTGGCGCATGTAGACGGTTTCCTGAAGGTCACCATTTAAAAAGGCGTTCTTGATGTTGAGCTGATGAAGGGGCCAGTGGCGGTGCACCGCGACGGAGAGAAGAACGCGGACAGTGTTGAGCTTGGCCACCGGAGAGAAGGTTTCCTCATAGTCGAGGCCCTCCTGTTGTGTGTAGCCACGGGTCACAAGACGGGCCTTCAGTCGGGCAATAGTGTCATCCGGAGCATGCTTGATGACGAACACCCATTTACACCCAACAGGGTGCTGACCGGGAGGTAAGGGAACCAAGACCCAGGTCTGGTTGGCCCAGAGGGCCGTCATTTCTTCGTCCATGCCAGCCCGCCAGCCAGGATGGTGAAGCGCCTCCTGCAAAGAGTTAGGGACCGAAACAGAGGATAATGAGGTGGCAAAGTGAAGAAGAGAGGGAGAGAGGCGATGGAGAGAGACGTAATTCGCCATTGGATGAGCGGTAGAGACGGGAGCCGGAGCAGCAGGGAGCAGAGCACCAGAGGGCGAAGCCGACTGCAGAGGGGCTACGGGATGAGGAGAGCGACGAGAGTAGACCCGGATAACCGGGGGGGGTGGACGGGCAGGAGGTAGGGAAGGCAGAGAGGCTGAGGAGTGAGGAGCAGGAATGACAGGACGAACGACGGGAGCTGGACTCAGAGCGACATCGAGAGCAGGGAAGAATGGAATATATTCACGAAAAGTCACGTCAGCCGAGACAGTAACCTTGCGGGTAGCAGGCGAATAACAGACATAACCCTTCTGAGTGCGCGAGTACCCCACAAAGATATGCTTGGTGGCACGAGGGTCCAATTTGTCTGTGGAGGGACCGAGGTGGTGAACGTAGCAGGTACACCCAAACACCCGGGGAGGAACGGGAAACGGCGGAGTTGTGGGAAAGAGGAGGCTGAAGGGAGTAGCATACTGGAGGACGGAAGACGGGAGACGGTTGATGAGGAAGCAAGCCGTGGAGAGCGCGTAGTTCCAGTATGATTTGGGAACCTGCATTTGAAGCATAAGGGAGCGAGCGACATCAAGAAGGTGACGATTCTTGCGCTCGGCGACACCATTCTATTGTGGAGTGTACGGACACGAGCTTTGGTGAAGAATGCCGAACTCAGAGCAGAGAGTGGAAAAGGTATGGCTGGTGTACTCCCGCGCATTGTCAGTACGAATAGTGCGAATAGGCGCAGAGAACTGAGTGCGAGTCTCAAGTATGAAAGCCCGGAATACGCGGGGAAGTTCAGAGCGATCCCGAAGGAGATATAACCACGTCATGCGAGAGTAATCATTAATAAAAGTAAGAAAATACCGATAGCCAGAAATACTAGTAAATTTGTACGGACCTCATATATCGGAGTGTACTAAAATAAAAGGAGCGGAGCTCCGAGTATAATGAGTAGGAAACGATGAACGGGGCTGTTTGCCCAAAATACATGTGTCGCAGCGAAAAGCAGGGAGAGTAACATCAGGAAGAGCCTTCCGGAGGACTGGAAGAGGAGCATGTCCCAGACGGCGATGCCAATCCGAAGAGGAGATAGATGCGAGGACAGTGGGAGAGTCGTCAAGAAGATAGAGCCCATTCTGCAGCCGTTCTCTACCAATGATAGTCCGCGTCTGCTGATCTTGTATGAGAAAAGAAGAAGAAGTAAATGTCACGGAGTAATTAGAATCAGTAGTAAGGCGACCAACAGAGAGTAAATTGAAAGGAGAGCCCGAAACATGTAGAGCCGAGCGCAGGAGGAGAGAAGAGGTGAGAGAAATATCAGCACATCCAGAGACTGGAACCGATGCCCCATTGCGACAGTAATGTACTTCGGGTGAGGTGAAGACAAGTACTGAGGTGGCCTAACAGAGGTGATATGATGAGTGGCACCAGAATCAAGGATCCAGCGCGTGCCAGAGGATAGGCAGGCGATACCTTCATTGGAGATAGAGGCAGCAGAGGCAACCGAGGCAGGCGGACGGCTAAGCAATCCATGAAGATGCTGGAGCTGAAGACGAACCTCGTCGAGATCAGTACGAGAGGAGGCAGAGTCGGTAGTAGCAGCAGAGGCTTGCGGACGAGGAGGTCGGCCATGTTTGCGATAGCAGGTGGCCTCAAGATGACCATCTTTACCGCAGAACGAGCACTTAGGCCTAGACCGGCCACCTCGACCCCGGCCGCGAGAGTCAGAGCGGCCACCACGGGCAGAAAGGGGAAGAGGCAATAAGGGACCTGGTGCCTGTTGAACAAGGGCCGGAGAAGGAAGTCCGGGAACATCCGGAGGCGGGGAGACTTTGAGAAGCATTGAGCACACATCGGAAAAAGATGGTGTAACGGTAGAGGAGAGGATGTGAGCCCGGACACTGTGAAGATGAGGTGGTACCCGGGCCATCATCATGGCGATACCCACAGCTTCCTTTTGGGTACGTTGAGCAGCGAGATCTAAAGTGGGAGGCTGATGGTGGATCCAAGCATCAACCAGAGACCGGGCCTGAGCAACAAAGGATGTCAGGTCGGTTGCGCCACTGCTATCAAGGGTCTGGAGAGCAGTGATGATATCATATAGATGGTGGAGACTATCCTTGTCAAAGTAGAGGGTGTGGAGCTCGTCCCACATGCCTTTGGCCGTCTCATGATACATGGTCAGGCGATAAGATTCACCATCAAGAGAGTTGAGAAGCCAAGTCTGCACACGCCCATCATTGCGTAACCATTCCTCAGTAGGGATACCGATAACGGTCTGAGTCAAGTGATGAAGGAACCCCTTTGACTGAAGGACACGGCGAACTGAGTGTGCCCATTCCACAAAGTTTTTCTTGCCAGTGAGCGAAATTGTAGTGATCTGAAGCTCGTCGCGGACTTCCTGGAGAGAGGCCGGGCGTTCAGGAGGAGGAACTGCCGTGCCGACTAAGTCCGCAGATGTAGACATGGGGGCGACCTGGATGAGGTCGCGGCGAGCTGGAGGAGGCCGCGGCGAGCTGGAGGAGACTGTGGCGGACTGGAGGCGGCAGCTAGAGGAAGCGGAAAGACAACGGACTGGATGAGGTCGCGGCGAGCTGGAGGAGACCGCGGCGGACTGGAGGAGGCAGCGGCGGACTGGAGGAGGCCGCGGTGAGCACAGACGCTCAGCAAGGAGCGGGCCAAGAGAGGCCGCGGCGGATTGAAGAGGCCGAGGCGGACTGGATCAGATCGCGGCGGGCTGGATCAGACCGCGGCGGACTGGAGCGAGCTGAGAAGAGAGGACAAGCCGGGGAAGCAAGAGAGCGACCGCAGCGGGCTGGACCAGTCCGCAAGACTGAAAGAACGCAGAGAGGCGAGCCCGCGGCGGACAGGGAAAAGAACTTGGCCGCTTGAAGAGGAAGGAGAGCAGCCGCAAGCAGGGGAGAAGTGCGGACAAAAGGAGGCCGCGGCGCTTACAGCGGACGAAGGAGACCAAGAAGAGGAGGCGAATACTGAGTTCGCAGCGGACAGAAGGAGACCGAGGGATCGAGGTCGCCGAGGTCGCGCCGGACAAGGAGAAGCCGCAGCGGACTAGGGGAAGCAGTGGACCCCACAGGATGGCTATAAAGAGGGGGCAGAGGAGGAAGGAAGAGGAGGGAAGAGAAGTGGTTCCACGGGAGGAGAGGAAGCGGTCTGGACAAGGGAGGCCGCAGGTGTGATGCGACTAGAAGTTGCGGACACACACACGCAGGCCGCAGAGATCGCAGGCCGCAGGGCGGACAGGAAAGGGAGTCCGCAGGAGTCCGGAACCTGGCTCTGATACCATGTAGAAATGGAGAAAGCCAACCTTGTATATATGTCCACTTGGTACAAATACAAAGAATGAGTACATATATATAGATGAGAGAAAGAGAGAGAAAAGTCCTATACACAATGTGGGACTAAAGAGAGGAGAGAAAAACAATAAAAGCTATACAAATGGGCCTAGTTTAAGTGGGCTTTTCCAACATTATGCATGTGATATTCCATTGTGATACCGAGCTCAGCAAGGAGAGACTGAAGATATTAATTTTTTCACTCCCTTTAGTTAAAAGAAAATACACTAGTTTTTAATTTGACTCTTTTTGAAATTTATTGGAAAATTTAGAAGCATAACTCCTCTATGATGCCCTTGAAATCTACAAAAGAGAATATATTAGTTTTTAAATTGATTCTTCTTGAAATTAATTTAAAGATTTAGAAGCATACCTCATCTATGATGCCCTAGAAATCAGCTAAAAGCGAATACAGTGCAGAATTTATGGTTCATAATGCAATGGAGAATTTGCACTGAAGTGCAGTTCGGAATGTCTTCATAGTTTTAGTCTTTCTAATCTCTGTTGTCTTGGGGTCCAACCCCTAAAGAGTCGATGAACTTAGATTAAATCAGACGAGGTCTGGATTTGTTCTGGAAGCAGATTTTGAGCTCTCTGTATCCAGGCGTCGAGTGGAGCAGGTACCAGCCAGGCATCGAGTGATTTGGCATCGAGTGTGTCGTGTGCGTCGAGTGAGCTCATCAAGGCGTCAAGTGAGCTCATCAAGGCGTCAAGTGATGGCTGACGGATGTTGTTCCGTGAAATCGCGGTTTTTCTAGTCGTCTGATGTTTAAGGCTTGTTCTAAGGGCTGAGATTATCTCGCCTTTTGCCATAAATAGGCCTTGACTCATTCCAGAACTAATACATCAATTATTTTTGGCCGTCAGAACGTGAAGATCGTTGTTCTAGGGTTCGGTCTTCCGTCATTGCTGCTACCAGAGTTCTTTTTCAGGAAGAAGAACGGAAGATTCTCAGATTGGAGCCTTGTCTTCGTTGTAAGGGTATTTTTGCTCTCTTTGTCGTCATCGTCTTAATCTAGGAGTTTAGAAGAGAGATTTGGAGTTTGTGACATCTTGCTTGGAGAAATGATTATTTTTGTAATCTGAGAAGGGGATTCAATATGTGAATCCAGGGGGATCTCGGTTGGGCAAACCTAGTGTCTGTTGTTGTAATCTTTTTTTTCTTTAGTGGATTTCTGTGTGCCCCGCACCGTGATTTTTCCCTCATTGATTTGGAGACGGTTTTCCACGTAAAATTTGTGTGTTCTCTGATTGCTTCATTTTTCTGTTTGTGTTTGTTGCTTTTTTATCTTTCAAATACCCGGTGGTGGTGGGATATCTTGTTTCCCAACAAGTGGTATCAGAGTCGGGTTCATTTGTGTCTGACTGGTCGTTCCATCCTAGATTTGAGTCAACGGTAGGTGACGATATTGATCAGCTCCCTACCTTCCTAAATCTGGTTTGTGAATCAATCAGATTTTCCTTAGACCGTCGGGTTGTAAGATGAAGCAGAGCACAAGAATGATTAGCATGAATGACAAGAATTGGAGCATTTGGAAGCCGTGGATGGAGGATCTTTTATATTGTAAAGATCTCTATACTCCATTATTGGGGAGGCCGGCTACCATGCCGGATGAAGAAGAGTGGAAGAAGATGGATTGGAAGGCAATTGTTTCATTCGGCAATGGGTTGATGATTCTGTCTTCCATCATGTATTCACAGAATCATCGGCCCAGGCTCTATGGAAGAAGCTGGAAGCGTTGTACGAGCGGAAGACAGCGGATAACAAAGCTTTCTTGATCAGGAAGCTTGTGAAATTGAAGTATAAAGAAGATTCTTAGATGACAAATCATCTGAACCTTGCTCAAAGCATCATCAACCAGTTGGAGGCTATGAAGATCACCTTGGGGGACGAGCTGCAAGCATTGATGGTCCTTAGTACTTTGCCCGGGAGTTGGGAAACTCTTGTGGTGTCCTTGAGCAATTTGGCGTCGGATGGCTTTGTGTCGATGGAGATGGTGACGAGCTGTCTCTTGAACGAGGAGCTAAGGAGAAAGGATTCTGGAGTCTCTTCATCAGATGCTCTTCTTATGGAGGGAAGAGGCAGGTTGATGAAGGAGGGTAAGCCACGGGCTAACTCCAGAAGCAAGTCCAGGCTGAAGTCCAAGAAGGAGATTGAGTGCTATTATTGCAAGAAGAGGGTCACTTCAAGAAGGACTACTTCAAGTTGCAAAGAGATCATAAGGGGAAGTCAAAGGAGACTGGAGAATCAAGTGAGGGTGCAGGTGCAGCCCCGATTGCGGAGGATGAGTCACTATTCTTACATTGCAGTGGGGTTTCCTGCTATGAGTGTGTTGACACAGATTGGGTAGTGGATGGTGGAGCATCCTACCATTGCACTCCTCACAGAGATTACTTCTACTTATATGCTGCTAGAGATCTTGGCACTATCTGAATGACAAATTCTGGGGTGTCAAAGATTGTTGGTAGTGGAGATGTCTACTTGGAGACAGATCTGGGAAGGGTTATCCTAAAGGATGTCAGGCATATTCCTGATTTGAGGATAAACCTCATTTTGGTTGGCAGACTGGATGATGGAGGTTTCACGAGCATTGAAGGTGGAGGTGTTTCGAGACTAGTGAAGGGGTCTCTGGTGCTGGCCCGAGGCAAGAAGTGTTGTGGTCTATACCGAGCAAAGGCTAAGATGTGCAGCCCGAGCGTAAATGCAGCTGAAGAAAATTCTATGGAGTTGTGGCACCGCAGACTTGGCCATATTAGTGAGAAGAACTTGAAGATCTTGATGAAGAAAAAGGTTCTTCCCGAGCTATCAGAGGAGCTTCCTGACACGTGTGTTCACTGCTTGGCTGACAAGCAAAGACGAGATTCTTTCGCACATGCTGAACCGAAGAGGAAGACATAGCTCCTAATCTTGATACACACTGATGTGTGTGGTCCGATTGAGCCTATTTTAGTGGGTGGAGCAGCTTACTTTGTCACGTTCATAGACGATCACTCAAGAAAGGGCATGAGATCATTTTCTGAAGCAAAAAAGTAATGTCTTGGCAAAGTTCATGGAGTTCAGGGCAATGAAGGAGAAGATGACCGAGAAGGTGATCAAGCGGGTTCGATTGGACAATGAGGGTGAGTACATTGGCAATGTGCATAAGAAGACAGTTCCGAGGACGCCGCAACAGAATGGGTTGGCGGAGAGGATGAACAAGACGACTGCAGAGAAGAACAGGACGATTGTAGAGAAGATCAAGTGTATGATCTCTCAGGCAGGTATTAGCAAGCAGTTCTGGGCTGAGGCTGTACGGATTGCTGTGCATTTGATCAATCTGTCCCCCTCAGCACCTTGAGATGGAGATATCCCAGAGCGTGTTTAGTCCGGGAAGAAGGTGTCTTATGGACACGTGCGGATGTTTGGTTGCAGGGCACATGTTCATGTCCCCAAGGAGGAGAGATTGAAGCTTGATGAGAAGTCTCGGGAGTGTATCTTGCTCGGGTTCCCATCTGAGAAGTTTGGTTATAGACTTTGGGACCCAGAAAGGAAGAGGATCATCAAAAGCAGAGATGTGGTCTTTGTGGAAGACTAGATTGTTGGTGAGCAGGAGGTTGATGAGCCACATGATTCACCGACTATGGAGTGTTCTGATGTAGTTCCTGAGCCAGAGTTTGTTTGTGTTGATGGAGGGCATGTCGAGGAGGAAGCTGAATAGATTCCAGATCAGGATGAGATTCTTGATGGAGGGGGAGATTTGCCTGTTGATGTTCCACCTATTGTGGAGGTATCCCTCGGAAGATTTGACAGGGTTCGGAGGCCAAGCACCAGGTATCCACCATAATATTATGTTTTGCTTACTGATGGTGGAGAGCCTGAGTCTTTTGAGGAGGCACAAAAATCTGAAGATAGAGTATCTTGGGACGCAGCTATGGAGGAGGAGCTAGAGTCGCTCCAGAAGAATGAGACCTATGAGTTGGCCCGGCTACCAAAGGGGAAGAAAGCTTTGAAGAACAAATGGGTCTTCAAGTTGAAGTCTGATGAACATCTTTCCCGTAATAGATATAAGGCAAGATTGGTAGTCAAATGGTTCAGTCAAAAGCATGATGTGGACTTTGATGAGATATTTTCACCAATGGTGAAAATATCCTCCATCAGACTGGTATTGGGTTTGGCTGCCTCCAGTGATCTTGAGATTGAGCAGATGAATGTCAAGATGACATTCTTGCATGGGGATTTGGAGTGGTACATGGAGCAGCACAAAGGCTTTGAGGTCAACGGCAAGTTGCACTTAGTCTGCCGACTTAGGAAGAGTCTCTATGGGTTGAAGCAGACACCTTGGCAGTGGTATAAGAAGTTTGACTCCTTTATGCTAAAGAGCAAATTCCAGAGGACCAGAGCTGGTCACTGTGATTATTTGAAGAAGACTGATAAGACACTTACTATTTTGTTGTTGTATGCGGATGATATGCCGATTGTCGGTGATGACAAGTCGAACATTGATGAGCTAAAGGAGCTTAGTGAGTCCTTTGAAATGAAGGACTTGGGACCAACAAGGAAGATCCTGGGGATGAAGATCACCAGCGACAAGAGTGCAGGTCAGTTGTGGCTATCTCAGGCTGAGTATGTGGAAAAAGTGTTGAAGCGGTTCATGATGAAGAAGGTCAAGCCGATTGCTACTATGTTGGGTGGACACTTCAAGCTATCATGCTCTCAGTGTCCTTCATTTGAGAAGGAAGTGGAGGAGATGAGCCAAGTTCCCTACGCATCTGCAGTAGAGAGTTTGATGTGTGTTATGTTCTGCACGAGGCCAGACATAGCTTATGCAGTTGGGGTAGTGAGCAGATACTTGGCAAACCCGGGGAGGATTCACTGGGATGTTATGTGATGTAGGGGTAGGCTAGTGGTGCTCGGAAGCTAGGACTCTACGTGCACGTGTGAGGGAATATGCGAATGCAATGTTACATGCAATGAGCAATCAGAAAACAATGACTAATAATGTAAGCAATGAAAGTCAGCAGCACCACGCAGTTAATCGAAATAAAAAAAGCAGTTAAATAACTTTGGCAATTTGGCAACGGCTTCCTCCGCACGGAGGGCCTGAGCAAGCGGCGGCGACTAATTCCACAATAATTATTAGCGTATAAAAACAACAACTACCAAACTAGGATCACAGCACAAATATAGATAAACGACCAAGTGCCAATGTCAAGTACAAACATAATACCATGAAATACTCACGACGCAGTGGGCTGATCCGAGGCGATGGAGGATTTGACGAGCCGGATGCAAAACGAGCGATCGGAAGTGGAATCGGAGGCGACGCGGCGATGGCGGTGGCTGCCTTCGGCGAAAAGTGGCGGTGGCGGATGGTAAACGGCGGATCCGGCCACAAATGAGTAGATCCGGGCCGGGGAAAAATAGATCCGATGATTTGGAGCGGATCCGAACAAAAATGGAAGGTTTGGGTGGAAGGGATAACAGATCGGAGTGTCGGTGGATAGATCCGCTAATTTTAGGACGGATCCGGGCTATGGGAGTGAGAATACGGAAGTGGAGAGTAGATCGGGGAAAGGTAGTGCTAGATCAATTAGATCTAGGGTTTTCGGAGTGTTGGGGAGTGGATCCACGAAGGGGAAGGAAGGGGAGTGGCCGACTAGGGTGGAAACTCCTCTAGGGGGGGGGGGGGGGGGGGGGTTTGGTGAAAGGTGGCGATGGGGCTGGTTGTGAGGGCAGGGGGTAGTCAGCTTAGGTAGGGGATTAGGCGGTGGGAAGCAGGCGGAGGAGGTGGGGGGAATGGGTGCCCGGCTGCAGGGAAAACATTAACGTGAACTATGTAAATGAATAGTAAATGAAATAAATGAGCAGTACCTCAAACCTTGAGATAACCTGCTGGTGGAGTTTTCAGCCGGCTGAACGGGTGGTTCCGGGAGGTGGATGGAGGATTCGAAGTGGGAAAAAGGAAGCTATGGGTAGGTACTACCTTGGGGAGGAGTTTGGCGGCCTAGGAGTCGTCACCTAGGGTTCCACGGCGTCGGCACCGGGGAGGGATCGCTGAAATCCGGGAATACTTCTCCAAATTCAACAATACCCTCAAATCAGCCCCCTAGCATCTTATTTATAAGAAAACACAAACTAGGGCATCCCCATCAACGGCTATGATTGGCCGATGAGTTAGCCCTTAAAATACATCAAAATAAACTCAAAAAATATAAAGTAATATAGCATTTTGACTCGCGGCGACGCTCCGGACGCAATCGCGGAGCCCGATCGTCGATCCGGTCACGTCATATATGGAAAGTTGCCAAATCAGCCCCGAACGGGCCCAAAACGCGTCCTCGTCTCTGCTCCGCATCAATCTCCCCGACTTGAAAAAATTCATCTCCCGATGAATAGGGATCAAAATTCTCTCGCTGCTTGCCAGGTAAAACTCGAAGAAGTCCACGAAGGGTCGCCCAAGTGTCGTCGCTGGAAAGTGTCCTCGCCAATCAACTACCCCTGACTGAAAAGATGTCATCTCCGGTGAATGGAGACGGACGTGCTGAAGTCGAAGTCCAGGGGCGAATCGATCAAGCTCTGCTGCAAGTACCCAAGAGTCACCAACGTCTGTAGTGGGAATGCACTGGTGGAGTCTGGTCTCCATGAAGCTCTCAACTCTCGCCTCTCGGAAGGTGGGTCCCGGTGCGATCGGTGGTGCCTGCGGGGGAACCAAAGTGGACGAAGTCCCAGGTGGATGGATGGCAACGGTGGGTGGACTAGGATGGCCAACAGGTGGTGGCAAAGTGGACGGGTAGTATGGTAGCGACAGTGGTGGTGGGGGTGGCTGGGCATCTCCCCCGCTCGGGTCCACATACTCATGAGGCTCGTAGTATGGAGTCAGGTCCTCAACATTAAACACAGGGTGAATTCCCATACTGGCCGGGATGTCAAGCCGGTAGGCGTTGGTCACAATACGACTAATAATGGAATATGGACGTACTCGCCTCGCGCTTAACTTCTTGGCAGGCCCCGAAGGGAGCCTCTCAGGGCAGACTCGCACCATTACCTTCTCGCTTACATTAAATATTTGCTCTCGCCTTCGCTTAACTGCATGAGCTTTGTAATTTTCATTGCTTGTTAATATTCGTCGGCGGACCGACTCATGCAAATCATGCAAATGCTGTGCAAATGACTCAGCAGACTCATGCAGGTAATGCAAATGATGCAAAGACAACATGACAGACACAGTACACTCCTTATAGGAAAATCCAATAATTCCTGAGATGTCTCTCAAATGTGGTGGCCTATTAGGAGGTTCTTTCGGTGGAGTATAAACAAACTCATCATGTGTGTGACGAGCGCTCAGATGACCGTGAGAGACAACTATACTCAAATACGGGCTCGTAAAGAGCCAAATGTGTCTCGGGAAACGTAGCGTATCAGGGGGGTCCCCAGGAGGTGTGTAAGAAAAGTCATCATGAAGGAGACGACCACCTGAGTAAAAATCGTGTACACCGACTGGAAGTCGTGGCTCTAAAATATGGTGAGTGTCCCAGACAAGAAAAAACTCATCGGGTGGCTCAGCGGGTGACGTGTCCCAAAACTCATCTAGAGTGTGAGGCATCATAAGGTAGGTCCTCCCAATATGAGTATACTCAAGTGAACTCAAGGTAGACCCTACATATGTCTTGCTCCGCTCAAAGTCCCTTTTCTGGGGTAAGGTCAGGAATGATAATGAATGAGGCGTCATACCTGAGTGGCTCACCTGAGCCTCATCCTCACCAAGATGGGGTGGATCATCAGGAGGCTCAATAGGGGGCTCGTTATAGGGCTTGTCACTAAGGTCAAGGTCCTCCCGATACGTACCATCGAAAGGGGTAGTGCCCCCGTGCATGGGTGACATAGCCACTACGAGGTCAACACCATGCTCTGAGCTCTCGGTCGTAACGTGGCTCAGGGTAATGCCAAGGGAAAAGCGACATAGACCTACGCTCAAGAATGGGTCTGCGGGTGTGGTGTCAAGACATGAGTCTAGGGTATAAGTGTTAATCAACCCCGGACATGCCAAAAGTGGAGGTGTGGGTGAGGGACACAACACCACAGACTCAATAGGTCGCTCAGGCTTACCCTTCGTCGGGATCACAAGAGACGGGTCAGAAATAAGAGATAGGTCACTCACGGGACTAAGAATCTCGTTGGGGTGAGAGTAACCCGCATCAGGTATCACTCCCGTCGTGGGTGACATGGCAGTGGTAGGCATCGTAGTGACCTCAGTATGAGAAGGGCTCGTACTGCGGAGGTCAAGGTGAGGGTCCAACCGACCAGCTCTGGCGGATCTCAAAGACTGTTCGTAATGAAGGGCAAGCTGACACGTCTGCTCGAGGGACTTCGAGCTATGATAAGCCACCTTAGTACGAATGTCAGATCGAAGCCCAGATCTAAATCTGCAAGTGGTCATGGCTGGGTCCTCTCGGATGTCGCTCCTCACAACTAACTCATCAAAGCAATCAATGTACTCAGCGACAGACATGGATCCTTGCTGAAGGGAAAATAATTGGTCGAGCAAGCGACTCCGATACAATGAAGGCAGATACCTCTGACACAATATATGTTTCATGTCCCTCCAACTAGTGATGCGACGAAGACGGTCTCGCTCGCGGATCCTCTCAACGCTAGCCCAATATGCCCTCGCCTGATCTAAAAGTCTAAGTTTTGCAAACTTAACGCGACGCTCGCCGAATAACTCAAAATGATCAAGATAATACTCAATGTCCACGAGCCAATAACTGAAAGACTGAGGACTCGATGAGCCGTCAAAGGAAGGGGAAACTGTACGAAACTGACTCTCAAGATCTCTCTCAAAGTGAGGATCCTCAAAATAGTCATCCCTAAGGTAATCAGGTCGAGTTGAAGGTTCAACACGATCCGCTCGTGTGCAAGGATAAGAACGACGACAATCATCATACTGATCATCTCTAGCATAGTGAGGTTGTGTCGGTGGGTCGACACGATCTCGGGAAGTGGTGTGTCGCAGACGATAATAATCATCATGATAACGTGAGGATTTCTCTAAAGTTACTCTATGAGATCGGGTATAGGCGGACTTAGAATACTCAGATGGAGGAGACGAACAACGACAATAACTAGACATGGATAAACCTAAAGACTCTATATGACCTACCACTATAAAGCATGCAAATGGCCTAACCTCGCTTTGATACCAAATGATGTAGGGGTAGGCTAGTGGTGCTCGGAAGCTAGGACTCTACGTGCACGTGTGAGGGAATATGCGAATGCAATGTTACATGCAATGAGCAATCAGAAAACAATGACTAATAATGTAAGCAATGAAAGTCAGCAACACCACGCAGTTAATCGAAATAAAAAAAGCAGTTAAATAACTTTGGCAATTTGGCAACGGCTTCCTCCGCACGGAGGGCCTGAGCAAGCGGCGGCGACTAATTCCACAATAATTATTAGCGTATAAAAACAACAACTACCAAACTAGGATCACAGCACAAATATAGATAAACGACCAAGTGCCAATGTCAAGTACAAACATAATACCATGAAATACTCACGACGCAGTGGGCTGATCCGAGGCGATGGAGGATTTGACGAGTCGGATGCAAAACGAGCGATCGGAAGTGGAATCGGAGGCGACGCGGCGATGGCGGTGGCTGCCTTCGGCGAAAAGTGGCGGTGGCGGATGGTAAACGGCGGATCCGGCCACAAATGAGTAGATCCGGGCCGGGGAAAAATAGATCCGATGATTTGGAGCGGATCCGAACAAAAATGGAAGGTTTGGGTGGAGGGGATAACGGATCGGAGTGTCGGTGGATAGATCCGCTAATTTTAGGACGGATCCGGGCTATGGGAGTGAGAATACGGAAGTGGAGAGTAGATCGGGGAAAGGTAGTGCTAGATCAATTAGATGTAGGGTTTTCGGAGTGTTGGGGAGTGGATCCACGAAGGGGAAGGAAGGGGAGTGGCCGACTAGGGTGGAAACTCCTCTAGGGGGGGGGGGGGCGGTTTTGGTGAAAGGTGGCGATGGGGCTGGTTGTGAGGGCAGGGGGTAGTCAGCTTAGGTAGGGGATTAGGCGGTGGGAAGCAGGCGGAGGAGGTGGGGGGAATGGGTGCCCGGCTGCAGGGAAAACATTAACGTGAACTATGGAAATGAATAGTAAATGAAATAAATGAGCAGTACCTCAAACCTTGAGATAACCTGCTGGTGGAGTTTTCAGCCGGCTGAACGGGTGGTTCCGGGAGGTGGATGGAGGATTCGAAGTGGGAAAAAGGAAGCTATGGGTAGGTACTACCTTGGGGAGGAGTTTGGCGGCCTAGGAGTCGTCACCTAGGGTTCCACGGCGTCGGCACCGGGGAGGGATCGCTGAAATCCGGGAATACTTCTCCAAATTCAACAATACCCTCAAATCAGCCCCCTAGCATCTTATTTATAAGAAAACACAAACTAGGGCATCCCCATCAACGGCTATGATTGGCCGATGAGTTAGCCCTTAAAATACATCAAAATAAACTCAAAATATATAAAGTAATATAGCATTTTGACTCGCGGCGACGCTCCGGACGCAATCGCGGAGCCCGATCGTCGATCCGGTCACGTCATATATGGAAAGTTGCCAAATCAGCCCCGAACGGGCCCAAAACGCGTCCTCGTCTCTGCTCCGCATCACTATGAAGTGGATACTCTGATATCTCAGAGGAACCTCAAACTACTATTTGCAGTATGGTGGAGAGTCTCCTACTCTTGTTGGGTACTCTGATTCAGACATGTCTAGAGATGTTGACTCCAGGAGATCTATTTCAGGGTTTGTTGTTACTTATGCTGGAGGAGGAGTGTTGTGGCAGTCGAGATTGCAGAAGTATGTGGCATTGTCGATGACGGAGGCAGAATACATCGCTCTGACAGAGGCGTCAAAGGAAATCTTGTAGATGAAGAAGTTCATGCTTGAACTTGGACTCCAGCAAGAGGTGTTCATTGTTTACATTGATAGTCAAAGCGGCATTTTTCTGGCCAAGAACCTTGCCTACTACTCAAAGACAAAGAACATTAATGTGAGGTATCACTGGATTCAAGATGCTATCGAGGAGAAGCTGTTGAAGGTGGATAAGGTCCACACAGATGAAAATCCTTCGGACATGATGACAAAGATCGTGCCGAGAAAGAAGCACGTGTTCTGTCGGTCACAAATCGGCAGGAGGGCTATCTGAAGATGCCAGGTATGGGAACTCCTCTTTATGGTCTGGAGGAGGAGTTTGTTGGGGTCCAGCCCCTAAAGAGTCGATGGACTTAATAGATTAAATCAGACCAGGTCTGGAGTTGTGCTGGAAGCAGATTTTGAGCTCTTTGTCTCCAGGCATCGAGTGGAGTAGGTACCGGCCAGGCGTCGAGTGCGTCGAGTGATCTGGCGTCGAGTGCGTCGTGTGTGTCGAGTGAGCTCATTCAGGGGTCAAGTGATGACTGACGGATGTTGTTCCGTGAAATCACGATTTTTCCTGCCTTCTGATGTTTAGGGCTTGATCTAAGGACTGAGATAATCTCGCCTTTTGCCATAAATAGGCCTCGACTTATTCCAGAACTAATACATCAGTTAGTTTTGGCCGTCAGAACGTGAAGATCGTTGTTCTAGGGCTCGGTCTCCTGTCATTGCTGCTACCAGAGTTCTTTTTCAGGAAGAAGAACAGAAGATTCTCAGATTGGAGCCTTGTCTTCGCTGTAAGAATATTTTTGCTCTTTTTCTCGTCTTCGCATTACTCTAAGAGTTTAGAAGAGAGATTTGGAGTTTGTGACTTCTTGCTTAGAGAAAGGATTATTTTTGTAATCTGAGAAGGGGATTCAATCTGTGAATGCAGGGGGATCTAGGTTGGGCATACCTAGTGTCTGTTGTTGTAATCCTTATTTTATTTAGTGGATTTCTATGTGCCCCGCCCCGTGGTTTTCCCTCATTGATTTGGAGAGGGTTTTCCACGTAAAATTTGTGTGTTCTCTAGTTGCTTTATTTTTTTGTTTGTGTTTGCTGCGTTTTTATCTTTCAAGTGCCCGGTGGTGGTGGGATATCTTGTTGCCCAACATGTGCTTCAAAAGTTGATGGAGAATTGATAATTTTGTTTTTTTTAGGGTAGAAGGTATGGAGAGAAGGCAGGAGCAGGGCAGACGATGAAGGATGCGTCGAAAAGGAGCTTTCAGTTGAGCAAGAAGACGGTGGAGCTCACCTCCTTTCTGTGCGAACAGAATAAGAGACTGAAAAATTGGAGTAACAAAATTTTTATTATCCAAAAACGTATCTAATACAAAGGTATACTCTCCCTTTTATACAATGGAGGAGATGAGAGAGATTACAATTAAGCAATGTGGGACTAAATAATTACAAGTGTAAGCGGTTTAACATGAAAACAAGCCGAACAAGCCGCGCGATTAGACAAGAAGGCTAACCGCCCGGCCACCACAAGAAAGAGAGAACAAGCTGTCATAGGAGACCGCCACACCGCCCGGTCTGTAAGCCACCTGAGACAAACCGTCAGACCGCCCGGATACCAACAACAGTCCGGCCACCAAACCGCGGGAGAGAAACCGACAGACCGCCCGGTCTCTAAACCACCAGAATCAGACCGCCAGACCGTCCGGTCTTCATACAGCAACACTCCCCCTCAAGCTGGAGCATATATGTTGATCATGCCCAGCTTGTCGCAAATGTGAAGAAAGGAGGCGGACACCGGCTTGGTGAAAATATCTGTCATCTCTTTATCGGAGGTGACGAAAGGATTGCAAATTTGTTTATTCAAAATCTCTTCCCAAATAAAGTGGCAGTCGACTTCAATGTGCTTTGTTCTCTCATGAAAGACCGGATTTTTGGAGATGTATATAGCGGCCTTGTTGTCACAAAACATAGGTAGAGGATGGTTGTAGACCTCTCCTAAGTCAAGCATGAGAGTCTGTAACCACTTCAATTCACATGTGGTCGATGTCATACTTCGATATTTTGCTTCTGTGTTGACCTGGAAACGACAGACTGTTTCTTGCTCTTCCAGCTCACAAGATTTCCCCCCACAAAGGTGCAAAAGCATGACGTTGACTTGCAGTCTCCTTTGTCATCAGCATAGCTTGAATCTGAGTACGCTTCAATATTCAAATGACCATTCTTCTGAAAGAGTAGTCCTTTCTCAGGCGCTGATTTAACATACTCCAATATCCTCAGGGCAGACTATAGATGACACTCCCTAGGAGCTTGCATGAATTGGCTAACCTTGCCTACAGCATAGGCAATGTCGGGTCTGGTCACCGTGAGATATATAAGTTTACCAACCAGACGTCTGTACCTCGTAACATCTGAAAGAAGAGGAGAGTCATCTGTCCATGTTTTATCTTCTCCAGTCGTCATGGGGCATCGGGCAGGTTTAGTCCCAGTCAACCCTGCCTCTTTTAGCAAAACAAGAGCATACTTGCGTTGGGAGAGGACAAGGGAATTGGGCTTCCGAGAGATTTCTATCCCCAGAAAGTATTTTGGAGAACTCATATCCTTTGTGACTAGATGTTGGCGAAGATGCTTCTTTGTCAAGGTTATCCCAGCCTGGTTATCTCCAGTGAGAAGAATATCATTCACATATACAGCAAGCACTACCAGACCCAAGGAGGTTTTGCGAATAAATAAAGAGTGATCGTCAGAACTTCTCGTAAAACCCACGGCCGCCACAATCCCGCTGAACTTGTCAAACCATGCCTGAGGGTTTTGCTTTATACCATAGATAGTCTCCCGTAGCCGCATACCTGTGTCTCCCCTGAGCAACATACCTTGGAGGCTGCTCCATATAGACGTCCTCTTGAAGATCCCCATATAGAAAGGCATTTTTACCATCCAGTTGAGAAATGGGTCAATCCCTGTTGACAGCCACAGAGAGTAGAACCCGGATAGTGTTGAGACGAGCAACTGGAGAGAAGGTGTCCAAATAGTCAACCCCATACGTCTGGGTAAAGCCTTTTGGCAACAAGACGGGCCTTGTAACGATCCACACTGCCGTCAGGTCGGAACTTCACCACATAGACCCAGCGACAGCCAACGACATCTGTGCCGAAGGGAGGAGGACAGAGGGTCCATGTACCCCGTTCAGTGAGAGTAGAAATCTCCTCATCCATGTCAGTCTTTCAATGAGGAATAGTAAGGGACTACTAGTAGGAACAGGGGGTGGCAGTGGCCGAGATAGCCAGTGCAAAAGCTCTGCGAGAAGGAGTGAGACGATCAAAGAAAACAACAACAGCAAGCGGGTGTTGGGTACATGCCCGAACCCCTTTGCGAAAAGCAATGGGGAGATCCAGGTTAGCGGGTTCCTTAGTAGCTGGAGCATTCGTGGTGGAGAGAGCTGGCCCAGGAGTGGAGAGAGGCGGTTGCAGAGAGGAGGGAGATATCGCGGGAGGTGGACACGGCGGAAGAAAACGTGGAGATGGTGGAGGTGGCGGAACGTCAGCAGGTGTAGAGGGGACAGATGTGTTGGTAGGAGAAGTAGGAGTATCAAGAGTAGAGGAGGAGTCGGGAGAGAAGTAAGAGGCATTTTCAAATAAGGTGACATCCGCAGAGACGAACTGCTTGCGGGTAACGGGGTCAAAGCAACAATAACCTTTCTAAGTGGTAGAGTACCCAAGAAAGACACATTTAGTGCCCCGTTGTGAGAGTTTGTCACGGGTGGCAGCGGGAGAGTGCACAAAGGTTGTGCACCCAAAGAGTAGTGGTGATGCTTGTCAAGCTGACATGCGTCACAGTTGAGAGTAGGATGATGCGGAGGGAGGTGGGGCAGAAGCTGACGAACAAGCCGGGGAGGAGCATGATCAAGGCGAAGATGTCATTGGAGAAGATCTGTAGAGGAGGAGGAGAAGGCAGATAGAGCAGAAACGTCGTCGAGGAAGTAGACGCCGCCGCTCTCAGTCCCAGTAGCAATCGTCCGTTGGGAGTTCGGATCCTGAAAAGAACAAGAAGTGAGAGTGAAGGTGACGGAACACCGTAGTGGCTTGCATAGAGACGTAACCGATAATAAATTGCAAGGGAACTTGGGCACATAGAGGGTATCTGTCAGGCGAAGAGATGGAGTGACTTGAACCACTCCCGTCCCATTGACCGGGGAGGGAGAGTCGTCCGCAACAAAGACCGGGGGCAACCGATCATGTGTTTCTAGAAGAGAAAAACACAGAGGATTGTCTGTCATATGGTTGGTAGCATCAGAGTCGATCAGCCATCGTCCGTGAGTAACAACGTGGGCACTACCGGAAGATATGACCACCGAGGCGGACTGCGTGGAGAAGGAGGTGGAGGCCATAGAAGAGAGACCGCGCGATCAAACAGGAGACCGCGCGAGAACAGCGGGAAGCGGTGAGAAAGAAGGGCAGAAACACCAAGCCGGGCAAACTATGAAGGCCGCAGCGGGCAACGAAAGATTCTGCAGCGGTCACGGTGTCAACACACCAGCGGAAAGGAAGGACACGACCAAGAAGCAGAGCAAAGCAGAGGGAAAGAAATCACACGGCTAGAAAGAGGGCCGCGCGAACAGGAGAAAGAGAAGACCACGCAAACTGGGAGGAGTTCGCGAGAAAGGCAAGCAGGTCGAGCGAACAGAGCAGAGAGAAGAACAAGTCGCGCGACTAATAGGAGGTCGCGGCGACTAACAAGCAGGAGCGGCTAGAAAAGGAGGCCGCACAAAGGAGAACGAGTCACGGCGACTTAGGAACAGGTCGCGGCGACTAGAGAGCGGGACCGGCTAGAAAAGGAGGCCGCAGAAAGGAGAACAGGTCGCATCGACTTAGGAACAGGTCGCGGCGACTGGAGAGCGGGAGCGGTTAGAAAGGAGGGGCAGAGAGGACGCCCACACAAGGGAAGAAGAAACTGCGCGAACGGGCGCGACAAGAGAAGAAACAGAGCGCGAGAACAGATCGCGAGAAGAGGAACAAGCAGCGCGGACAGGTTGCGCGGACATAGAGGTCTCAAAAAATCAGGAGGAAAAGATCGAGTCCTCTGATACCATGTGCGAACAGAAAATAAGAGACCGAAAAATTGGAGTAACAAAATTTTTATTATCCAAAAAGGTATTTATTACAAAGGTATAGCCTCCCTTTTATACAATGGAGGAGATGAGAGAGATTACAATTAAGCAATGTGGGACTAAATAATTACAGGTGTAAGTGATTTAACATGAAAACAAGCCGAACAGGCAGCGCGGTTAGACAAGAAGGCTAACCGGCCGGCCACCACAAGAAAGAGAGAACAAGTTGCCAAAAGAGACCGCCAGACCGCCCGGTCTCTAAGCCGCCTGAGACAAACCGTCAGACCGCCCGGATACCAACAGCAACAGTCCGGGCACCAAACCGCAGGAGAGAAATCGACAGACCGCTCGGTCTATAAACCGTCAGAATCAGACCGCCAGACCGCCCGGTCTCCAAACAGCAACACTTTCCAACATGCAATCGTCTCCGCCGAGCTCCCATTCGATCCAGAAGATGAATAATTGTTCTCATTCTAAATTTTGTACATCTAGATAATTTATTGGACTTAATTCAATATATACTTTTGCAGGATAATTTATTGGACTTAATTCAATATATACTTTTGCAGGATAATTTAATGGACGACTCCTTTCTCAATTGCGAGCAACATGCGAAACCGGAGATCGGAGATGACGACAAAATTGGGGACAAGTCCTTTCTCTATTACGAAAGCAGTATATGCTTCCTTACTATTTTTGTGCCTTTATTATGTCTTAGATTTAGATATAGCGCTTTTCTCTATTTTAGATCGTTTTTACTGGATTCGTCTATAGATCTTCTATGATTCTACTATTTTTGTGCAGGTTATATGGAGATGATTGTCTTTAGTAATGAATGCAGCAGCTTAGATTAAACATCATGGTTATTTTATCACAGCTTTGTATTTGGAAGGAAGGAATTTGAGATCCACCTAGCATGCATCTAATTGCAATAATTATAAGTTTGAATGACATTTTTCACACACTAAATTTATTTCAAACCTTGCAGACATGCTGCGTACATGTATTTTATTATTTGATATGAAAGACAATTATTTAGTTGTACGACTTTAAGAAAAATTACAGAAGAAATTAAAATAGATCAACAAACCTAAATGGCAGGGTAACCTCTAATAGGAAATGAATAAGTCCAAATTACTATTCACAAGAGTTAAGGTAATATATATACACATGTACAGGGGAGGGTGTTCACAACACCCATGGTGAGCATAAGATAATTCTACTACACAGTAAGTACACTACATGTAACCCCCCCCCCCCCCACGAACTCACGGGGGATCATACACCGAGAGTTTGGAGAGAAGATGAGCTTGCTGGGTTCTCGTCTGCTGTTTAGTCAACAAATCTGCAATCTGTTGCTCGCAAGAAACAAAGGAAGGAGCAAGAGTACAACGGACACATTGCTCACGTAGGGAGAAAGCATCAACCCCGATATGCTTGGAGAATGAGCGCTTCATTGGGTTCAGAGTAATCTGAATGACACAAGTGTTATGACTGTTATCACAGTAGAGTGGGGTGAGATCTAGAGAAGAGACATCAAGATCCTCAAGAAGCCAACGAAGTCAAATAATGTTCTCAGAGATAATAGCCATGGCCCGAAGCTCAGCCTCAGTACTGGATCGAGAAAGACCAGTCTGTTTATTGGACTTCCATGCAATAAGAGAATACCCCAGGAACAGACAGAAACTAGTGACAGAACGAAGGTCAACAGGATCACTAGCCTAAGCAGCATCCAAGTAAGCACAAAGCTATAAAGAACTGTTGTTGGAGAAGAAAAGACCACGAGAAGTTGTCGCTCGGAAATAGCGCAGGAACCGCAGCAGGTGACCATAGTGCACAGAGGTAGGCGCACTAACAAACTGGCTCAACACATGAACTGCATGAGCAATGTCTGACCGAGTAATGGTGAGGTAGACAAGGCTTCCAACGAGGTGGAGGTAGCGAGTGGGGTCGCAGAGTGGAACACCATCATCCGGACGTAGCTGCAGGTGAAGTTTTATAGAGGTGTCCCTGTGCGAGGGTCATAAAGAGCAGCCCGAGCAAAGAGATCTGATGTGTATATCTGCTGAGAGAGCTGAAAACCGTTGTCTGTAGAGCTGACCTCAAGACCCAAAAAATAGCTCAGCTGTCCAAGGTCGGTCATATGAAACTGCTACTGAAGGTGATGCTCGACGAAGGCCACATGAGAAGGATCACCGCCAGTAATGATTATATCATACACATAAAGTAACAAAAGAGTCTGACCACGAGAGGAAGAATGCACAAACAGAGTTGGATCATGTGGACTTGGCTGGAAACCGGCGGTTGTAATGGATGAGCTGAAGCGAGCAAACCATGTGAGGGAGGCCTGCTTGAGCCCATAAAGGGCTCGCCTCGAGCGATAGACAAGACCTGAAGGAGAGGATAGACCAGGAGGAGGAAGCATGCATACCTCCTGCTGAAGATCGCCGTGAAGAAAATCATTCTTCACGTCAAGCTGAGAAAGAGACCAGTGGCGAACAGCTTCGACTGCAATAAGAGTCTGAACTGTAGCCATATGAGCGACTAGAGCAAAGGTTTCATCATAATCTCTCCTCTGCTCCTGCTGAAAATCACGAGCAACTAGCCGAGCCTTGTACCTCTCTACAGATCCATCGGGGGGAGTCTTGACCTTGAATACACACTTGCAAGTGATCGGAACAGCACCAAGTGGAAGAGGAACAAGGTCCTATGTACAACAGTACAAGTATGCTCAAGTGTCTCTAACTCAACAGACATAGCAACTCGTCACTCAGGTATCTGGGCAGCCACACGATAGGTAGTCGGCTCTGGAGTGCTACAAGCAGTAGCAAGAAGCCAGGAAGGGCAAGTAGGTCCAGCGAAAGTGTAGCAAAGCTAAGGCGGTCGGGAGGACGTCACTCACGAGGTGGGTTGCGACGCACAGGAGGATCGTGCACAGGACACTCGCTGGAGGAGGTAGACACCGAGTCTGTGTGCACTGAAGGAGAGGGAACATGAGCAGGAGGAGTAGGATGACGAGTGTAATGATATGGAAGGGGGACGATGAGCGCGTCCAAAGGAGAGGTGGAAGGTGGAAGGGAAATATGAGAAGATGAGCCTGGAGAGGTAGGAGATGGTGTAGGCGGTGGCAAGAAGAGAGGAGGTGGACATACCAGTGGAGAGGAGAAAACATGAAGCGGTGGGGTGGGAAGAGTGAGGAACTGCACATCATAGGGGGTCACCGATGAGTGCAAGGTCGAGGGGACGGAGGACACAAAGAAAGGGTGAGACACGTCATAGGTGACATCAAGTGAGATACGAAGTCAACGTGCAACAAGATCATAACATCGATAGCCCTTGTGCTCAGTACTGTATCCGAGAAAGACACAAGGTATAGATTGAGCAGAGAGCTTGATACGCTCACGTGAAAGAAGAAGAAGAAGAACATAACACCGACGACAAAAACACGCAGATGAGTAAGAACGTGAGAGAAGATGCGGAGAGTATGGGTTGTCTCAATGATGTGGCAGTGCTTGCTTTCAGCAGTGTCATTTTGAGCGTGGGCACTGGAACAAGCAAGTTGAGGAAGAGTACTGTGGGTAGCTAGCAAGTCGTGAAAAACATGAGAGAGGTACTCTGCCCCCCCCCCCCCCCAGAGGCGGAAAGAAAAATACGTATGGAATCAGAGAATTGGGTGCGCACCTGGAAAAAATAACATAAATCCGAAAAAAACTAAGAACAAGAGTGCATAAAATAAATCCAACAATAGCGAGAATAATCATCAACAAATATAGCATAGTACTGATGTCCGCCCTTTGATACAAAGGGTGTAAGACCTCATACATCTGAATGAACTAAATCAAAATGGACGGCAAGACCTGAATTTACTAGACTGATAAGGGAGTTGTAGTTGTTTTCAATCTTATAACCCACACAAGAGTGAGACCTATCAATAGAAACAAGGTCAAGGAGACCAGTACTGATTAGGGACAAAAGATGCAAGCCACTGGGATGACCAAGTCATTGATGTCAATGAGAGAAGCCCACTGAAGAAAGACACAAAGAAGAGTTTGTTGGTGACGATGGAATGGATGAAAGATGATGACGATCAAGGATATAGACCCCGCTACGATGACGGCCAACTCCAAGGAGTGTCCCTGTTAGACGATCCTACACAAGACAAGCAAACTCATCAAAAATAACAAACCAACCACGAGACGTGAGTTGACTTGCGGATATAAGGATCATGAATAACTTGGGCATTTGTGCTACATCAGGGATATGAAAATGTGTGGTACGAAGAAGCCCACAGCTAGTGCAAGGGAGAATAGTACCATCTGCAACCATAACACTAAGGGCAGATGAGACGGACTGACAGGACAAGAGGCGAGTGTCATCATGGGTCATGTGAAAAGAGGCTCCAGAGTCAAGAAACTAGCCGGAGGAGATACCTGCTGGGGCGAAGGCAGACGGCTAAGAGGCAAAGGCACCAGAAGCATCCGGTGAGAGCACGGAGGCAGAGGAGCGATGTAGTGAACCGTAAGATAGCTGTTGGGCAATCTGCTGGGCAAGCTCAGAAACATAGAGTGATTGTGTCATAGCAGAGAAATGAGCGGGAGGAGAAACAAGAGCGCTCTTGTTGCTGACCAGACTGTTGAGCCCTCTGAAGCTTACGACACTCAGATTTGACGTGTCCAATTCACTGACATTAGTAACAGCGGACAGGCTGGCGACAATGAGCACCAGACTGAGCAATAGAGGGAACTGGAGGATGAGGAACAGGCCGCACCGGTGCACTATAACCCGGCGAAGGCAGCAGAGGAGTACTTACAGGGGAGGACTGCAGTGGAAGCTCGGGAGCAGCAAGGACAGCATAAGGCAGCACACTAGAAGAAGCAGCAGTGTCCAAAGAGTGGATAAGAGTCTCTTTAGCGATTACCAAAGTCAGTGTATCGCTGAAAAAAGGTGGAGGATCCCGGTGTAAAAGCTGGGCACAAACAGGCTTGAACTTGGGGCGTAAGTGCATGCGAAACTCATACATGCGCTGAAAATTGTGATCCCGAGAGGTAGCAACACACTGAGTGCAACTAATGCAAGGGGAAGGAGCCATCTCATTGCATTGGCGCCAAAGGTCTAGGAGCTCTGCAAAGAATGTCTGGATAGAACGATCACGCTGATAGCAAGCGCCAAAAGTCCGGAATAAAGAGTAGTGCAGAGCCTGACTAGAAGGCAGGTAGAGATGACGCGGGTGATCCCACATCGCCTTGGTCGTAAGTAGCTGGTAAATGGTCAGGAGAATGGGGAGCTCACAGGACTGACAGATGACTACTATCACATGGGAGTCGGCCGAGCTCCACTTCGCCATGTAGGAACACTGGACGGAAGCGGCAGTGCTAACGTGGAAGAATCATCCATAGAAGGGGCTATTGATGGAGACGGAGCAGGCTCAGAGTCATCAATGTAGCCCCATAGATCAAGGCCACGGAGGATCACCCCGACAATGACGGACCATGCCTTGTAGTTTCGTCCAATTGAGGATGACATCCGCCTTCTGGAGAAAAGTAAATGAGTAAGAGGAGGCCATCAGGTCTCCAAGAACAGCCGGAAGAGAGATCTGTCGGCTACAGTAGGCAGCGGAGGAGGCCCGCAAGGTCAGACAGCAGAAGCAACACAGAAGAAAAAAAACAAAGGGGGCTCCTGCTTGATCGATCGGCAAGGAGGCACCAACAGGATCTATCGACCGGGGAAGACAGCACCCTCGGTATCGAAACGATCGATCGATCGGAAGTGAGCCTGCACCGACGGGAAGCGACGGACAGTGAGGCTGCACTGACGGGGAGATCTATCGACGGACGGCTTCAGGACATCAGGATCGAAACGATTGATCAGAAGTCGGGATCGTCGGCTTCAGGACATCGGGATCGTCAGCTTCAAGTCAGGGAGCGACGGACGGCCCTAACGCAATCAGGCGGGGAGCGACGGACAACTTCAGGCTCGTGCGGAAACGGAGCGACATGGAGCTTCAGGATCGTGTAGAAGGCGGGACGGGAACCATATGTTCGGCTAGGCTTTCTGCTCGCTCTGATACCATGGATACCATGATAGGAAAAGAATAAGTCCAAATTACTGTGCACAAGAGTTAAGGTATTATATTTATACAAGTACATAGGAGGGTGTTCACAACACCCTTGATGAGCATAAGATAACTCTACTACACAGTAAGTACACTACATCTAACAACCTCTTCTGTCAAGCTCATCGTGGACCATAGCGGTCAATAGACATCTAAATGGTTTCTAAAGGACGGTGGAGTGCACTGCAGAGGCGGCGACCAAGGTGGCGCAGCTAGCTTGCCTGTGGTCATATTGTTTTCCCGCCTAAACTTTTTATTGGTTATTATTGGTCATATTGTACATGAAATGGAGTGTTGTCATTCTACTTTTTTGGATTTTTGCAATTGGTTCCAACATTCTGGACTTTTCACCGCCCTATTCATTTTTATTATGTTTTGGTTCAGTATTGAGGAGTTGGATTATGGGGTTATTTAGAGAAATCTTAATTTCAAGTGTTGATGCAAGGGAAAATTCATACTTTTTTTCCAATGATTTCATAAGTCTGTAAATAAATAAATATTGTATTCATTAAATTATCATTGCTGTAGTTCTACCTAAATCTAACCTTGGTTCTGGGCGCAACCCGCATGCATGCTTCGTCCGTAGGAGAGCATCGAGCTTTAGATTGGGGGAGCATTTTGATTTTAGAAGTTTCAGATTATGAGAGCTTTTCTTGATCCAGGAACAAAGATGAATTATTTCATATGGTCAAATAAATAAAATTGAGACTCTTTTCCCGGGGGTTAGATTTTCCTTCATTGTTGTTTTTATTCCTCTAGCATTATGATTGGAATCCTGCCGCTAAATGATATGTCACTCACTGAATGTTGCCGCCCGCCAAATATTTTCAAGCGTCATATATTTTTGGCTGTTGAAAGTTCATGCATAATTGGCCCCCACCGTCATAAGTTTTCGGCCTCCCCGCCACCCCGCCGAATGTAATATTATGCATGCATCATTGCCCCGCCTTGCCCCACTGAATGTCGCCGCCCTGCCGAATGTCGCCGCCCTGCCGAATGTGGTCGCACGCCGAATGTGGTCGCACGCCAAATGTGGCCTCCCCGCTCAATATGGCCACTTAGCCCAATATCGCCGCCCACCCGCCCGCCCCGCCCAATGTCGTCATCACACCGAATGTCACTGCAACACCGAATGTCGCCGCCCCGTCGAATGTCGCTCCTCGTCAAATGCCGCCGCCTCACCGAATGTCGCTGACCCGCCAAATACCACTGCCCCGCCAAATTTGTTTGCGGGCGACGCCCGCAGCGACGCAATGAGCATGGGTGAAGCACATGCAAAAATGCTAGTATAGATCAAAAATAGTTGGATTTAGTTCAAAATGAATTCTTTCGACTTTATTTTGCATTTCAATTCCACCTTTAAAACACTCAATTTAAAAAGGAATTGAAATTAGATGCCCAATCCCAAGATCCTGGTTTTGTCAAAACGAATGAACCCTAAGAGAACTATAATTCAAATTCAAGATTCTAGATAAGTGGAAAGGCCGGGACACGCCAGGGCCTACTTGAGGAAGATGAAAAGTGACATTTGACCACCTCAAAAGTAACTATACTTGCTCAACAAGACAAAAATGAGCTAAAATGCAAATAACCCAAAATATGAAATAACTAAATAAACATCCCTAAAGAATTGGTGGCTACTCAATCGGGAAAGGACATGCACAAACAAGATGCACATGCCTTTGTTCATGTTGTATGTCAATATATATTTTTGCAAATTGAAGTGCCAAGTGGTTGGCCCCAAATTCATATGCCTAATCTTTGGATAAAAAAGAGTAACCATTGTGTTTCAAATCCAACTTTGATTCACACTCTTAAAACATCTTAAGAACAAAAGCATACCATTTCAGTTATTCGTTTGAGCTGTTCATCATATGATTTATAGATCTCTTCCTTCAGTACAGATAATTCCTGTTTTGAGTATCCCTTATAAGATTCAATCTCTTTCTCCAATTTCTGCCGACGCAAGGCTTCTTCCTGTTTAAACACGATGTGATGGACCAACCTATGAATAATGAATCTAGAAATCATTAAAACAAAGTAAAGTGTACCTTGACTTGAGCAAATATTTGATCTGAGAATGGTTTTCCGCCATTGCTTGCAACAACTGAGTCAACAAGAGAGAGCAGCTGCTTCACCTGCCACTCTCTCTTGACCTTATCCCTGGTGTTATTATCGAAAAGAAGAACTCTGTTCTTACACAAGTGAATAATGTTCTGCGAGGCATTTTTTTACCGTAGGAAACTTCCGCATCAGATAAAATTAGTAGCGAAGTTTATATTTTTAAAAATTCTACATGAACTTCATACTCTACTTCTGTAGCATGCAATTTTAAAAATAATTAGTAAATGGCTCTACGACAACTATTCCCTACAATTTAAAGAGACCGCATTAGCCAAAAAAATCAGAAACAAAAACTTCTGCTGTTCTAGCAAGCGAACAAAAATATAAATAAATTATTTTAAACATGATGCAGAAAAAGCTATGTTGCATGGGGACGGGATACGAGATACGATATGAAACAGATACTGAAAACGTGTGTTTTCAAAAAACTAGAATACGGAAATGTTTTAAAAAAAATCATTATTTAAAATAATTTCATATAAATTTGATGAAATTTTTGAGTTCTGCACACAGATAAATATAGCAGAAAATTAAGCTCTTAACTTCGGCACTAGAATGGCTGAATATATACTCCTCCATTGCATAATACATTCCAAATGGATAATCTTCCTCCTTACAAGCTACCCACAAATACAAATTTCGCCCATGATCATCCCATGGAGCAGGTCATTTGAAAACAAAGCTAGACCTATTACTAAAAGGACTTGTGAAAAATAAACCTAGACCTATTACTATAAGAACTTGTGAAAAATAAGAAGTTGATTTGAAGAAACAATAGCACTTCAAAATAGCCTTAAGAATTTCCTAATAGCATTATCAAGAAGGAAGTATAAAAAACATAGCCTTCGAGTTTTATAAAAAATACGAGTGGATAGTGAACCGGGGGGCGTGCCCCGCGCTACAGTACCTGGGCGCCCCCGGCGGGATATTAATGTTTATTTATTTGAGTACTGTTTGTTTATTTTTTCTATATTTTAGTTATATAGTTATAAAATATTGAATTTTATTATATATTAATAATATTATTTTAAAAATAAAAAAATCGAAAACGAAGGCCCTCACGATATAGGCCGGAATATTTTTAAAATTAAAAAAAATAAAAAAATCGAAAACCGAAGGCCCTCAGCCTTTGCTATTTTTAAAGTTTAAAAAAACGGAAATCGAAGGCCCTTGCGATATGGGCATCGCTAAACAACTATGATTCTTTGTTGTATATAAGGAGCATATAGAGTAGCTTCACAGTTGTTTTTCTGTTGTCGGGCTTGCTTAAGCTTTAGGGTTGGCGGGTCTTCTGTTGTGCCAAATGAGCTTTTTTTCCTGCGTAGTAGAGAACGGACGATCAAGATTGATCGGACGGGCCTCATGTGTTACACCACGCAATCGCAACGGCTGATGATAAATCTTTGTATATATAGTATAGATAACCTTCGAGTTTTATAAAAAAATATAACTTTCTTCTTCAGGGGGCACTTCCAAATGGCCTTTAGAAGTGATTCCTTCTGATGGAGTACAGGGCTTCAGTGTAATGGAGGGTTTCGACGGGCGCACAAAGGGCTTTGGTAGAGAAGAGGGATTCAACGGAGTAGAGAGCTTCAGTGTAGAAGAAGACTTCGACGGGCGCAAAAAGGATTTCGGCGGAGAGGAGAGATATAGACGGGCTTCAGCAGAGAGAGTTTCGGTGGAGAGGGTTTCGGCGGACAAAGAGATTTTGAAAGTCCGAGAGTTCGTAACCTAATAACCCTCCGTGCTTTGTGAAATTAATAGCCGAGAGTGCGTAACCTAATATCCCTCTGTCCGCCGCCTATGAAATTAATAGCGGGAATCGTGTAACCCGCAAGCGGGCTACGCGTTTCCACTATAGTGGGATAAAGGCTTGAGTGTTGTTATATAATACGTTTCTGAGAGTTTTAGAAATGCATTTTCGTGCATTTTGCGTTTCCAAAACACGTTCGATCCAATACATGAGGCACTTTAAAGTACTTGTGCTTCATAGAGAAAAGTTTGCAGAAAAAAATAAATTTTCAATAGTTGCTGTATTTACTATAAAAATCATTTAACATGCAACATAATTATACTTAATATTTCTAAGCCCTCGATTAATTTGGTTATTTTGGCCAGAAATAAGATGGAATGTGCTAGTGCCTAAAGCCACGTACTTCTTGGAAAAAATTGGATCTTGTTTTTGGGGCCCAAGCCTAAATATTCTTCAAGTTTCTTCAAGTGTGGGTTAATTCAAATGATTTCCGTAGGCAAACTGGGAAGGAACAGGTTGTTTACTCTTCTTATAGCACACCTAGCGGTAAACTCTAGAGATAGAGAGGACTAGGAAAGTCAATGTTCCGGGTCTCTTTTATGTTACGTGACCTAGTGACACATTGCGCCGGTCCACCGTAACTTGAAGGTGGGAGAAGAATCCGGATCCTCCATATTAGGAGTGTAATTTTATGGAAGTAGCATATCAAAAGTCATTTTGAGAATGAAGGGATATTTACTGGCAATAGAATTATTGTAGTAATTAGCATTAAGCATTCAATATAATTATGTGTCATAGGTGAGAGATTATAATGGAGTCTATTTATAGGAGTGTCTTGAGAGTCAAATATCATGGGATCATTTGACTCTCTCTTTTGGAGAGGAAGCTCTTTGGAAACCGGCACTTGAAAGTTGGATAGACATGTCTCTTATAGTGTTTGTATCATGTCCTCTTTGTTTTTCTTAGAAAAGTTCTTGTATTGTTCTTCTCTCAATTCCTTCCACCACTCCTTCGGCCAACGAGAAATAGCCATCACGCCACACCCTCCCTGTCTAAGCACACCCGCCATCATGACATCTCATGCAAGCTTCAATCGGATGAATGTTGTCCCTAGCGGACATTCTCGTGATGACACACAAGATTCACCATAGTCTCCTCCCATTTCCTCCGATGCCAGTCCTAGCATCTTGCACAGTTCCTTACAACAACCTGCATCCGACCAATCCAGCAAGCAACCCCAACTTATCTCAACAACCTCTTTCCTACTATTGTTTCCCTAGCTTCTTCCACTTCAAAGCATCTAACCTTCGACACCCCACTTACATCCAACCCTCCCACAATCTCCTTTCCACCAACAATAGCCACTGTCTTGATGACCATTTCAAAACATCCTGGAAGGGCAGAGGCCTTGGGTTTTTCATGTTGTCAAACAATTAAAAAATGAAAATAGATGTCGAGTGCGAATTGATCAGATCGTGTAGGAACAAGGTACAAATCTCTCGGTCTGTTAGGATGCCTAGGTTGCATAATTGCACTTCCACTTACAACTATCATAATGCTAAGAGACCTCTCTCAATTCACTACTCAATCAACGTGCGCCCACACCCAAAAAACTCGATGTATTCGACAATTAGAAAAGCATAACACTCCTCCCTGTGTATCACCCTTTCATGCTACTAACCCTTCAATCCACATTAATTGATCTACCCTACTCCGCAACTGATGGAAACTATTTTTTGGAAAAAACTGTTTTGTAATAATTTAAGGAACTCTTAAGTATTTTAGTTGGAGCTTCATTGCCGAGAGAGTGGGCACCACGTTAGAAAATTTGAGCTTAAGTGATTCTCTTAAATACTTAGCATGAGCACAAGCCGGCTAATATGCGGCAAGCATTATCGTGAAGGATAGCTACAAATTAACCAATATGAGAAAATAACGACAACAAAAATGAAATGGAAGCAAGCATTTCAGATGTCGATCACTTAAATTTAATTGCATGCATTTACATTTTACGATAAATGATGGGAGCGAGAATGATACCTGCCTCGACTTTATGGACTTGGGCGGCCGTAAATACGAGGGGGATCAGTCGTTTAAGGGGGATTGGCATGTTGGAGTGAGGAAAACAACGAAGACAGTAAGTCTTGTCGTTTTCTTCTTTCCAGGTTACAGATGTATAATAAATAGGAGCAGGGCATTCAAAGTAAAAGGGGGTTTCATCTCATTAAGGAGGAATAAAAGATTTGGAAACTCCCACCTAAATTAATTCTGAATTAGTAAAAGAGTTGATATATTTTCATAATTAATTTAGGGTTTAATGTTACATGTAATTAAAATTTGGAGTTATACTTGCATACAATACCCTTCATTACTGAACCTTTTTATCCAAGGTCATGTTGGATGGTCGAGCCAACATGCCGGAATTAAAATGCGACTCCAACAAAAGTACAATTTGCGACAAAATGATAAAGTGACACATCGACGATAAAGTGGCACGGCGACGATAAAGTGGCACAATAACGATAAAGTGACAAAGCAAAAACAAAAGAAGAAACGTGCAAATAACAAAGCGATGACACAAAAATGAAAAGAAACGAAAAGAAATGCGTAAATCATCCAGATGCATCTTTGGATGCATCAATTCCTCTGGGGTTGAAACGTCTCGACCCCGTCGAGGGATAACAATTACTAGTAATAAATAAATCTGGTCGAAGATGCCGAAGCTCGGTGGCACTAATTCATGAACTGACTGAAATACTTCTGCCCTTCCAAGATACGAGGTCGCACTGATGTGTGTCAGTGCACGTCAGAAATTCACGAACATCCAATGTCTGCTCAATCTCGTCATGGGTGAGTGTAGATGAGGCAAAACAGGTTGTGTAGTATCGGTGTGTGAGAGGGAGGGTGCACTAGGGGCAACAATTGGAGGCTCGCCACAGAAAGACACAAGATTGACAACACTAAAATTATGAGGTACAACATTCAACTGGTAAGTCTAGAAGATATGCATTTGTAACAAGTCATTTTCTTACCTGAAAAGGGTCAAATCATCAATGTCCTAGTTTGTGATAGGTGCCCACAAGAAATCTCTCTTTCCTAAAAAAGGTAAGAACCCAATCTCCTAAGAAATATAGCTCTCGGTGATGTTCATCAGCCATAGCTTTATACTTCTCAAAAAATGCTCACAAACAATTAGTAATAAACTTATGCGATAAATTTAAGTGATCAATATATGTTAGAACATCAAAATAGGTCCTTTCAAAAAAAGAAAGAGAATGACGATCAAGAGGGGGATAGGGTAGCTGACGCAGGACGAATCTATAGAATGTGAACTTATGATGCCCTAACCCTAAATGCAACACACGTGAGCATGCAATGAATGTAATATGCCGACGATGAACCCTATAATGAAGATGCAAATGAATACAAGCACACAATTCAATGGACTAACGAATGATAACCCTAATGTGATGCACATACGATGACTCAATCATGCAAGTATTTTCTGAGGCGCAAGTTATTAAATAAATAATTTTAAAAATATTGTGCAAGCGTCGCAATTGATTACAAATAATGCAATGAAAGTAAACTGACAACAATTACAAGTTAATTGAGAGTGTACTGAAATTAAAATGCGAAACGAATAAATCTTTTGCACGCCAATAAGAAATACAACAGTCAAGTTAATCCAAGCCAAGTAATACTAGCAATACAAGATATCCATACAATGTGAAGAAATAAACACTAGAAAATAAATGCTCACCGAGTAATGGATGACGCTGGAGGTGGTGGCTGTCTGGAAATGTAAACGCCGTTGTTTGGGGCTGGGAAAAGAGTGTGGGGCTGTTAGAGAGGACGGAAAGGATTGTAGGAAGGTGATAATGGTTGGTCGTGGCTGGTAGGGGATGTTTAAATGTTGTGGGGGTGAGTGGGGAGGCTGGTAGAGACTGCGGAAGGAGGAAGGAGGGTTGGACAACACGGGAAAATCAAGGATCGGGTTGTTAGATGCTGCCAAAAGCTCCTGGTAGCTTGCAGCAGCAAGGAAGGGGGCTGATCGAAGGTATAGTTGGTAGGGAGGGGGCTGGGAGGTTGGAACTGGAGGGGAAAAGGGCTGGACAAGGGATTGGAGATGGCTAAGTGGTGGTTCCACGAGGGGGAGGGGGGCAGGAGGAAGAAGGAGGGGTGGCAGGGGCTGCTGGGGGATTGTAGAGGCGGCTGTATGCAGGGGAAGGGAAGGGGAGGCCGGCGGCTATGTTGGGAAGAAGCAGCAGCAGCAAGAAGAGCGGCGGAAGGCGAAGGAAGACTCACAGGAGGGTGAGGGAGGCTGAGGGAGGGTTAGTGTCAGCACTAGCGGAGGCAGTAGAGGCTCCCGGCATCGGCACCAGAAGGGGGAGGCGTCGGCACCTCCTAGACCAAGCAGTTTCTTCACAAAACCTAATTCCTCGATGCCTTGTTCATGCGACTGCTGGGAAAAGATAATGGGGGGGAGTTAGGTTAAGAATATCTGACGGCCACGATCGTCCCATGAATATTTTAACATAACTCCCAAAATACATATCCAAAAAATAAAAAGAAATACATAAAAATATGAAAATTTAAGCCGGTCGCGATCACGGTGTCCGATCGACTATCTGATGATCCAAATGTTGTCAATCTCCATCAATCTCCCCAGCTCAGAAACATTCATCTCTGGTGAATGGCGACTAAATGCTCTCATAGCAAGCCATCAAGACTCTCTGTTGCTCAAGGTAGGAAGTGTCTCTACATAAGGTCATCATACCGCTGAAGTTCTCGTGGATCCCATGTAGTTAGCAAGCCGCCAAAATGGTGAAGGGTAGGGATATAATGGTAATGAGTAGAGATGTAGTGGAGGTCGTGGTATAGGAGAGGTTATAGTGATGGTGGAAACTGAAGCTAGAAGGGAAGGCTAAAGGCCCAAAACCTATAAAGCACGGATACTTCCCCGAAGGCAGCGTACCCGTACCGGATACGTATCCGATATCGGTACATACCTGATACGCGACAGATACACCTATGTGGACACACTTGTACTTAGCACATCATTCTACATATTGTGATAGGAGTCTGCTTTTTTAGAGTAAACAAAAGTTGGCTCTATGCTAGGAAGCATTGGTATGTCCAATTAAGCTGTGTAAGTTGGCTCTATGTTCAGATTCGGATTTGTTCGAATTTTCGGATTCAGATTCGGATTCGAATTCGACATGAAATGTTGGATTCGAATTCGGGTTCGAATTAAGATTTGAATTCGGATTCGAACATGGATTCGAATTCGAATTCGAATTTTTCTAATAGGAATAATTAAATATATAATTTTATTAAAGTAATTTTATTGTTCGCGAACTATTCGCGAATACTTCAAATAGGGATAAAATTATTCCGATTCGGATTTGAAAATTATTCGAATCCGAATTTGGATTCGAATCCGAAAATTACGAATATTTATCGAATCTTCACGAATCAAATCTCGAATTATTCACGAACTATACTATTTGTTAACAGCCCTATTTGTACCGAGTATGTTTTTGGTACTGGTATGTTTTTGTTACAAGTACGCGTATTAAAAATATTGAGAGACACAAGTTATTAACAAAACGGCTAACTTGTCTCTAGACTAACCGAAGATGTTGATCCAACAATGAAGTTGATCTCCAACAATGAAAAAAAGAAAAAAATGACTGATGAGTAGTTAAGTTAATTTTATCTCTTTTGGTTAAACATATAATATGTTAAATTTTATAATATTTATGAATGTTTAATGTTTCAAAATTTGATGTTATGTTGTATTGATTTTTGGACTTGTACTTCAAGTTATAATTTATATTTGATGTTTTGACGTTTTGAAAACTATTTATTGCACTTGTGATATAAATATAGGCATGGTCGGATAGAGTCGCCGCATAGCCGAGAAGTGGAAAAGGCTCGACGTTGTCACGCTCACGAGGGAGGGAATCAGGGGCATCACGATATTGAATAAAAACCAAGTGGGAGTCGGTGTTTTAGAAGATGGATCAGACGGGTACGATTTAATATTTGTCTCACTAAATTAATTTAATTCCATAGCCCCACTATTTCTTTTTAAACAGTACATATGTATACAAATTATATTTGTTATAACATATCATGTCATACTCGTATCCTTGTTTTTTAAATTTTATCATACCGCTGTACTGGGCACGTATCGTACACGATACCCGTACCGGTGCTTCCTGGCCCAAAACTACGTGGCTCCACGTCTAGAGTCAATTCTCAGCATTGAGAACTGGATGAACACCCGTATTCCTAGTAATATTAAGCTCGAAAAATTTGACAAAGTTTCCCTCATGACAGTGTATGAACCTATTCGTCTAGCATTTAAATTCATAGTTTTTCCCGTTAGAGTGTAGGAGTTTATTATTATATTAATATTTGTGTGTGAGTGGGTATTAGTCCCACATTGTCAGTTCAGTTTGTACGTGTTGTTGTATTTCCTATATAATGCTCCTATGGGGATGAATAAAACACAATTTCTATTTATCTTTTATTTCTTTCAACATGGTATCAGAGCTGGAATTGAGTCATCCCTGACATTTGGTTGCCCTAATTAGGGCAACGTACATTTCAGTGTGGCTTTCGCTCTCGATTCCTTCTGAATTCCCCTCTCCCATCTATTTCTCATGTTTCACTTCTCCCGTGGAAATAATCCCGTCGGGTGCTACTTTCTCGGCTCCCAACCCCTTCGACGACCACGTAAACAATCCCAACGAGCCCCGCTTCTCATTTTTCATCTCGTGGACATCTCTTCTTCCAGCGGCTTCCTGTTCGTCATCTCCTCACGCAGTGGACCGGAGCGGTCGTCTTTCCGCTTGTCGTCTGCTGACGTTACCGCTGGATGTGTCTCCCGTTCGTGCTCGTCTGCTCTGGATCCAGCTTCTGTCTCTACTTCCCGTGGATCTCGATGTCTCGTCGTAAAATTCGTTGGATGCTGCTACCTGCAACGATCCAACTACTCTTCCTCTGATCTGGCGTCGACGACGATGCTATCCTCCTGCAATCACGTGGAAATCCCTCTCTCGCAGTTTCTGTCGATGGGCGACAGTCGAAACGTCCTCCATACGTGCTCCGACCTTCTGATTTGTGCACCAACCGCCTCCAGCAGATGCTACAGATGCCTCGGCCAGTATCTGCTCCTGATGCCTCTCCCTCGTTCTTCTGAAGATTACAGTGGATTCTTGTAGCTGCATGCCCGTCGAAGGTGTTGATCTCGCGCCATAGTTGTTATTTTTGTGTTGTTTTCTTAGTTGTTTTATGTGGGTTGCAATTGTTTGTTATTTATTTGCTTTCTATTGTTATTATGCCTATATGCATGTACTTTTCAGTTTTCACGCAAGGGGGAGTGTTTTGGACGAAGGTGGCTCAGATGATCTTTCCCGACCTGTCACCTTCGTTCCACACGACCTCTAGGCTTATGTTGTTTTTCGTTTGCGTCTCCCCATGTTTCCTTTCGATTGGTCGTGTGTTTGGACACAACTGATGTTGGTGTTCTAATCTCAGCGGGTTGTATCGTGTGGGAGTGTAGAAGTTTATTATTATATTAAAAATTTGAGTGTGAGTGGGTATTAGTTCCATATTGCTAGTTCAGTTTGTAAGTGTCGGTGTATTTCCTATATAATACGCCTATGAGGATGAATAAAACACAACTTCTATTTCTCTTTTATTTCTGTCAACAGTCCCCAATGAGAACCTCTTAAATAATATGCAAATCATCACTTAACCACCTATTTTGAATATTTGTTTTTTCATGTCCTAACTAGCACAAGTTTTTAAATTGTCATTATTTAATATAACTTTATGTCGGAATTGGACATGCAAACCATGCAGCAGATGCAATGTAAAATGACAAACTCAACAGACTTACAAAATGCAAAATTTACGTGGTAGTGGGAGTTGCAAAAAATAGATGGTTTATCTAGTGGTTCCTTGGGTGGGGTGTAGAAACAATCATCGAGTGTATAGTGAACACCCAGATACCTAACAGAGACATCAGGAGTGAGATGTAATATCGTGGAATGATAAATATCTCTCAAGAGGCGTGGATCAACATGTGGCTCACTGGGTGGTCGATAAAAAATTTCAGTATGGAAGGAATCCTCCGAAGGAGTGTCGAAGATAGCGACATAAAGATGTAAATCAAGTGGCTCACCTGGTGGTACGTATATAAATTCATCATGAATGTGATGATCTAAAAGGACGAGTGAGATAAGGACACAAGGGTGTAATATCGAGTTCAGTTAAACGTATCCTAAAAAAAACTCCTCAAGTGGCCCTCCAAAAGTCTCAACGGGAGGCTCATCAAACATTTACTCATAGAAGGATGATCTTTGAGATGCATGTCATCGATAGTAGTAGTGTACTCATCCTCGAGAGGGTAGGAGACGACTACTACAAGGTTGAAACTATGCTCTCGACCCTCACTCAGAATATGACTCACCACGACAATATGCTCTCGACTACCTCTAGTGGATCTCAGGGACAGCTCATAATGAAGTGCGAGATGGAATGTCTGCTCGAGAGACTCATGGTGGTGATAAGTCAACTTAGCACGTATCTCAGATCGAAACCCCGACCGAAATCGGGAAAAGGCCATGGTTGGCTCCTCTTGGATGTCGCTCCTCACTCCTAACTCATCAAACTGATCCCTATACTCAGTGACGAGAGTGGATCCATGCTGTAGCTTGTAGGGAGAATAAATGCTCGAGTAGGTAACTCCGATAGAAAACAGGCAAATACCTCTGACATAAAATATGTTTCATCTCCACCCAACTTGTGAAGCGATGAAGACGTTATCGATCATGGACCTTCTCAATGCTAAGTCAATATACCCTCACATGATCTAGCAATCTAAGTTTCGCAAATTTTACGCGGCGCTCACAGAATAACTTAAAATGATCGAGGTAATATTTCATGCCCACGAGTCAATAACTAAAGGACTCGGGACTCGATGAGTCGTCAAAAGAAGGGGAAACAGTACGAAACAGACACTCGAGATCTCTCTCAAAACGACGATATTCACAATAATCATCCCTAAGGTAATCGAGTTATATTGAATGATCAACATGATCCTCTTGCGTGCAGGGATTTGAACGACGAATATGATCATACTGATCGTCACTACTATAGTGAGATCGTGTCTGTGGATCAACACGATCTTTGGAAGTTGTGTGTTGCGATCAAGAATAATCATCGTAGTAACGTGAGAACCTCCCTGAAGGCGCTTTATGGGAGCAAGTGTAAATGGTCTTGGGATCCCTAAATATAGTAACATGTGTCGTCGATCTCCATAAAAAGTCATAGACTACTACATAGGAGATTTGGCGGTGGATCAATTCTTTGAGCTATTATACACGAATTCAGCTTGTGTAATGAGCAAATTTCACATTACTTTGGGTGTTCTCCTGTTAAAGTCTAAACATTTAAGAAAGTCGTCCAAGCTTCGACTTAATACCTCGGTCTGACCATCTGTCTGAGGATGAAAGACATTGTCCATAACGTCTTCCAGAAATAACCAATAAAGTGAGTGTCTCTATCAAGGCTAAAAATTCTTGGGATCCCATCTAAGCGTACAATCTCTTGAAAAAAATAGCAATAATGAGTAGCATCTGAAGTTTTTTGCAAGGTATGAAATGTGATTTTAAAATCAATCAACAACGAAAAAAATTGAATCTACACGCCTCTTGGTTCGTGGCAAACTCACAACAAAATCCATGGATACTTCATCCCATGGCCTCTAATGGTTGGACAACGGAGTGTACAATCTGGTGTTCTGTCAGTGACCTTTAAATAAGAGCATTGTTAAGTGCACTGCAGTTTTGACTATGTGGACCACAAAGTCACTTAATTCATGACCCAAACTTCTTCCTAAATTTATAACTAAGGGCACTTACTATTTGTGCACCGCAATTTCTTCTCTCAACCCTAGCCCCGTGAAGACGATTCCGCCTGGTCGTGCCCTCCGCCGCTTCAACCCTCGCCGCCAGTGCCGACTCCTGCCGCGTTATCGGCGATCGACGCTGCTTCCGCTGCTTCAACGTCGCTGCTTCCGCCGCTTCAACGTCGCTGCTTCCGCCGTTGCTTCCGTCCTAGCACACGTCGCTGCTTCAATTTCGCTGTCTTCTTCTTCCGCCCTTCGTCACTGCTTCAACCCTCGTCATGCCAATCCGAGGGCAGCAGTAGCCCTTCTAATAATGGTGATCGTAGCCGCAGCCGCGAAGATTGTCGGCGCCGTGCTTGCGGCGTTATACATGAAGACGCCATTTAATGAAGGAATCTCGCTGGGACTACTTATGAATACTACGGGGGTTGTCGAGCTCATCATGCTCAACATCGGTTGGGACAAGGGGGTACTCAATTCTCTCTCTTTCTCTCTGTTTCTCTTGCTGTGAATTCAATATTCCAGGCCGGTAAAATCCTTTTTATTTTGATTTTGCAATGACAGATAGTGCATCAACAATCATTCTCGATCATGGTGGCTTTGTCAGTGGTGGTGACGGCGCTTGTTACCCCTCTCGTAAACATCGCAGCGAAGTCTTCCCGTTGATTCGTCGCCTACAAGCGTCGCACGATCCGGTGGTGGAACCCTGATTCAAAACTCCGGATCCTAGTCTGCGTTCACTCGGCTCGCGAGGTTCCCTCCCTCATCTCCCTCCTCGACATCTCGCACCACACCAAGCGCTCCCCATTCTTCGTATATGCCCTATACCTCGTTGAGCTCACCGGCCGAGCATCCACCCTCTTCGTCATCAACACCACCAGCTCTGCCTCCTCCCTTGTTAGTTTGCTATTAACAAAAATGCGGTGCACATAACAATTATGTGTGCACCTATCGTAGTGCGGTGCTCTTAATAAAAAAGTGCACATAGCGAAAACTGTAGTGCACTTAACAATGCTCTTAAATAATTGGTAAGTAGTACAATTCCGAACTAGAATAATGACACCCTCTTTCATTTTAAGCCAATAGAATCGAGTGTCAGCGAAGACTAAAAGTTTGGTTCGTTCAACATGACCTCCTGAACCTAAGTGCAGCGCATGCTTCCTCTCGGGCGTTCATTCAACTAAAACCTCGCCAAATTTAATTAAGCAGGAGGCAAAAACTTGAATAATTGAAGCGATTTGGAGTATATGCTAAGGGCATATGGAAGGGTGGAAGAAAATCTTAACTCACATCCAACAGCAGTGAAATGTGTATTTTCCCAATAACAAAAAAGTGAAAAGTAAAATTTTGATAAATTTAGAGACAACGTTGGAGAAAAACAAAATTCTAAAACCAAAATCAATACATCCTAAATAATCAGGGGGTTCATCTTTAGTAATTTTCTCAACATTAAGATGAATAACATATGGACTAAGTAGAGTAATGGATTCATATAACGTGAACATAATTGCAAATATCACAGCTTTAAAACTAGCTAACATAAAACAAATTAGATTTCAATTAAAAATCTATTTCAAAATGGAAAAAAAAACTACAATCACATTTTGGCATTAATCAACAAACAAAATATACGATTTTAAAATAACAAGATGCACAAACCTTTAATGGCTCAGGACACCGGCTAATGTAGTCCTTCAATGTTTTCTTACTAACTTCAAGTATATCCCCACCAGTGAAAACAACAATCATGTAGTCAACAATCCTATCACCAAAGAGGGTTTTCATACTCTGGATAGAAGCCGCTTCCTCTGGTGTAAAGCGTGAGCTGATAGAGAACACCATAAGTACAGCATGGAGACCATCCTTGGCCAGATCTATGCACTTGACTATTTCACTGCCAATGAACTCAGAGCCAGTTGAAAAATCAAATAAACCTAAAAAGGAAATACATAATCTTAGTTACGAGAACAGTTCGTTGTCAAAGATTTACACAGGCAGATGGAAGGGAAAAAAAAAAGATAATCCAAATTGCAATGTTGGAAATAGAAGTAAAACTGTAAGGTATGAAAAAAAGATGAAATGGATCTAGAGTTGTTGGGTAAACTTGTGAATTAGGCCCTCATTTTGTACATTAAAAGTTAAAATAGGAATATCATTCTCTGCAAGCCCCTATGCAGGTCTCGCGGGTAAGATTACAAGAGTAATGGGCATCAACTAGCTAATAGGTCAAGGGCATTTTCTTCATTTAACCTATTGCTAGTAGTTTTGATGCTGAATGGAGGCACGGACCCTCGACGGAGGACGAGTTTTGGGCATATTCGGGGCCAATTGGCTACCTGCAATATATAGCACCTCCAGATTGACGATTTGACACCACTGATGTGTCCGGCTCGTCGTTTACCGACGATTTCAAATATTACTTTGTAGTTTTTGAGTTATATTTATTGTAGTCGGGCCCTCCGCATCCACGGTCAATCATAGTCATCGATGTCGGATGCCCTAAGTGTGTTTTATTATAAATAGGAGGATATGGAGGCTACCAACCTTATTGCAGAGTTTGGAGATTTCAAATCCCGGGTTCCAGCAATCCCGTTGCGGTGACGACTCCGTGGAGCCCAATGTGACGACTCCTAGGTGTGTTTCCTCCCCCCAAAGGTATCCCTTATCCATTGACCTCTTCTTCCACCTCCTCAAGCCATCATTAGCCCTCTACTACCCCTTGCCTCCGCCCAGAATATCCCCAGATCCCTTGCTGCCGCAAGTTTCTGGATCCAGTTCAGCCGCCGCCCCAACCACCCTTCCCCCAGAATCCCATTGCCGCTCCAAACCAGCCCAGAAATACTACTGCCACCCTTTCCCATCTACCCCAACCACTACTGCTCTAATCCAATACAGCCCCGCCGGTTTTTCCCCACAAACAAATCGCCCCAAATCTGCGATCCAGTTCACCCCATACAGAATTTGTCCCCTCCACCCAATCTGCACAAAACCAGTCCCGCAGCCTTCCAAAACAGCCACCTCCACACAAATCTGCCCAAAACCAACCCTCCACCTTCCATAATAGTCACCTCCGTTAAGATCTAACTCTGTAACCTCAATCCCCGCCTCCGCACTGTCGCCCTAGCCGGATCTACTCATCTACGACAGCCGCATGCATGTGAGTTATTATTTGTTTTATGGACCTTTATTTTGAGCATTATTATATGGTATTGACTTAAGCATAATTGGATATATAGCCTCGTAGTGTTTTGTTCTGGATTATTTTGTTGTTTGTAGGAACTATTCGTCGTGTGCTCTTGTTTTGTCCATTCGCTCAAAGGAAAGACGAATCTTGTTTTGCCCTAAAGAATTACTTCGGTTTTGCTTAAACTATCTCTTGCAATTTAAATTTTATTGCTATGATTTGATCTCTCCGTCAAATTTACATGTGTTACATGTAGTATTTAGGGTGCTATAACCATCTTCCACGCACCTCACCTAGGATTGCATGGTAATCGTATAGCCACGTAGCCTACCCAACATCGGTTGGTATCGGAGCCCAAGGTTTGGGCCACATTTATATACGTAGTGGTAGGTCATATAGAGTCGTTAGGTTCATCTATGGCTAGTTATCATCATCATTCCTCTCCTCTATTTGGAGATCCCGAGTCTACCTATACTCGATCTCATAGATCCCCATTAGAGAAATACTCATGTTAGTATGATGATGATTATTGTTTGTCGCGCACCACTTCCAAATATCGTGTCGACCCATCGACGCGATTCCACTGTGCTAGAGATGATTACTATGCTGAGTATCATCCCCATCCCCATGCATGAGCAGATCATGTCAACCCTCCGACACAACTCGATTATTTTAGTGATGACTATTATGAGGATCATCATTTTGAGACATATCTTGAGTGTAGGTTTCAGGTTGTTGCCCCACCTTTTGACGGTTCATCGAGTCTCGAGTCTTTCAGTTATTGGCCTATGGATATGAAAGATTATCTTAATTATTTCTAATTATTTGATGAGCACAGTATAAAATTTGCGAAACTTAGGCTTATACCTTCTCGATCAGGTGAGAGCATATTGGTATAGCATTGAAAGGACCCATGAGCGGAATCATCATCACTGCATCACTAGTTGGATGGAGATAGAGCATGGGTTGAGTCAATGATATTTGTCTGCATCGTATCGGAGTCGCTTGCTCGTTATTTACCCTTCGACAAGGATTCTTATCCGTCTCTGAGTATAAGGATCGTTTTGATGAGCTAGAAGTGAGGAGTGACATCCGAAAGGAGCCAACTATGATCACTTTCCGGTTTCAGTCTTAACTGCAATCTGACATAAAAACTGAATTGGCTTATCACCACCCGGACTCTCTTCAATAGACATATCAGCTCGCCTTTCAGCAGACATATCAGCCCGCCCTTCAGCAGACATATCAGCTCTCCCTTCATCATGAACAGTCTTTGAAATCCCCTAGAGTTAGCTGAGAAGATTCATACCTTGATCTCCCGGATATGGGTCCCTCCCGTACTGAGGTCACCATTTTTCCTACCCTTGTCTTGTTGGACACAACAGAAGTGTTGCTCGAGTCTGATTTCCTTCACCCCAATAAGGTACTTAGTCCGACGGGTGGTCCATCCTTTGATTCTGTCACATTTCCTGTGATCTCGATTGAGAGTGAGTCTGGGCGACCAAACTAACCTATAGTGATGTGTTCTTACCCTACCTCTTGCGTTGAATTCATTATTGCTCCTACCATAGACCCAATTATTGACACCATACCTATGTACCCATTCTTGAGAGTGTCTTTTTCACTCTCCCTCTATCATTGTTCCGAGCCACATCACGACTAATAGACAAAAGCCCTTACATTGGTACTCATCTAGAGGATCATGACCCCATTGACGGGTTCTTTGACGAGCGCCCCCCCCCCCCCCCCCCCCCCCCGTTGAGCCTCCTGATGAGCCTCTATGTATTGATGAGGATGAGATTCAAGTGAACCACTCGTTTATGAGTATCTTGGTATTAACGTCTCTTTCGTTATCATCCTGGTCTTGCCCCAGAGAATGAATCTAGAGTGCAGCCTCAAGTACTTGAGGCTTTCCTTAAGTACACTTGAGCATCCTCCCGATATTTCGAGAACCTACCTTATGACACATCGCACTTTTGATGAGTTTTGGAACATACCACCTAATGACCCACAAGATGAGTTTTTTTAGGGGCACTCACCACACTCGAGAGTCACATTTTCTAGTTGATGTATATGGTTTTCACGCAGGTGGTCGTCATATTAGCGATAACTTTTCATGCATACCAACTGGTGAGCCCCCTAATGTGTCACGTTCCCTTAGAGACATTTGACACTTTATGAGCTCGTATTTGAGTGTTGATATCTCATAGTCATTTGGATACTCGTCGTACACTCAATGAGTTTTCTAATCTCCACCGAAAGACCCTCCTGGTAGGCCTCATCGTCTTAGATATTTGAAGGTCATTGTCAGAATGTCTCCTCGAGAACCTAGCGTGTCTGTCGTGTTTCATTTGCATCATTTGCATGAGTCTGTTGAGTCAACTGTTCATTTTCATGTGTTTGTTGAGCCGTTTGTTCATCGTTTGCATGTATTTCATGAGTTGGTCCGGTGGAGGATCAATACTAGTAATAAATCTTATAAATTTCATGCATATGTTTATTGGAAGCAAGTATTTCATGAAAGCGGGAAAGTGATGGTGACAATCCACGTTGTGAGGCACCTTGGGAGGCCTGTTAAAAAATTGAGCATTAGGCGAATGTATCCCAACACAATCATGAGAAAGATCAGAGAAAATATCTATGATCTCGATATCCCTACGAGCTTGATGTCCCATATTTATGTTGAGGATTTAACGCTATACTACAAAGCCTCACGAGCATGTGGACCCAATACATGGAGATCCACTTGAGTCTACACCCTCACAACATTTTGAACCTACACATTCACATCCTCGATAATGCACCCATTCCACTTGAGCGTCACCAGTATTTGGGTCAGTCGTCTGTGGCTTCACAGTCTACACTTGTGATCGCACCAGTACCACCATCACACCTTTTGAATTTTGAGAGCATTACTAATATCGTGGAATACGAGGGTATAGCCACGCCTGACGGACAAACACCGAAGTACCATTGGAGCGGATGCCTGACGGACAGAGATATGTGTACAATTGGCGAGGAAGCTCTGTCATCGACGATATTTGAACGACCTCTGATGGACCACATCGATTCTTACCTAGCACACATCGATAGGATTTCGATATCTATTCATCAGGAAATGAATTCTTTAAAGTCGGGGAGAATGATGTGAAATGGAGACGCGGACCCGCGATAGTCGACAGAGGACGAGCTTTGGGCCCATTCAGATCCAATTGGCTACCTGGCATATATAGCATCTCCGGCTCGACGATCCGACTCAATGGATGCTTCTGACTCGTTGTTTACCAACGATTTGTCAATTTCATATATTACTTTGTTGTTTTGAATTAAATTTATTGTAATTGGGCCCTCCGCATCCACGACCAATTATAGTCGTTGATGTTGGGTGCCCTAAGTGTATTTTATTATAAATAGGAGGATATGGGGGTTGCCAACCTTATTGCAGAGTTCGGAGATTTCAAGTCTCGAATTCCAGTGATTCCTCTATTGTGACTACTCTGTGGAACCCAAGATGACGACTCTTAGGCGTGTTTCCTCCTCCCAAAGGTCCCACATCCATTGTCGTCTTCTTCCCCCTCCCTAAGCCATCATCAGCCCTCTTCTACCCCTTGTTGCCGCCCGAAATCTCACCAGATCCCTTGTTGCAGCCAGTTTCAGGATCCATTCTAGTCGCCGTCCCTACCACCCTTCCCCCTGAATCCTGCTGACTCCCCAATCCAGCATAGAAATACCACCGCCACCCTTGCCCCGATGTCCCAGCCACTACCGCCCTGATCCAATACAGCCCCGCCAATTTTTCCTCACAAAAAATGCCCCAAATCTGTCATCCAGTTCACCCCATCCAAAATCTGTCCCCTCCACCCAAATCTGCCAAAAACCAATCTCCCTGCCTTCTAAAACAGCCACTTCCACCCAGATCTGCCAAAAATCAGTTCCCCACCTTCCATAATAGTCATCACTCTTGGCCCAGCTACTTGTATGCGAGTACATTTTTATTGTATTCACAGGTCAGAATCTTCTGTTTCCTAAAATCTCGGCGTAATTTTGACAGGTGCTCTTCATCTTCTCGGAAATCGCCATTGCCGTCCAACGGGATACCTTGATCCCGAGAACGACCTGGCTTACCATTCTAGGGCAGAGGAAGCTCGTGAACGGTGAAAATAGTAAGCGGAGAGGCGGCAAAAACTACAGACCCCAGAAAACAAGAACCCATCGGCTAAGAGTCAGAAGTTACCCTCTGTCGCGAATACCTCAGAGACGAAAACGGACCATCCTTTCGAGAAAGCAGGTTTAGGTACTCTTGATGATGTGGGCAAGCCTTTGTTGTATTCCGACAAAGCTACTCGATGGTTCTCTCTTAGCACCAACCTGCCCGAATTCTCGGAATCGGACGATATGTTCGAATTCTCCAAGGCTTTTTACTCCCAGAAGTTCCAGGATGACATGGGTGAGGTCCCTCTTCCAGACCTCCCATCGGTTATTTCTCAATTTGGATTTCAGACCATGATCGTGAGACATTTCCTCGGCCTTAGGTTCCATCGCGCTTTCGAAAACAATGCTAAACTGTGAGAACTGGTCTCGCAGCTTCAGTCACGCCTTGATATAAGCACCTAATCTATTCTCTTTAACCAAGTCGAGAATTATACTTATAGTTCTCGTCGTTGCAGACTGCAAAGAAAAAGAACTTAAAACTGGAGAACTCGTTCTGCGTGGACAATCCCAAGTTCCTTAGTGAAATGTGCAAAATCTCAAAGTTCTCCGCAGAAGAAGCGATTCTATGGCAAGGAATGTTGAAGGATGAGTTCAACGATATCGACTACGCTGCTTTGTTTTCGGATGATGTTGCTCTAGAGGAGGTGAATGAGGTGACTCGTCTTCAAGTGGCGATTCCTATAGTCCTTCAGGCTCCTCTAATTCTTCTAGATCAAGTTCTTTGAAGGATTCCCTAGAGCGAGAATAGACTTTAAGCGTCCTTCTTTTTTCTTTTAAAGTACTCTCACATGATATTATAATGGCGAGTAGTAGTTTTGTAAAATGACTTTTTGTTTATATCACTAAATATTGCTTGCGAGTTAATTAATACTTCCGTTTCTAACTTTTATCCTTTCTTTGTCTTTTTCAGGAGCTTTTACTATGATAGTTGTGCTATACATGCGTGGTTGGTGGCTTCTTTTAATTCCTTAGTTGTTATAAATAGGAGCACCCTCCAGCACTTAAAGACACATTTCCCCCACTCCTAATGATGTTTGTCGCTTACTCCGGAAGTCGCCTGAGCTGCCTGCGAGTACTCTTCAGTGATAATGTTTGGAGAGCGCGGAAGAAGCTTCATTCTCGCCTGGACATAGGGTTTAGAATTTGGGATTTAGAGCAACTTCAACATGAACCTTCTTGAGGGTTCTTTGGCCTACTACCCGCTTCCTGGAGGAGGGCGAGTTGGGTTCTGAGACATCTCGGGCTGCTAGGCTTTTGGGAAGATGAACCATCCTAGATATTTCGCTCCCCGGGGAGGTTTATCAGGGGATGGGATTCTCGGGTTGTCTAACTTCTGAGAAGACCGACCACCTAGGAGATCTCGTTTCCTGGTTACTTGCAGATTCTATCCATGTTTTTGCAAGCATAGAAGCGATTTTAGCGCTCGCCTCCGTTGTTTTTGCATCATTGTCTGAAGCAGTTCTTCAAGTCCGCTTCCTGGAGGAGGGCGAGTTGGGTTCTGAGACTTCTCGGGCTGTTAGGCTTTTGGGAAGATGAACCATCCTAGATATTTCGCTCCCCGAGGAGGTTTATCAGGGGATGGGATTCTCGGGCTGTCTAACTTCTGAGAAGACTGGCCACCCAGGAGATCTCTTTTCCTGGTTACTTGCAGACTCTATCCATGCTTTTGCAACCATAGAAGCTAGTTTAGCGCTAGGCTCTGTTGTTTTTGCATCATTGTCTGAAGCAATTCTTCAAGTTCTCCTCAGGTTTTGATGCGAAAACTTAGAGGTAGCTCCCGCGCAATCAACCAGCGCGAGATGAATTTTAACTGATTTATGTTTTTCTCTTTGAATGTTTTTCCTTGTATTAAGATACGCCAGACCTTTGTAACGGCGAATACCTACTCTACTCCGAATTTCACTTAATGAGAAATTTTGCTCTTTATAACTTTTTTTGGATGTTCCAACTACTACAATGTTTAATTTGTAATCGCAAAGCATAAAAAATTCAGAGATTGAAAGGGCGAATTTTATCGGTGCCCAAAAATATATGTAGATGGGCGATTACCTTCCTTTTTAACAAAACATCCCTAGTCTTACCGTGACACTTGAGATACTTTCAGCCTGCTTGATTGGCGTTGGCGAGTTCTCGATATCTTATTCTCCTTCCCTTCTCACTAGGTCATGTGGTTGTTGTATTTATGCATACATATTCATTTACCCAGATCTTTACTGAGAATGAATGTTCGCCTGACAATATATGAGTTGTTCGCTTGCGCTTCCAGAAGCAGACTGCCCATCACTTTGGCGAATATGAGACACCAAAAAAGAGTGCAGGCAATTTTCTAGACATTTGCCCATGAACGAGTGTCATTATAGGTGACTTGTTGATATGCAAATTCCAAATAAGGAGATATGATAGAAAGGAATACATAAAAACCGAATAGAAAGTCAATAGTTTTATAATGCTTGATGCAACATCAACTTGATGCGAGTTCTGAATAATGAGAGATATGTGTTCAGCTCAGCTCCGAATATAAAGAAATTTCTGAGGAAAACTTAACCCGAATACAGACATCAATATAATTTTATCATAAGAGCAAACACTCATGCCTCAGCAGGTAAATTCTTCATGTGTATAGGCAAGTATTCGATTTGAATTTACAATGAAATCGAACCAGATAATCATACCTACACAATTTTAACCATAATAGTGAATGCTCGTGGCTCGATATGCGAGAACTGATATATAAATTGGTGAGTACTCATATACAGATAACTGAATACCCAATATAAATTCCTTTCTCTTTTCAGAACTTAAAATCTACCTGTTAGGATGGACCAGTTGAGCATAAGGCATCCACGATACTTTTCATCACCAAGATCATCCAGTGGGTTATGGGTGTCCGAAGACAGAGCGTTCCTCCGAAAGGATGTCCGGTAGGTATAAGGCATCCATGACTCAGAAGCTTGTCCTCAGAAAGGCATCCTAATTGTGGTAATGTTATATTTTTGATTTCTCAAAAACTTCCATAACCAAGCTACCAATCAAGGTGGACTAGTTGGGCATAAGGCATCCACGGAGCTTTCCCTCGCTAAGATCATCCAGTGAGGTTATGGGTGTTCGAAGACAGAGCGCTCCTCGGAAAGGATGTCCAGGAGGTCTAAGGCATCCGTGACTCGAAAGTTTGTCCTCAAAAAGGCACTTTGATAGTAGTTGTCTTCGAGATGATTTCCAATCGAACTATGCTTCTCAAATCTGGACACTTAAAGTCATTTGCATGAAGCCAGATCTTGGGATCTCGGTTTAAGGGGGCTAAAGTAAGCTCTGTCAATTGTTGTTTCAAATACACTTCATAGAGCTGAATCTAGGAACATAAAGGGATTTTTTGAAAGAATAGAAATAGAATTTTCATAGAAAGTACAAGGATATCTTTTCACTGTTCTGCAGTCGATATCCCCTGTTCTTGAGAACATCCTTCATAATGAAGGGTCTTGACAAGTTCGGATTGAGCTTTCCAACTGACTGCATTCTCCCAGCCGCATCCACTTTCTTTAGGACCAAGTCTCCGATTGCGAACTGCTTGACTCTAACATTCTTGTCACAATACCTCAACATTCTTCTTTTAATCTCCTCCTACCTGATAATGGCCAAATCTCGAAGTTCTTCGATCAGATCCAAACTGCAATGCATATTTTCTTCATTTTCTCCCATCCTGTTTTCATTTCCTAACTTTGAGAGTAAGACCCTCGGGCTCATTACATTCAATCTACAGGGATCACTGCCTCCGAACTGTGAGACAATTTGAATGGTGTTTCCTCTGTTGCAGCGGTGGGTGTAGTTCTTAATGACCACAACACTGAAGGTAGTCGTTCGACCCAATCTCCATGAATATTCTCCACCTTTTTCAACAAGTTAAAAATTGACTTGTTCGCTGCTTCTTCTTGCCCATTACTGTTCGTATGATGTACTGAGGTGAACCTGAGATCAACCCCGATTTGTTGGCAGAAATGGCTTAACTCTTCACTGAGAAATTAAGGACCGTTGTCGGTGATTATAGTCATTGGGATCGCGAATCTACATATTATCTCCCCCCCCAAATGAACTTCTTGACAATCTGATTGGTTGTCTTTGTGAGTAGTGTTGAGATTATATTATCCAGCAGGACTCGTGTGTGTGAGACCGCGTGTTTGGCTTCCCCATCGCGTTCCAGGTCTGGGTGTTGATCCCGGTCGGCCCCTTGTGGCGGAATATCCCCGCGGTTCTGTGGTTGGGGTTAATCTCACACCGCCTGCAGTTTTCTCCCCTTTGTGTTCAAGTACCCCGCCACCCTTCATCTCAACACCGGGGTTTTGAGATGAACTAATGGGTTGGCGGGTTCTAACTTGGTATCAGAGCCAGGTTGTCCTGCTGCGGGGGTGTGTTGAGATTATATTATCCAGCAGAACTCGTGTGTGTGGGACCGCGTGTTTGGCTTCTTCATCGCGTTTTAGGTCTGGGTGTTGACCCCGGTGGGCCCCTTGTGGCGGAATATCCCCGTGGTTCTGTGGTTGGGGTTAATCTCACACCGCCTGCAGTCTTCTCCCCTTTGTGTTCAAGTACTCTGTCACCCTTCATCTCAACACCTGGGTTTTGAGATGAACTAATGGGTTGGCATGGTTAACATTACACGTCCATGGGCTAGCAACATCAACTTGATGCTAACAAGTTGGACGTGTGATGTTAACCATGCTCATCTTATCACCTTCCCGCTCCCGTCCTCCGCTCGCCAGCCCGCTCGCGTCTCCCGCTAGCGCCAGCGCCAGCTCGCTCTCCCTCTCGCGTCCTCCGCTCTCCCGCTCGCGTCTCCCGCTAGCACCAGCGTCCGCTCGCGTCTCCCGCTAGTGTCTGCACCCGCTCGCGTCTACCGCTTGTCGTCCAGTCCAGTCGCCCGCTCTCCGTCCAGTCCAGTCTCCCGCTAGCGCCTGCTCCTCTCCACCTCTTATAATGGCGCCGGAATAGTGCTCTTGCTTCCTCCGGCGCCTCCTGCCCTTGTGATGCTTGGATGGTCCGTTCCATTTGCCTCTTGATGCCCTAATTTCTTGGGTTTCCTCCCTTTCTGGATTTCTATTCCGGCTTGATCTTTCTCTCAGGATTTCTATTCCTGTGCTATGGGATCTAGTGGAGCGGATTCTCTCTCTCCCTCTACCGGTGGTACTCCGGCCCCTCTTTCTGCTGGTCCTCCTTCGCCGGTCTTCTACCGTGGAACCACCGATCACAATACCTCTCAGATAACTACTATCCGACTTGATGAATCCAATTATCTCTCATGGTCCCGTTCTATTACCCTGGCGCTTAAAAGTCGGCGTCTCTTTGGCTATGTCTCCGGCCACATGTCGGAACCTGATAGGACTTCTCCTGAATGGCCGCAGTGGGAATCCGAGAATTCCTTGGTCATGTCTTGGCTGAACAACTCGATGCAAGAGTCCATTGCATGCAACTATCTTTTTCTTGACAGTGCTTCTGCTATTTGGTGTCGTGCAGAGTCTACATACTCTCGTCGCGGCAATGCTGCTCAGATCTTTCAGCTTTGCCGCCAGATCAGCTTACTCCGTCAGGGTGACCGTCCTCCTTCAGCGTATTACTTAGAGTTCACTCAGCTTTATCAAGAGTATGATCATTTTGATCCTCTTGCCTTTGTTAGTCCTGTTGATGAGGCGATGGTTCGGGTCAGGGATGACCGCGATCGCATATTTGAGTTCCTTCATGGCTTTCACAGCGACTTCGATCAGATCAGTGTTCAGATTCTGGGGCGACTGTCGATCCCTTCTCTATCTGAGGTCTATAGCATCGTGCAGCAGGAATTTGATCATCGTCAGACCCTTCTTCCGGACCCTGTGTCAGAGGGCTCTGCTTTGGCTGCTACCATCCCCTCCCTTCTTGGCACTCGTCCATCCCGGGATCCCAGGTTGAGGATCTCAGAAAGGATCATCTCCTCTGTGATTACTGTGGCAAGATTCGCCACACTCGGGATACCTGCTTCAAGCTTCATGGGTTCCCTGCCCTGAGAGGGGGTGCTCCGCCTCGTGGAGGTCGTGGTTCTGGACGCTCCTCGGGTCGTCATGTTGTCTCCCGTGCGGCCCATCTTACTAACGCTACTGCTGATGTTTCTCCTGGCTACTCTAGTACTGATTCCCCTGCCGCCCCTGGTGCTTTTACTGTGGATGAGGTGCTTGCTCTTCGACGCCTGATGCACGGTCTTTCTACGGAGCCTTCTGCCTCTTCCTCCTATGCTCATACGGGACTGCCAGGTGCTCACTATGTTGTTTCTTCTCCGTCCACTCAATGGGTCATTGATTCTGGGGCCACGGATCACATGACCGGGTCCTCTACAGGTTTTGTCTCCTATACTCCTCTTTTTGGGCGTGATAAGGTGAGCATTGTTGATGGTTCTCTTTCCTCCATTGCTGACAAGGGAACCATCCCCTGCTCCTCCCTCACCTTGTCCTCTGTTCTTCATGTGTCTTCATTTACTCGTAATCTGCTTTCAATTAGTCATTTGACCAACTTCATGCATTGCTCTGTGACATTTCTTTCGTCTTCTTGTGTGTTTCGGGACCTGACGACGGGGAAGGTGATTGGCTCTGGTAGCATGGTGAATGGACTCTATGTGCTTGACTCTGGCGCTGCTTCCGCTACTCTAGCTCTTCATTCCAGCACTGTTCATCCTTTGTACTCCTGGCACTGTCGTCTGGGACACCCTTCTCTTTCTGTTTTGAAATTGTTGTTTCCTGCAATGTTTGCTGCTTTTTTTGAGTCTTTTGTGTGTGATGTCTGTAGTGTCAACAAACATCATTGTACTTCATTTAAACATGTTTCGTTGCCTAGTTCTATTCCATTTGTTGTTATTCATACTGATATCTGGGGCCCCTGCTCGGTCCCTTCTATTTCTGGTTGTACGTGGTTTGTTACATTTATTGATTGTTTCTCACGCACTAACTGGTTATATTTGATTCGTCACAAGAGCAATGTGTTTTCTGTTTTCCGACAATTCCATACCATGATCTCCACCCAATTTCAGTCTCACATTAAAATTCTTCGCAGTGACAATGGCTGTGAATACATGGATTCACAGTTTGAGCGCTACCTTGCTGATCACGGCATCCTCCACCAGACTACATGTGCATATTCCCCTGCTCAAAATAGCGTTGTTGAGCGAAAAAATCACCATCTGTTGGAGGTTGCTCGGTGCCTATTGTCCACAATGCATCTCCCAAAATTCTATTGGGGAGATGTCGTCCTCACTGCTGCATACCTCATCAATCGGATGCCCTCACGTGTCCTCGGAAATTCTACTCCTCTGGATACGCTTACTGTGCCTCCTACTCGCCTTCCTCCTAAGGTGTTTGGTTGTGCTTGTTTTGTTCACATTCATCATCCTCGTCCCTCCAAACTTGATCAACGTGCCCTCAAGTGTGTATTTATTGGTTACTCCGCTACGCAAAAGGGGTACAAGTGTTTTCACCCCCCTACTAGGAAGGTGTTTGTTAGCATGGATGTCACTTTCCGTGAATCCGAATCATATTACCCTCTGTCTGCTCCCCCATCCTCGGGTGTTCCCTCCGTTTCTTTGCCCATACCTCCACCATATCCCTCACTTCAGGGGGAGCCTCTACCAGTGGAAGTGAGTCCTCCTCTACCAGTGGAAGTGAGTCCTCCTATTCGGGGCTCTCCTATATCCTCACCACCGACCTTGCAGGTATATACTCAGCGTATAAAGAGGACAAACACACACGAGCCTGCTATGTTGCCAGAACAGTCAGTGGATCCTGACTCAGGACCTTCTGATTTACCGATTGCTCTTCGAAAAGGTATCCGGTCTTGTACCTGTCATCCTCTATCTAATTATGTATCTTATGATTCTCTGTCTACCTCCTACAAGGCCTTTATCTTCTCTCTTGCTACTTCTTCTAACCCTGTGTCATGGCAACAGGCTCTTGAGGTCCCTATGTGGCGAGAGGCAAGTGTTGAGGAAATGCAGGCTCTGGAGAAGAACCATACATGAGATCTTGTCCCTCTTCCCTATGGAAAAAAACCTGTTGGGTGCAAGTGGGTGTTCTCTGTGAAACAGAATCCACAAGGGATTATTGAGAGATGCAAGGCATGGTTGGTTGCAAGGAGTTATACCCAAACTCATGGCATTGATTATCAGGAGACGTTTGCCCGGTTTCTAAAATGAATACAATCAGGGTATTGGTATCTGTTGCTGCTTGCAAAAATTGGGATCTTCTGCAGCTGGATGTGAAGAATGTCTTCCTCCATGGTGACTTGGAGGAGGAGGTCTATATGTCTATTCCTCCTTGCCTCACTCCGGCTGGTGCTGAAGAGAAAGTTTGTAGATTGTTAAGGGCTCTATACGGACAGAAGCAGTCCCCAAGAGCTTGGTTTGGCCGGTTCCATAAGGCGATGGTGTCGTTTGGATACTCTCAGAGCAATGCTGACCATACGTTGTTCAACAAACGTAGGCTTGGGAAAATTACAATTCTCATTGTGTATGTTGACGACATTGTTATAACTGGTGATGATCATGAAGAAATTCAAAATCTGAAACAGAAGCTTGTCAGAGAGTTTGAGGTCAAGAACCTAGGGAAACTCAAGTATTTCTTGGAAATTGAAGTTGCAAGATCAAAGCAGGGGATCTTTCTCTCTCAGCAGAAATACAGGTTAGATCTTCTTGAGAAGATGGGGATGAGTGGGTGCAGACCTGCTGATACTCCGATTGAGGCAAATCACCGATTGGGGCGTGATGATGAAGAGGAGATTGAAGATATTTTAGGGTTCCAAAGGTTAGTGGGGAGGCTGATATATATGTCTCACACTCGTCCGGATATCTCCTATGCGGTGAGTGTCGTGAGTCAGTACATGCATGCTCCAAAGGCACGACACATGAATGCGGCACACAGAATTCTTCGGTATCTCAAGTCTTCATCAGGAAGGGGAGTTTTTTTTCCTCGAGTTCCGACCTAAAGATTGAAGTCTATACTGATGCTGATTGGGCCAGATCTGTGGATGATAGGCGATCCACCTCTGGATATTGCTCTCTTGTTGGGGGTAACCTTGTTACTTGGAGAAGCAAGAAGCAACAGGTTGTGGCACGATCTAGTGCGGAGGCTGAGTTTAGAGCTATGGCCCATGTGGTCTGTGAAGGCTAGTGCCTTCGGGCCTTATTGAGCGACCTTGGTCTCGTGTAAGAGGGACCCATCCGCCTGTATTGTGACAATAAGTCATCCATCAGTATCGCTCACAATCTGGTTCAACATGACCGGACAAAACACATTGAAGTGAACCGACACTTTATCAAGGAGAATATTGAAAGAGGAATCATATGTACACCCTTTGTGCCCTCCAACGAGCAACTTGCCGACATCCTCACCAAAGGATTGAGTGGGAATTCATTTGACCAGATTGTGAACAAGTTGGGCATGATTAACATTGCACGTCCAACTTGAGGGGGAGTGTTAGCATTATTAGCATTTATGTATTTTATCATTTGTTTGTGTCCTCTATATATAGAGGACCCCTTTAATGAAATGATAAGTTTTTTCTCCTTCAACAAGTAGTTTTTCTTCAATCCGCTTACTGAAATAATTAATCATCACGAGTATATAGTGACGTTGTCCTCTTTCCATTGGAAAAGGTCCTAGGAGATCCATTCCCCACATTGCAAAGGGCCATGGATTGGATATGGGATGTAGATGCTGATCGGGCTGTCATTGTAATGAGTCGAACCTTTAGCATTGGACAGATCTTGTAGCATATTGTTTTGTATCCTTCTTCATTGTTGGCCATAAATATACTTGTCTTAGGATTTTTTTCTCGAGCATCCTTCCTCCGTAATGGCTCTCATATTCTCCAAAATGAATTTCTTGGAGTACTCTTGGGACTTCCTCTTCCGCCACACAACTCGCCAGTCGTAATAAGAAAGTTTTCTGATACAAGATCCCAAAGAGAAGGAAGCAATGTGTTGCTTTTAATTTGAAACTCCTATCAACTATCGAGGGATGGATATTTCTGGTTGAAAAATAATAGACAAATGGATCTACCACGAAGGTCGTTGATCGATCTCCATTATTTCTTCTTCTTGTATTGCGGGATAGAAGAGTTTCGTAAGAGTTCCTCCTGCAAGAAGTCCATACTTTGTTATATCGTCGGCCTCTGAATTTTCTTGCCATGAGATAATGACAAATGTTGAATGTCTTAAAGGCTATTTCCCCTATTCACAACTTCTAAGTACATCTTAAGTATTAAGTCCCTGACCTCAAATGTGCCGATGACCTGAGAAAATCATGACTAAGAATTGATCCGTACTGCGACATCTTCTACTCAGCTTTTTTGTGAACCTCAATCCCGCGATCATAGCTTCATATTTGGCTTGATTGTTTGTAACAGTGAAATGGAATTTGACTGCATGCTCGATTTTGACACCATTTGGATTTACAAGGAATATTCCACCCACAGAAGCACTCTTCCCAGAAGTTCCAGCTACATACAGAGTCCAAGCTACCAGCTTCAGAGCGCCCTTTGTCTGATTGTCTCCTTCTAAAAAGTCAATCATGAAATCTACCAAAATTTGAGCCTTGATGGCCGTCTGAGGTACATACGAGACGTCGAACTCTCCCAATTTGATGGCTAACTTTGCTAAACGTCCAGAATGCTTTGGCTTTTCCAAAACATTCTTCAATGGATGATCAATAATGACTTGAACTGGATGAGCCTGGAAATAAAGGCAAAATCTTCGTGCCTTGATTATCAGGGCGAAAGAAAATTTCTCGAGGATGGGGTATCTTCTTTCTGCATCCTTTAATACTCGACAGATGGAGCGAATTCGAAGAATCCTTTAATACTAGACTGATGAAGCGAATTGGAAATTGCTTCTTACCTTCTTCTCAAACAAGCACTGAGTTTACTGCTTGTGATCCCACTCCCAAGTAGATCAGGAGATTTTCCCCGACCTGAGGGCTTTGGAGGAGGGGTGCTGATGTCAAAAGCTATTTCAGCTCTTCAAAGGATCGGTCGCATTCTTAGGTCCACTCAAATTTTGAGATTCCTCGAAGTGTCTTGAAGAACGATGTGCGCTTATCCCCGGGCCGGGATATGAAGTGACTTAACCCTACAATCCTCCCCGTCAATTGTTGGATCTCTTTTGTCGTTATGGGAGGGCTCATGTCGAGTATGGCTTTAACCTTGTCTAGATTGGGCTCAAGACCCTGAGGTTTGAGAAGATGCCCTGGAAACTTTATTTTGCTTGCACCAAAGATACATTTAGTGGGATTCAGCCTCACATTAAATAATCTCAATGTGAACAATGTCTCCAACAAATCCCGAATGTGGCCTGAGAAGGTGACTTTTAATCAGAAAATCGTCGACATAAACTTCGAGGTTTCGACCTTTCTGATTTTTAAAGACAGGATTCATCATTCTTTGGTAAGTGGCTCCCGCATTTTTCAAACCAAAGAGCATAACCCGGTAACAATAATAACCATCATTCGTAATAAATGATGTGTGAGGTACATCGGGCGCGTGCATGCATATTTCGTGATATCCTGAAAAATATCGAGAAAACTCATAACAGAAACCCAACCGCGGAATCTACTAGAGAGTCTATCTGAGGCAAGCGGTAACAATCTTTAGGGCACTCTTTATTCAGTTTTGTGAAATCTACACGCATGCGCCACTTATTATTAGCTTTTCTCACCATTACAATGTTCGATATTCAATCGGGATACTGAATTTCTTGAATGAAGTTTGCCTTCAAGAGCTTCTGAACTTCTTCCCAAATTGGCTTCTCCAACGTTGTTGCCACCACTCTCTTTTTTTGTTTGATGGGATGAGCTTCTGGATGGATGTTGAGCCGGTGGCATGTGACATTGGGGTCCAGCCCAGGCATGTCGGTTGCGGACCACACAAAAATGTCCGAGTTATAAAGGAGGCACTCGATACGTTTTTCTTTGTCATCTCCTTGAAACTCGGCGTTCAGAATAAGCGTTCGATATTCGTCTCATTTTGGGACTATAACACTTTGAACTTCATGATCAGCCTCGAGATGGAGACTCCCTTTTACCTGCTCCAGCCCTTGGTCTCCTGATTTTTTGTGCCCGTCTTCTCCTTGTGGATTTTGCGGAGCTTCTACCTCGCTCACTCTGGGAGAAACGTAAGCATCAATCATGTTTACTGCTCAGATATAGCATTCCAGAGCAATTTTTTGATCGCACAGGACAATAAATTGCTTTCCTCCTAGAGAGAACTTTCGGACCTCATGAAACATGGCGTGTATGGCTTGCAAGTCATTCAGAAGAGGCCTGCAAAGATGGTATTGTAACTACTGAGAGCGTCAACGACCAGGAAAGTTTCTTGCCTCGTTATTCCACATAGAGTGGCAGTCAGCGCGATACTTCCTTCGATTTCTTTTCTCTCTCCCGAAAAAACATAAAGGGGTCATCGCTAGCTTGGAGCTTCTACTCGGTCCTCATGGCATTGAATGCAGGGTTTGAAAAGGACATTCACTGAGCTACCGGTGTCAATCAGAATTTTTGACTCTGTGTAGTTATTAATGACTTCCTGAATAAGGATCACATCGTGGAATGGATTGTAAGCCTTCGGGAGATCCTCCCCCCCAAAGGTAATAGTTCCTCGGGAGGACTGGGATTGTGGCGTTGAAGCCACATCCCTGTAGACTGTAGTATATCTTTTTCAGGCTGGAATTTTTGGAGGATTCGAGTCCTGCTCCTCCGTAAATGCATTGAATGAAGACCAAGGCTCCTTCACTTTCGACTTCAACACATTCAGCTCCGATGTCCAAGTCCCATACATTTTGATATCCTCTAGCTCGATGCATTAGCATTGATGTTCTTGGATTCAACTATCCCTTTTCCCAAAGCGGTGGTAGATGAATCGTTGCTCTTTTAGACTATAAGCACTCTGAGATTTCCTGCCTTTAAGAGCTTCTCTATTAAATCTCGGGGACGTGACAGTTCTCGCGCCATGCCCCGTATCTCGATGAAAATTGCGGTATAGATTGTGTTTCTATTTGCATGCCCCATTGGGAGAGGGGTCGGCCCTTTGTACTTGGGCTGTCTCTGCAGGATCTCTACTACCTTTTCCATTTGGATTATAAGATCGATGTATATTTCTTGAATATCTTTTTGTGGTGCTGATTGAGTTTGTGAAGTGGATAGATCGTAGTGGAGAAGAGTCGACACCTTACTCTTCAGAGGGGGGTGATGAATGCTGGAATCTCATCGTGTTGAATAGATTCGAGCGTGGGGGGACGGTTATTCCTTCTTTGTCCCGGCCTTAGTTGTCAAGGCGCGTTCCTGAGGCGCCGGGCGCACCAAGCACAGCCCGCCGCGCCTCAGCACAGCTGAGGCGGGTGATGTGCCCCAGGCGCGCCTGTGGCACATCGCCCGCGTGCCAAAGGCGCGCCCGGGCCTTTCAAGGTATTTTTTTTAAATTGTTTTTTTGATATGGGCAAAAACATGATCTTAGACGCACCTGAGGCACCCCTAGGCGCCCAATTCGCTGAAATTGAGCGAATTGGGCGCCCAATTCGCTGAAATTGAGCGAATTGGGCGCCCAATTCGCTGAAATTGAGCGAATGGGGCGCCCAATTCGCTGAAATTGAGCGAATGGGGCGCCCAATTCGCTGAAAATCAGCGAATTGGGCTCCCATTCGCTGAAAATCAGCGAATTGGGCTCCCATTCGCTGAAAATCAGCGAATTGGTCTCCCATTCGCTGAAAATCAGCGAATTGGGCTCCCAATTCGTTGAAATTCAGCGAAATCGCTGAAATTAAGCGAATTCTCTTTCAGCGAATTGGGCGCCCAATTCGCTCAATCTCAGCGAATTGGGCGCCCAATTCCCTCAATTTTCTTTTTCCCCCATTTTCGCGCCTCACGTGCCTCAGGCGCGCGTCTGCACCTTGCGCCTAGGCTCCAGGAGCCCTTTACGCCTCGGTGCGCCTTGCGCATTTGATAACTTAGGTCCCGGCTAAATTGGCAGGAATTCCTATTGTCATGACGTATTTGAACATGGAGGGGTGGAGGCTTGGGCTGCCGCCGTCGACTCTTGACGTTGGCGGATGAGTTCGCCGAGAGAAGAAACCAGATCAGGGTTACATTTTTCGCCCTCGATGAAGAGGTTAGGCCTATCAATAAAGTCTCCATAAGAGATTAGAGGGCTCTTTTCCACCTCAAATTTGAAAAGGCATTTTTGGAGACCGCAGGTCAAAGCGACTTGGTACTAAAGTAAGCCCCGCATCATGGATCCCGTGGATTTCCTCTTGGAACCTATCAATGTAGCTTCCAAGAGATTCATCTGGTCTTTGCTTAATATCAAAGAGAGCGGGCAGGCCGCTTTTCAACTTTTTGTGGCTGCAAACCTCAACGGGAGCTCTCTCCGAAGGTCTTGGAAAAAGTGGATTGATCGGGAAGGCAGCTTATAAAATTACTTTTTGGCTTTTCAACAAAAGATGTGACCAATAACTTGCACCGTATCGCGTCAGTCAAGATTCACATCGAAGTTGCAGACTCTAAAGCCTAAAAGTGATAGGAGGGGTCTTCCAATCCTGGTAAACGAGGCAGAAGGGAGCCCAACGGACTTCACCGGCAAAGGGAGAGGAATCATCTTCCTCCTTCCCAAATCATCGAGTACACCATAGTCCTGTACTCGCAGCTGCAAATTAGCGAGTTGTTGGGAGCGTTCTCGCCCCCTTCGGACGAGTTCCATTTCCCCTACCTAATGCGGTTGAATTCTGCTCGGGTGATTGGCTCGTCTGGGTTGCGAGAACCCTCATATGGGCCGTCAGGAGAGTTCTATCTAGCCATCTCAACTATCTTTGCTTCAATCATCTAGAATCTAAAGATCGTGCGTTGAACTGTTGATGCCTTTTGCCTCACGTGATTGTTTACTTGAGGTGAGAGGTGGCAAGACAAGCTCTCTAGGTTTTTGGTGGTGTTGAGTGAGATTTTGCTAGTGCCAAGGAGTACTCGTGAGTTCTTTTAAGGGAGAGGACGAGTACTTCGCAGCCCTTTCTGAGATCTCTGTCGGATGTCCATTCTGCTACGGTTTTGTTCCTATTTATAGGTTTGGGGGCTGCCCTACAGTCAGTCCCCTTTTCCCGAGCTGCACGAGCTTCTAGATGGGTATAGCGGGTTTCAACACCTTCCACGGTATTCTAGCGATGTGGCTTATGCTTTATAGGTACCCCTTTTTGGCAAGTTCTTTCCAAATAAGCGGGTATTAATGGAGAGAATGTGAATACTCTATCGGCGAGTTCATACCAAATAGGCGAGTATTAATGGAGAGAACTCGCCACTATCAGCGATAACCCTTCCTATGAGAACTCACTTCTTTCTTTCTCCCGAGAATACAAATTGGGTAAAACATCCAAACACAATCCTTACCCTCTATTTTTGCAAGAGGCTGCAAAATAAAAAATAAAAGTGATACTGCATAACAATAATAATAGCGCAAAAAATCTAAATTATTGTTTTGCAGAGTTCAAAAAGTAAAAATTTGTTATTTGTATAACTAAAATGAATTTACATCCTAACATAGTAAATTATTTTCTATGATCGTCTTTAAAAGGTCAGTAATTAAATCTCACGTCTAACAAGTCCATATTTTGAACACTTTTAGAAAATTAAACCTAGTTCTCTCAAACAATAATTGAAAATTCAATAACAAATGAAAATTTTTCAAGATCTTAACCACCACATAGACTAAGAAATAGAAACTTTGCCATATAAGAGAACATCATCAGCAGCGAACAGACCATCTTTTTGATTTTGTGAATATTTCAATAATACAATACGTCTCACTCTAATATATAAGTGATGTAATAAGGACAAATACATAAAAAATAAAATACAAAATGCTAATACCCCTTCTCAAGTTGGGCGAGTAATGTTGACCAAGCCTAAATTGGTAATGATTCTTCGAAAAACACTCATACTCAATAATTTGTAACATTGTATGTTAGTTGTGGTTTAGATGGAACAAACGTGATCCATATGATTCCTCTCAGTATTTTTTCTTTAATGAAGTGTTAGTCAAACTCAATGTGTTTGGTGTGATCATGTTGAATAGGGCTATGAGCAATGCAAATGTCTGCCTTTTATCACAATACAGTCAAATTGGCTCATTTTTCTCAAGACCAAGGTCTCTCATGATAGTTTGAATCTGCAGTCCTTCATAGATTCCATGTGTCATGGCCCTGAATTCAACTTCAACACTTGAATTGGTCACCACATGTTTTTTGCTCCTCCATATAACCAAATCTCCAACAACCAAAGTGCATTATCATGAGGTGGGCCGTCAATCACCAACAGATCTAGGCCAGTCTCCATCTAAGTAAGCTTCAATATTTATCTCATCATTAGGTGAAAATAGTATATAGCTCCCAAGAGAGGACTTGAGATATCTGAGAATAGAGTGGGCAACATTAAAATGACGAGTACTTGGAAAATGCATGTACTGACTGATCACTCCAACCACATATAGCATATTTGGACGCATATGTGACAAGTATATCAACATTCCCAGTAACATCTGAAAACCGGGGATGACTTTAACACTTTCTTCGTTGTTTTCCCTAGCATGTGATTTGCTTTGATAGGGGTGTGACAAGTCTACACCCGCTCATCCCTGATGTCCCAAGTAGATCAAGAATAAACTTCCCTGCGAGATGAAAATCTCATGACATGAACTAGAGACATCAATTCTCAGGAAATACTTAAGGTTCTCAAAGTATTTAACCTCAAATTCTCTAGTCAACCTTTCTTTCAGAGTTTGAACTTCCTTCAAGTCATCTCTTGTTATAAGTTATAACAATAATGTCAACAAAAACTATAAGAGCTTCTAATTTTTCTTTTTGTGCTTGATAAACAGAGTATGATCTGCATTACTTTGAGTATATCCAAAGGTCGTCATGGCCTTGTGGAATCTCCCAAACCAAGATCTAGGAGATTGTTTGAGACTGTACAAAGCCTTTGTTAGTTTACAGGCCTTTTATTCAAATCCTTCTGGGGTAAATCCAGGATGTAGGGACATATACGTTTTCTCTTTTTGGCCCCCATGAAGAAACACATTTTTCGCATCCGACTGACTAAAGTTTCATCACTTATAGACAACACATGATAGGAGAACTCTTATAAAGTTTATCTTGGCAACAGAAGCAAAATTTTAATGATAATTGATCCCAGTAGTCCGAATGTATCCTCTGGAAATCAGTCTTGTCTTATATCTTTCACAATTCCCAAGATGTTTTATTTGACAGCAAACACTCACTTACACTAAACAATTATCATCCCTTGAGGAAGGCGCACAAGATCGCATGTATAGTTTTTTCAAGGGCATGCATTTCTTCAATTATCAAATTGTGTCATTTGCGGTGACAGAGTTTCCTGCCAAGATGATGGAATAAAAATTGAGGATAAAGATAAAAAAAAGACTCTATGTGAAGAAGAGGGAGAGGCCTGAAATACAAACCGAGAAAAAGGGTGCCGGTTGGAGGTACCTTCTCTTAGTGCAGTGGATTATGAAAACAGATCATATGCCAACTCTAATATCCTGAGCGAAGCTTGTGTGTTTATACCCCTATTTCTTTGAGAGTAAACCTACAAAGGGGGAGCATAGGATTTCTCAGTTGGAGTGACAGTTAGAGGCTGATATATAGGAGGAATGGGTATATAGGTGAGGACACCTCCAAAAGAGTTAAGGAGCTCAGTTCCAATATGAGAGAGGACCCCCCCCCCAAGTGAGTTCGTGTAGTAGCTCTTAGATTCACGAAGGTGAAATCCGTGGTCACAAATACCTTCTTGGTAATAGGATCAAAGCACTTGTAACGCTTTTGAGTTGGTAAATACCCAATGAAGACGCATTTAAGGGAATGAGAGTCAAGTTTAGTTTCTTTATGTATGTGAACGAAGCACACGCATTCAAAGACACGAGAATGAAGGTTAGTAGGAGGAACCTAAGAGTGTTAGTGGGCGTTTTGTTCTCGAGAACCCATGTAGGCATCGGTTAATGAGGTAAGTTGTGAGAATAGTATCCACCAATAGTATTTTGGAAGGTGCATCATGAGTAAGAGACATTTGGCAACTTCCAGAATATGACGATTCTTGCGTTCTGCCAAACAATTTTGAGCGCGTGAGTAAACACCAAATGTTGGGTGAATAATGCCAAGGTCACAGAGATATTGTTCAAACAGTGAATCAATGTACTCATGACCATTATCAATATGGAGAATTTTAATGGTAACATTGAATTTGGTAGCTATTATTTTTAAGACAATGAGATAATGGAAACACTTCACTTTTAGCTTTCATTAAATATCCATGTGGTGAGGAAAAAACAATCAATAAAAGTAGCAAACCAAAAAGATCCAGAAATTGAAGCAACGGGGAAAGGCCCCAAAACATCACTATGAATAATATCAAAAAGTGTAAGACTAGGAAAAGAAACATGATTAAATGAAGTCTGACGATGTTTTCTTAGCTCACATGTATCACAGTGAAAATTGTCCAAAAAATATGAAGGCATATTAGGCAATAAAAATATCAAAAAAGGGATAAAGGGATGTACGAGGCGGGAATGCTAGGAATTCAAAACAGAAGACTGGTCAGCATGAAGAGCTTGTGGTGGCGACGCAGGCCTATGAATTCAAACACATAAAGGCCATTGCACGGTCTACCAGAGTCAATCACCTTCCCCGTATTCAGGTCCTGAAAGACACAAGTGGTGGGATAAAAGTCACTGAGTAATTCATAGAATTAGTTAAGTGACTAATGGAGAAAATGTTACGAGTAAACTTAGAAATATGAAGAACAGAAGAAAGGGTTAGAGAAGAGCAAAGGACGGATCCTTTCCCAAGAATAGAAGAGAATGATCTATTTGCAATACTCACCTTGTCTCTACCAGACAAGAAAAGGTGGACATAAAACCTGTAGTAGAACCGGTCATATAATCAATCACTCAAGAATCAATGATCCCAATTGGTAGAAGGGCGAGTGGATGTAGCATGAGCACAAGGTAGGTCTTTATGTGCATATGAGGACGAAAAATGGATAGCTCAATAGACTGTCCCGGCATCAATCGGCGGAGTGACTGTATCTCATCAGTAAATAGAGCCATCGAAAGGCTCTCAATGTCAGGGTTTGGACAGGGTGAGGCCTTCTCTGAGACATCAAAAATGAAAGAAGGCATAGACTGAGATGTCGGCCCTGAGAGCACCCATATTCACGACCCCCTCTTAGTGTAAACCCCCACCCCCTCTCATAGTTGGGAAGTCATGAAGCTGAAAGCATGTGTCCCGTGTTGAAACCGATTCCTCGATTCCTGTGGAGTTCGCCCTTGGGAAAGGGGTGGTCTCGCACCTACTTCGCTCCTGCAAGCAAAACAACAAAGAAGACAAGGTGACACAGACCCAAGTGCTCGGCGGGGGAGGTCCCACCACAAACCCGGAAGATCTCAGAGCGCTTCCCCTCCTTAGCCACAAGCCGAGCTAAGGTGCCCTCAGAAAGCACTTGAAGATTGGAGCAGGAGAGCGCAGGGAGAACCTGCTTTCTGGGGTACCCCTTGGGTCCTATTTATAGTTTTTAAAATTCGGACTGCCAATAACCAAAAGAACTGACCTGAAATTACCAGAAAACCCTTGGTTGTGTCTGCCAACAGCCAAACTCCGTTGTTTTGAAGGGCTATGGGCAGACCAGCGGGGGCAAAACAGTAAAAAGTACCTCATACGTCCAGGCGAGCTGGGGAGCTTTGACCACCTCGGCATGTTCTGCTCGCCCGCTGCTGCCGAGCTCCACTGCGAGGACGCGAGTTGCGGCTCGCTTGGCGACTGCCGAGCTCGGGGTCGCCGATCGTCGATCTCTGGTCGACGGATGCCGAGCTCCAGCTCGCCCCCTTTACTGCCGAGCTCGCCTATTGTCCTCAGCCCGATCTGCCTAGACCCTGGTGACCTTGCTCGCCGGACACGGGGTTGTACACAATCCCCGCTCTTTTTGAGCCTGTCAAAGCTCGGAAAGAAACATCCAACCCCAAGTGTGCGGCGAGCGCTGGTTGGAGAGTTGGAGGGAATCTTCTGGTGGGGGCCACCTGCGGCTATATATATGTGCACCTGTCCACCTGCCTGACTCTTGTCATTCCCTTTGCTACACTGCCAAGATGCCTCTTTCTAAGGAGATCCAAGAGCGCATAGACCGAGCCCGCCAGGCCTCCGCAGCTCGCGTTGCCGCTCTGACGGCGGTCCCCGCGAAAGCTCCCCAAATCGACTCTGCCGAGCCCAGCTCCAAAAGGTCAAAGTCATTCCCTAAGGCGGCTGAGCCCATCTTCAACGACCTGAGGGCCACCCTGGCTCGCGAGACCGGCTCTTCCACCCGAACTATTCTTGAGAAGGATAGAGAGGTTGTCGTAGTTGGCGACGACCTGGACGGTCAACCAGATGGCGAGGGCGTCGCGCCGCGAGAGCCCACACCGCGAGGCGAGACCACGCTCGCCAACTCGCGATTCTCGGCACCGGACAGCCATCCCCGGGACCCGCCTCTTCTCTTTGGGATCCTGCCTGTGAGCTCGCAGAGGCCGAATTCGCCAGTGGGCTCCCCCCCTCCTCGCCAAACTAACGTGACCGCGGGGGCGGGTCTGGGGACCATTCCCACCCCGGGATTCGAGCTCATCTTGCCGGGGGCTCGCGGCCCAGGTCGCGGGAAGTATCTGAGGTTCATCCCTCCCCGCACCTCCCTCGATCTGCCGAGCTCGTCTGGTCAGTCTTGCTTGACTTCTTGCTTCATGAGTTTTTTCTGCCTCTTTTTGCTAACACCTGTCTTCACAGCTCTTCCCAGTCAATCGGCTGCCGAGGAATCCTCGCGGGCAGCCCACTATTCTCCCCTCCCTTCCCCGAGCTCGCTGGACTCTTACCTGGGTCCTGAGGTGGATCAAGGCGAGTTGACGAGGAGGGAGGTCAAGCTCCTCAAAAAGCTGGTGTGCGGGCTGCGCGAGGTGCAGGGGGTCAACGAGACGCTGCAGCGCGACTACGCGCGTCTTGCTGACGAGGTGCGTCGTGGCCAAGCTGGCGAGCTGATGTCCCCCTCCCAGCTCCTGGACGAGATAGATGACGGTCTCTCGGTTGCGCAGAGGAATTCCGGAAGGATCCGCGCGCGGCAGCCTGGGGGGCGGGGGTCGCGTTGTCGGGGTAGGTAAGTGAGCGGCTCCTCTGTCGAGCCGACCGGCACTCGCATCTCGATGCCCTCCCTGCTTGCGCGCCCTGCCCTTTAAATCCTGAACTTTATTTTTGTAACAAATAACTCTTAGAATATTCTTGATCCTGTTACTTAAATAAAATGCTGCAATGTTCGACTTAGCCTTGGTGGGGATGCGCCGGAAGTCGGCGAGCCGGGGTGGCGAGCCGGGGTGGCGAGCTGGGGCGGCGAGCTGGGGCGGCGAGCTGCGTTGATTGGACAGCCTGCCCCAAATTTCTTTTCCTATAAATAGACCCCCCCCCCCCTCACCTACCCCGTACTGTGCCTTTATTGCGTTTTTCCCTTCTTCCTGTGCTTTTCCATTTCCTGCTCACACTCCACCTTCTGCCTCCGCGATCATGGGTAAGACGAATCCAGATGCCGACGGCCGCTCCAAGTGCGCGCTGCACTTCACGGACTACTGTTTCTTCGAGGGGCACACCAGCGAGGAGGAGCTCGCCGAGTTTGTGGCGGAGCGCGTGCCGCCAGGCTTTGAGGCTCGCAGGCCGAGACAGGGTGAGGCCATCAATACCTTTTATGAGGACGAACTCGCCTTCCCCCTTTCACATTTCGAGGTGGGGTTACGCCTCCCCATGTGGCCGGAGATCCGGCAAATCTTAAAATATTACGGAGTCGTGCCCGCGCAGTTGAATTCCAACGTCATCGCGATGATGGTGGCGTTCGCGAGTTACCTCCGGCGGGAGAGGATCGAGTTCAACCTGACGGTGTTCAGGAAGCTCTTCTCCTACAAGGCGACGTCGGACGGGGTCGCCTACTTTGGCGGCTCGCTGATCAAAGTTCGCGAGATCGCGAACAAGCATCATACCTGGATGACCAAGATCGCCTTCATCAAGGGCGATCTCGGCAACATCCCCTACTCGCCTCAGCAGAAGGGTGAGGAGGTGTACCGTCCGCCGGCCGTGTCCGGCAACGACGCCGAACTCCACAAATACTTCCTCCATAAAGACTTCGAGGTCGCCTTCCTGCGGAGGGGCCTCGACGCGCTCCCCCCTGTTCTGCCCGGCGAAGGTATGCTTCTCTCCTCATCTTGCCGAGTTCGCCTGACCGCCGAACTCGCCATATCATTGCTGAATTCCTAACTTTTTCGAAGTGTTTTCCTGCAGGGGAGCGAATAATCCCCGTGAACCCGCCGTTCGCGGATCCGGGGCTCCATACCGACCCTCTTGCTCGCGAGAGGGCGGCGGCGGCGGCCTGCCGAGATGAGGCGGCCCTCTCGCAACCCTCTTCCAGCAAGAGGCGACCTGAGGACGCGGGGTCGAACCCGCCATTCGGCCAGCGACAAATAAAGAAGATGTGGAGAGCCCTGCTGGCTCCGCGGGGGCAACAACAACAACAGCCCGGCCCTAAGTACATCAGCTCGTCGGAGACTCCTCCCGACGCGTCGCCGGAGAGCCCGCTGAAGGAGATAACCAGCAAGGGCCGGAAAGATGGCGAGGGCCCCTCTTCCACGGCGGCGATCTCCCCTCCTCCATCGGCGAAGAGGGCTGCCCGCGAGCGCGCGCCGCCGAAGCAACACCCCCTCTTCAACTTCGGCGCGCGTTGGAAGGACTCGGCGGGCGAGCCCATGCTGCAGTGGGACGAGCTCGCTCATCGAGTCTCCGTCTCCACTCTGCACCCCTCCTGGCACGACCGCGAGCCTGCCACCGGTCACGCCTACGCCCTCGGCTTCGGCCTATATGGCCGGGAGGATGCCGAGGCCTACAAAAAGATGACCCTCCGGCAGCTCGGCCATGAGGGCATGCAGTCCCACCTGCGGACCCTGGAGCTGCATCACATGCTGGCACGCCGCAGCTTCGCCCTCAGCCACCAACTCGAAAAGGCTGAGCAGGCTCGCGACCTCGCCAAGGATAAGGTCACCGATCAGGCGAGGCAGCTCGGCATAGCGGAGGGTCTACTCGCCCAAGCCGCCGGCGGGCTGGTAAGTGTCAAGCGCTGTTCTTCTTTTTTACTTAGAATATTTTGTGCTGCTGCTAAATAAACTCTTTACCAGGATGCCAAGGCCGCTGGGGATCTTCAGGCTCGCAACACCGAGCTGGGGGAGGAGTTCAGCCAGCTGCGCGCACTCCTGGCCGCGGATGCCAAGGCTACAGGGGAGCTCCAGGCTCGTAATGCTGAGCAGGGGGAGGAGATCGGCCAGCTGCGCGCACGCCTTGCCGAGCTGGAGGGCGCGAACACGAAGCTGAAGGGGGAGAATCAGCACCTCCTCAGCGAGGTCCGTCGCCAGGCGGAGATCTTCTTCCCGCCTCACGACATCGACCCCACCCTCCCCTACAAGAGCCCGCGGATCTTTGGCGAGGCCGACCTCGTCGAGAGATTGCGGATCAACTCCATCCAAGCCACTGAGTGCACCCTCCAGATGATGAAGGATTCTGGGGTGCTGGTGGAGGGGTGCGAGGGGATCTCGGCTCGGGACCTGATGCCGAGCCTATTCCCGGCAACGCCGCCCAGCGAGAAGGAAGACAGCCTGGACGCGATGTTCGGGAAAAGCTTCCAGGATCCTTCGGGCGACGGCGACGACCAGTCCGGCGGAGGGGGCGAGGCCTGAGGGTAGCCTGTACTTTTTCCTTTCTCCTTTTTTGTTCACTCGCCGAGGCGAGCCCCCCTGTAATTACTTTTTGCAAACAATTAATGAAAGTTTTTGATCATACCCGTGCCACTTCCTTTTCTTTTCTTTCCTTACTTTGTTTGTTGTGCTCTGAATATATGCGAGTGCTATATATATGTGCACTTTCATTAATTGTTTGCAAAAAGTAATTACAGGGGGTAGGAAGTGCTCTAAGTGTCAGCTGTTTGCCCAGCGCTGTACCTAGCTCGCGAGACCGGCTCTTCCACTTTTTGCAGGTGGGTAGGAAGCGCTCTAAGTGCCAGCTGTTTGCCCCTCTTCAGCTACAGCCGGCCCAGCGACTCAGAAGTATCACGGCCCCCTGGCCCTTCGCAATCTGGGGAATGGATTTGGTCGGACCATTTCCCCAAGCCAGCGGTCAGAGAAGGTTCCTCCTAGTGATGATTGACTACTTCTCCAAGTGAATGGAGGTGAAGGCACTGGCCAAGGTGACCTCCCAGGTAATCAGGAACTTTGTTTGGGGGGAGATCATCTGTCGCCATGGGCTGCCCCAAGCCATCGTCACGGACAACGGGCCCCAGTTCGCCAGCGCCGAATTCACCAGCTTTTGCGAACAGCTTGGGATCGACGTCAGGTTTGCCTCGGTCCATCACCCCAGGAGAAACGGGCAGGTGGAGGCCGCGAACAAGATCATTGTCAACCTCCTCAAGAAGAAGGTTGAGAATTTGAAGGGGAGCTGGGTGGAGCAGCTTCCCGCAGTTCTTTGGGCCCTAAGGACCACCCCCAACACGGCTACGGGAGAGACCCCCTTCAAACTCTCCCATGGGTGCGAGGCAGTGCTCCCCGTGGAATTCGAAGTCCAAACACCGCGAGTCGTTGCGGCCAAAGAAGGCCGTGAGGAATGGCAAGCGGAGAATGAGGAGGAACTGAGGCTCTCCCCTGACATGGTGGAAGAGGTGAGGGACCTTTCCGCTATCCGACAGGAGGAGGTGAAAAGAAGAATGGCCAAGTACTTTGACAAGCATGTCAGGGTCAAACAGTTCGTGGAAGGGGACTTGGTGCTGAAGAAGGTGGATGCAGCAGGGAGGTCGGCATCCGTAGGGAAGCTCAATCCCAGCTGGGAGGGGCCATTCATTGTAAAGGAAGCCTTGAAGTCAGGAGGCTATCGACTCCAAAATGTAGAGGGCGAGACCCTGAGTCTCACCTGGAGTGGTGACGACCTAAAACGATTTTTCCCCTGAAGCATGTAAGCGACACTTTGATTATAATAAATTTCTTCAACTCTCTAGTATTATCATAGCTAGCCTGCATAGAGGAATGGAATGTGTTTTGGGACCCCGAGAAGATCCCGCTGCCAGGCTCTCATCTAGCTGACAGGGTCGGAAGTCACTCGGTGTCATCCTTGGCCTCGAGCAGATCCCGCTGTCAGGCTCTCACCTAGCAGACAGGGTCGGATGTCACTCGATGGAATGTGTTTTGGACCCCGAGAAGATCCCGCTGTCAGGCTCTCATCTAGCTGGCAGGGCCGGAAGTCACTCGGTGTCATCCTTGGCCTCGAGCAGATCCCGCTGTCAGGCTCTCCCCTAGCTGACAGGGCCGGATGTCACTCGATGGAATGTGTTTTGGGACCCTGAGAAGATCCCGCTGTCAGGCTCTCATCTAGCTGGCAGGGCCGGAAGTCACTCGGTGTCATCCTTGGCCTCGAGCAGATCCCGTTGTCAGGCTCTCACCTAGCTGACAGGGCCGGATGTCACTCGATGGAATGTGTTTTGGGACCCCGAGAAGATCCCGCTGCCAGGCTCTCATCTAGCTGGCAGGGCCGGAAGTCACTAGGTGTCATCCTTGGCCTCGAGCAGATCCCGCTGTCAGGCTCTCACCTAGCAGACAGGGCCGGATGTCACTCGATGGAATGTGTTTTGGACCCCGAGAAGATCCCGCTGCCAGGCTCTCATCTAGCTGGCAGGGCCGGAAGTCACTCGGTGTCATCCTTGGCCTCGAGCAGATCCCGCTGTCAGGCTCTCACCTAGCTGACAGGGTCGGATGTCACTCGATGGAATGTGTTTTGGACCCCGAGAAGATCCCGCTGCCAGGCTCTCACCTAGCTGGCAGGGCCGGAAGTCACTCGGTGTCATCCTTGGCCTCGAGCAGATCCCGCTGTCAGGTTCTCACCTAGCTGACAGGGTCGGATGTCACTCGATGGAATGTGTTTTGGACCCCGAGAAGATCCCGCTGCCAGGCTCTCACCTAGCTGGCAGGGCCGGAAGTCACTCGGTGTCATCCTTGGCCTCGAGCAGATCCCGCTGTCAGGCTCTCACCTAGCTGACAGGGCCGGATATCACTCGATGGAATGTGTTTTGGACCTCGAGAAGATCCCGTTGTCAGGCTCTCACCTAGCTGGCAGGGCCGGAAGTCACTCGGTGTCATCCTTGGCCTCGAGCAGATCCCGTTGTCAGGCTCTCACCTAGCTGACAGGGCCGGATGTCACTCGATGGAATGTGTTTTGGACCCCGAGAAGATCCCACTGTCAGGCTCTCACCTAGCTGGCAGGGCCAAAAGTCACTCGGTGTCATCCTTGGCCTCGAGCAGATCCCGTTGTCAGGCTCTCACCTAGCTGACAGGGCCGGAAGTCACTCGATGGTGTCGGCCTCGAAACCGTCAGATAAAGATCAAAGTCTCAAAGTGCTAGGAAGCAAGGGGGAAGGGGTTCTGTCAAGGCGAGCTCGGGCTCGGCAAATCCAGCTCGACATGATCAAAAAGGAAGGCAAGCCAGGCCGGAGGACTCTGCATGAGCGAGTATGGACTCGTCATTCCCGGCTCGGCATTGGCGAGTAGGTCGCGGGCCCGGGCCTCGCCAAAGGAGGGCGAGCCAGGCCGGGGCACCTCACCCCTTTGCCCGTTTGACTTGGAAAATTCTCTTCTTTTTTTGGGCTCAACCTGGATGGCTCGCGTGCGAGTTATGGTGGCGTGACAAGGGCAGATAGCAACTCGCCCCCGAATCGCTTGGGGCTCGGCGAACACTCAAAACGCATCCGCTCGCGGGCACGCTCTCATAACTACCCTACTCGCGGAACCTGTCTCGGCGAGGTCAGGTGGGAAAGCACTCGCATATATTCAGAGCACAATAAACAAAGGAAAGAAAAGAAAAGGAAGTGGCACGGGTATGATCAAAAACTTTCATTAATTGTTTGCAAAAAGTAATTACAGGGGGGCTCGTCTCGGCGAGTGAACAAAAAAGGAGAAAGGAAAAAGTACAGGCTACCCTCAGGCCTCGCCCCCTCCGCCGGACTGGTCCTCGCCGTCGCCCGAAGGATCCTGGAAGCTTTTCCCGAACATCGCGTTCAGGCTGTCATCCTTCTCGATGGGCGGCGTTGCCGGGAATAGGCTCGGCATCAGGTCCCGAGCCGAGATCCCCTCGCACCCCTCCACCAGCACCCTAGAATCCTTCATCATCTGGAGGGTGCACTCGGTGGCTTGGATGGAGTTGATCCGCAATCTCTCGACGAGGTCGGCCTCGCCAAAGATCCGCGGGCTCTTGTAGGGGAGGGTGGGGTCGATGTCGTGAGGCGGGAAGAAGATCTCCGCCTGGCGACGGACCTCGCTGAGGAGGTGCTGATTCTCCCCCTTCAGCTTCGTGTTCGCGCCCTCCAGCTCGGCAAGGCGTGCGCGCAGCTGGCCGATCTCCTCCCCCTGCTCAGCATTACGAGCCTGGAGCTCCCCTGTAGCCTTGGCATCCGCGGCCAGGAGTGCGCGCAGCTGGCTGACCTCCTCCCCCAGCTCGGTGTTGCGAGCCTGAAGATCCCTAGCGGCCTTGGCATCCTGGTAAAGAGTCCATTTAGCAGCAGCACAAAATATTCTAAGTAAAAAAGAAGAACAGCGCTTGACACTTACCAGCCCGTCGGCGGCTTGGGCGAGTAGACCCTCCGCTATGCCGAGCTGCCTCGCCTGATCGGTGACCTTATCCTTGGCGAGGTCGCGAGCCTGCTCAGCCTTTTCGAGTTGGTGGCTGAGGGCGAAGCTGCGGCGTGCCAGCATGTGATGCAGCTCCAGGGTCCGCAGGTGGGACTGCATGCCCTCATGGCCGAGCTGCCGGAGGGTCATCTTTTTGTAGGCCTCGGCATCCTCCCGGCCATATAGGCCGAAGCCGAGGGCGTAGGCGTGACCGGTGGCAGGCTCGCGGTCGTGCCAGGAGGGGTGCAGAGTGGAGACGGAGACTCGATGAGCGAGCTCGTCCCACTGCAGCATGGGCTCGCCCGCCGAGTCCTTCCAACGCGCGCCAAAGTTGAAGAGGGGGTGTTGCTTCGGCGGCGCGCGCTCGCGGGCAGCCCTCTTCGCCGATGGAGGAGGGGAGATCGCCGCCGTGGAAGAGGGGCCCTCGCCACCTTTCCGGCCCTTGCTGGTTATCTCCTTCAGCGGGCTCTCCGGCGACGCGTCGGGAGGAGTCTTCGACGAGCTGATGTACTTAGGGTCGGGTTGTTGTTGTTGTTGTTGTTGCCCCCGCGGAGCCAGCAGGGCTCTCCGCATCTTCTTTATTTGTCGCTGGCCGAATGGCGGGTTCGACCCCGCGTCCTCAGGTCGCCTCTTGCTGGAAGAGGGTTGCGAGAGGGCCGCCTCATCTCGGCAGGCCGCCGCCGCCGCCCTCTCGCGAGCAAGAGGGTCGGTATGGAGCCCCGGATCCGCGAACGGCGGGTTCACGGGGATTATTCGCTCCCCTGCAGGAAAACACTTCGAAAAAGTTAGGAATTCAGCAATGATATGGCGAGTTCGGCGGTCAGGCGAACTCGGCAAGATGAGGAGAGAAGCATACCTTTGCCGGGCAGAACAGGGGGGAGCGCGTCGAGGCCCCTCCGCAGGAAGGCGACCTCGAAGTCTTTATGGAGGAAGTATTTGTGGAGTTCGGCGTCGTTGCCGGACACGGCCGGCAGGCGGTACACCTCCTCGCCCTTCTGCTGAGACGAGTAGGGGATGTTGCCGAGATCGCCCTTGATGAAGGCGATCTTGGTCATCCAGGTATGATGCTTGTTCGCGATCTCGCGAACTTTGATCAGCGAGCCGCCAAAGTAGCCGACCCCATCCGGCGTCGCCTTGTAGGAGAAGAGCTTCCTGAACACCGTCAGGTTGAACTCGATCCTCTCCCGCCGGAGGTAACTCGCGAACGCCACCATCATCGCGATGGCGTTGGAATTCAACTGCGCGGCCACGGCTCCGTAATATTTTAAGATTTGCCGGATCTCCGGCCACAGGGGGAGGCGTAACCCCACCTCGAAATGTGAAAGGGGGAAGGCGAGTTCGTCCTCATAAAAGGAATTGATGGCCTCACCCTGTCTCGGCCTGCGAGCCTCAAAGCCCGGCGGCACGCGCTCCGCCACAAACTCGGCGAGCTCCTCGCTGGTGTGCCCCGCGAAGAAACAGTAGTCCGTGAAGTGCAGCGCGCACTTGGAGCGGCCGTCGGCATCTGGATTCGTCTTACCCATGATCGCGGAGGCAGAAGGTGGAGTGCGAGCAGGAAATGGAAAAGCACAGGAAGAAGGGAAAAAAGCAATAAAGGCACAGTACGGGGTAGGTGAGGGGGGGTCTATTTATAGGAAAAGAAATTTGGGGCAGGCTGTCCAATCAACGCAGCTCGCCGCCCCAGCTCGCCGCCCCAGCTCGCCGCCCCAGCTCGCCACCCCGGCTCGCCGACTTCCGGCGCATCCCCACCAAGGCTAAGTCGAACATTGCAGCATTTTATTTAAGTAACAGGATCAAGAATATTCTAAGAGTTATTTGTTACAGAAATAAAGTTCAGGATTTAAAGGGCAGGGCGCGCAAGCAGGGAGGGCATCGGGATGCGAGTGTCGGTCGGCTCGGCAGAGGAGCCGCTCACTTACCTACCCCGGCCTCGCGACCCCCGCCCCCCATGCTGCCGCGCGCGGAGCAGCTCGCGGATCCTTCCGGAATTGGTCTGCCCATAGCCCTTCAAAACAGCGGAGTTTGACTGTTGGCAGACCCAACCAAGGGTTTTCTGGTAATTTCAGGTCAGTTCTTTTGGTTATTGGCAGTCCGGATTTTAAAAACTATAAATAGGACCCAAGGGGTACCCCAGAAAGCAGGTTCTCTCTGCGCTCTCCTGCTCCAATCTTCAAGTGCTTTCTGAGGGTACCTTAGCTCGGCTTCTGGCTAAGGAGGGGAAGCGCTCTGAGATCTTCCGGGTTTGTGGTGGGACCTCCCCCGCCGAGCCCTTGGGTCTGTGTCACCTTGTCTTCTTTGTTGTTTTGCTTGCAGGAGCGAAGTAGGTGCGAGACCACCCCTTCCCCAAGGGCGAACTCCACAGGAGATCGAGGAATCGGTTTCAACACTTAGAGCGCTTCCTACCCGCGCTCGGCATTCGCCAAGCGAGCCGCAACTCGCGTCCTCGTAGTGGGGCTCGGCAGCAGCAGGCGAGCAGAACATGCCGAGGTGGTTAAAGCTCCCCAGTTCGCCTGGACGTATGAGGTACCTTTTACTGTTTTGCCCCCGCTGGTCTGCCCATATATATATATATATATATATATATATATATATATATATATATATATATATATATATATATATATATATATGAATTTGTATATATATATATATATATATATATATTTGATATTAGATAATATATATAGGATATTATATATATGATAGAGAAGGAAAAAAAGAGAGGAGGGCACGGGTTACAGGAAGGGGAGAAGGAAAATAGGAGCAGGGGACAAATCGGGGGCGGGAACCCTAGCCCGGCCGATCCGGAGCCCAGCCGCCGCCGCCCGCCCCCGCTCTCTCTCCGGCCACCGCCCAGGCTAGGGCACGGCCCCCTTCCCCGCTCTCTCCCGTCGCCGGCAAAGCAGCGCAGCAGCCGCCCCCTTCCCCGCTCTCTCCCGTCGCCGGCAAAGCAGCGCAGCCGCCGCCCCCTTCCCCGCTCTCTCCCGTCGCCGGCAAAGCCGCGCAGCCGCCGCCCCCTCCCTCTCTCTCTCTCGGCCAACAACAGAGCCCCGCCCCCTCCCTCTCTCTCTCGGCCAACAACAGAACCCCGCCCCTCTCCCTCCTTTTTCCGACCTGGAGCAGCAACCAGAACCCCGCCCCTCTCCCTCCTTTTTCCGACCTGGAGCAGCAACCACAACCCCGACCTCCCTCTTTTTCCAGCCACCTGGAGCAACCCGGCCCCCCTCCCTTTTTCCCGGCCTGGAGCAGCACACCTCGACCTCCCCCTCTCCTGGCAGCAAGCTCGGCCTGGAGCGAGGCTCGGCCTGGAGCGAGGTTCGGCCTGGAGCGAGGCTCGGCCTAGAGTGGAGATCGACCACCGACGCGGCCGCATGCAGTAGGATCGACCCGGAGCTCCTCTCCCGGCCCCGCCGCCAAGCACGCGACAAGGGTAACGATGTTTCAACTTGGGCAGGTGAAGCCTTCAGTTTACATATTTGCACGGAAGCCCCTCTCCACCAACGGGTGGGGGGAAGGGAGCTTCCCGACGGGTTGACGTGTACGTCCCCGCAGTTAATTGCATTAGTACCTGGAAGCGTGAGTACGGGTTTAGGCATGCTGTGTGAAGCCCATCCGGACGTGTGATCCGGATTGGTGATGTTCTGGGGTTCCCGTAGAAGACTCCGAGGAAGTTGTTTATTAGCCGCTTGCAGGGAATGCGCACCATAGCCCCAAAAAAGGGGGTGTGCGCAATATGTTTGGCCCGCTTATATCAGCCGACCGATGACTAGTTGGCCGCCGCTCGTCGAGACGTTGGCGTACAGGTGTTGCAGTACCAGGCGGGGAATGACGGGCTTAAGCCTGAGCTCGTGCCGGCCCTCGAAGGCCTTTTTTGTTTATATTGCCGGCCTGCGTGCTGAGTATGGAATTTATATTCCTGTAATATTTTTTCATATCTGTGATGCTCTGTGATTATAGTTTACTCCTCCTGTCTTGGGCGAGCGGTGTGTTCGTGAACCGCTCCCCCCGTGTGGGCCCCGAGGTATAGATGTCGGGAAGCCCCTGATGGCCCGTTGTCATCCCTTCAGAGTAGCGAAGTTCCGCTGTTAGCGGCCCAATTGGGGCTGCGTAGAGTAGGGCTGCTGGACGGTTTTGCGCCAATAGTAAGGCGGGCGGGGAACATTTTACATAGACCCGAGGTGGCACCTTTAGTTAAGGAGTGGATCTTGAGATCCTCCTCAGATGTTCCGGTCGGCCAAGAGAGCCCTCCGAAGGTGCCTTAGCTCAGCCCTTGGCTTGGGAGGGGAAGAGTTAGTTAGTCTTCCGGGTATGCAGCGGGTCCTCCACGCTGAGACCTTGGGTCTGTCCCTCGTGTTCCTAGTCTTATGCCTAGATCGTTCGCTTGAGGGTAGTAGGTGCGCGGTCACCCCTTCCCCAAGGGTCAAACTCCACAGGAGACCGATTTTCGGTTTCAACATTTGGTCTGTGTCACCTTGTCTTCTTTGTTGTTTTGCTTGCAGGAGCGAAGTAGGTGCGAGACCACCCTTCCCCAAGGGCGAACTCCACAGGAGATCGAGGAATCGGGTATGATCAAAAACTTTCATTAATTGTTTGCAAAAAGTAATTACAGGGGGCTCGCCTCGGCGAGTGAACAAAAAAGAAAAAAAGATAAAAAAGTACAGGCTACCCTCAGGCCTCGCCCCCTCCGCCGGACTGGTCCTCGCCGTCTCCCGAAGGATCCTGTAAGCTTTTCCCGAACATCGCGTCCAGGCTGTCTTCCTTCTCGCTGGGCGGCGTTGCCAGGAATAGGCTCGGCATCAGGTCCCGAGCCGAGATCCCCTCGCACCCCTCCACCAGCACCCCAGAATCCTTCATCATCTGGAGGGTGCACTTGGTGGCTTGGATGGAGTTGATCCGCAATTTCTCGACGAGGTCGGCCTCGCCAAAGATCCGCGGGCTCTTGTAGGGGAGGGTGGGGTCGATGTCGTGAGGCGGGAAGAAGATCTCCGCCTGGCGACGGACCTCGTTGAGGAGGTGTTGATTCTCCCCCTTCAGCTTCGTGTTCGCGCCCTCCAGCTCGGCAAGGCGTGCGCGCAGCTGGCCGATCTCCTCCCCCTGCTCAGCATTACGAGCCTGGAGCTCCCCTGTAGCCTTGGCATCCGCGGCCAGGAGTGCGCGCAGCTGGCTGACCTCCACCCCCAGCTCGGTGTTGCGAGCCTGAAGATCCCCAGCGGCCTTGGCATCCTGGTAAAGAGTCAATTTAGCAGCACCACAAAATATTCTAAGTAAAAAAGAAGAATAGCGCTTGACACTTACCAGCCCGCCGGCGGCTTGGGGGAGTAGACCCTCCGCTATGCCGAGCTGCCTCGCCTGATCGGTGACCTTATCCTTGGCAAGGTCGCGAGCCTGCTCAGCCTTTTCGAGTTGGTGGCTGAGGGCGAAGCTGCGGCGTGCCAGCATGTGATGCAGCTCCAGGGTCCGCAGGTGGGACTGCAGGCCCTCATGGCCGAGCTGCCGGAGGGTCATCTTTTTGTAGGCCTCGGCATCCTCCCGGCCATATAGGCCGAAGCCGAGGGCGTAGGCGTGACCGGTGGCAGGCTCGCGGTCATGCCAGGAGGGGTGCAGAGTGGAGACGGAGACTCGATGAGCGAGCTCGTCCCACTGCAGCATGGGCTCGCCCGCCGAGTCCTTCCAACGCGCGCCGAAGTTGAAGAGGGGGTGTTGCTTCGGCGGCGCGCGCTCGCGGGCAGCCCTCTTCGCCGATGGAGGGGAGATCGCCGCCGTGGAAGAGGGGCCCTCGCCACCTTTCCGGCCCTTCCTGGTTATCTCCTTCAGCGGGCTCTCCGGCGACGCGTCGGGAGGAGTCTCCGACGAGCTGATGTACTTAGGGCCGGGCTGTTGTTGTTGTTGTTGCCCCCGCGGAGCCAGCAGGGCTCTCCGCATCTTCTTTATTTGTCGCTGGCCGAATGGCGGGTTCGACCCCGCGTCCTCAGGTCGCCTCTTGCTGGAAGAGGGTTGCGAGAGGGCCGCCTCATCTCGGCAGGCCGCCGCCGCCGCCCTCTCGCGAGCAAGAGGGTCGGTATGGAGCCCCGGATCCGCGAACGGCGGGTTCACGGGGATTATTCGCTCCCCTGCAGGAAAACACTTCGAAAAAGTTAGGAATTCAGCAATGATATGGCGAGTTCGGCGGTCAGGCGAACTCGGCAAGATGAGGAGAGAAGCATACCTTCGCCGGGCAGAACAGGGGGGAGCGCGTCGAGGCCCCTCCACAGGAAAGCGACCTCGAAGTCTTTATGGAGGAAGTATTTGTGGAGTTCGGCGTCGTTGTCGGACACGGCCGACGGGCGGTACACCTCCTCGCCCTTCTGCTGAGGCGAGTAGGGGATGTTGCCGCGATCGCCCTTGATGAAGGCGATCTTGGTCATCCAGGTATGATGCTTGTTCGCGATCTCGCGAACTTTGATCAGCGAGCCGCCAAAGTAGGCGACCCCGTCCGGCGTCGCCTTGTAGGAGAAGAGCTTCCTGAACACCGTCAGGTTGAACTCGATCCTCTCCCGCTAGAGGTAACTCGCGAACGCCACCATCATCGCGATAGCGTTGGAATTCAACTGCGCGGGCACGGCTCCGTAATATTTTAAGATTTGCCGGATCTCCGGCCACAGGGGGAGGCGTAACCCCACCTCGAAATGTGAAAGGGGGAAGGCGAGTTCGTCCTCATAAAAGGTATTGATGGCCTCACCCTGTCTCGGCCTGCGAGCCTCAAAGCCCGGCGGCACGCGCTCCGCCACAAACTTGGCGAGCTCCTCCTCGCTGGTGTGCCCCTCGAAGAAACAGTAGTCTGTGAAGTGCAGCGCGCACTTGGAGCGGCCGTCGGCATCTGGATTCGTCTTACCCATGATCGCGGAGGCAGAAGGTGGAGTGCGAGCAGGAAATGGAAAAGCACAGGAAGAAGGGAAAAAAAGCAATAAAGGCACAGTACGGGGTAGGTGAGGGGGGGTCTATTTATAGGAAAAGAAATTTGGGGCAGGCTGTCCAATCAACGCAGCTCGCCGCCCCAGCTCGCCGCCCCATCTCGCCACCTCGGCTCGCCGACTTCCGGCGCATCCCCACCAAGGCTAAGTCGAACATTGCAGCATTTTATTTAAGTAACAGGATCAAGAATATTCTAAGAGTTATTTGTTACAGAAATAAAGTTCAGGATTTAAAGGGCAGGGCGCGCAAGCAGGGAGGGCATCGGGATGCGAGTGTCGGTCGGCTCGGCAGAGGAGCCGCTCACTTACCTACCCCGGCCTCGCGACCCCCACCCCCCAGGCTGCCGCGCGCGGAGCAGCTCGCGGATCCTTCCGAAATTCCTCTGCGCAACCGAGAGACCGTCATCTATCTCGTCCAGGAGCCGGGAGGGGGACATCAGCTCGCCAGCTTGGCCACGACGCACCTCGTCAGCAAGACGCGCGTAATCGCGCTGCAGTGTCTCGTTGACCCCCTGCACCTCGCGCAGCCCGCACACCAGCTTTTTGAGGAGCTTGACCTCCCTCCTCGTCAACTCGCCTTGATCCACCTCAGGACCCAGGTAAGAGTCCAGCGAGCTCGGGGAAGGGAGGGGAGAATAGTGGGCTGCCCGCGAGGATTCCTCGGCAGCCGATTGACTGGGAAGAGCTGTGAAGACAGGTGTTAGCAAAAAGAGGCAGAAAAACTCATGAAGCAAGAAGTCAAGCAAGACTGACCAGACGAGCTCGGCAGATCGAGGGAGGTGCGGGGAGGGATGAACCTCAGATCCTTCCCGCGACCTGGGCCGCGAGCCACCGGCGAGATGAGCTCGAATCCCGGGGTGGGAATGGTCCCCAGACCCGCCCCCGCGGTCACGTCAGTTTGGCGAGGAGGGGGGGAGCCCACTGGCGAATTCGGCCTCTGCGAGCTCACAGGCAGGATCCCAAAGAGAAGAGGCGGGTCCCGGGGATGGCTGTCCGGTGCCGAGAATCGCGAGTTGGCGAGCGTGGTCTCGCCTCGCGGTGTGGGCTCTCGCGGCGCGACGCCCTCGTCATCTGGTTGACCGTCCAGGTCGTCGCCAACTACGACAACCTCTCTATCCTTCTCAAGAATAGTTCGGGTGGAAGAGCCGGTCTCGCGAGCCAGGGTGGCCCTCAGGTCGTTGAAGATGGGCTCAGCCGCCTCAGGGAATGGCTTTGACCTTTTGGAGCTGGGCTCGGCAGAGTCGATCAGGGGAGCTTTCGCGGGGACCGCCGTCAGAGCGGCAACGCGAGCTGCGGAGGCCTGGCGGGCTCGGTCTATGCGCTCTTGGATCTCCTTAGAAAGAGGCATCTTGGCAGGGTAGCAAAGGGAATGGCAAGAGTCAGGCAGGTGGGCAGGTGCACATATATATAGCCGCAGGTGGCCCCCACCAGAAGATTCCCTCCAACTCGCCAACCAGCGCTCGCCGCACACTTGGGGTTGGATGTTTCTTTCCGAGCTTTGACAAGCTCAAAAAGAGCGGGGATTGTGTACAACCCCGTGTCCGGCGAGCAAGGTCACCAGGGTCTAGGCAGATCGGGCTGAGGACAATAGGCGAGCTCGGCAGTAAAGGGGGCGAGCTGGAGCTCGGCATCCGTCGACCAGAGATCGACGATCGGCGACCCCGAGCTCGGCATTCGCCAAGCGAGCCGCAACTCGCGTCCTCGCAGTGGAGCTCGGCAGCAGCGGGCGAGCAGAACATGCCGAGGTGGTCAAAGCTCCCCAGCTCGCCTGGACGTATGAGGTACTTTTTACTGTTTTTCCCCCGCTGGTCTGCCCATAGCCCTTCAAAACAGCGGAGTTTGGATGTTGGCAGACCCAACCAAGGGTTTTCTGGTAATTTCAGGTCAGTTCTTTTGGTTATTGGCAGTCCGAATTTTAAAAACTATAAATAGGACCCAAGGGGTACCCCAGAAAGCAGGTTCTCCCTGCTCTCTCCTGCTCCAATCTTCAAGTGCTTTCTGAGGGTACCTTAGCTCGGCTTCTGGCTAAGGAGGGGAAGCGCTCTGAGATCTTCCGGGTTTGTGGTGGGACCTCCCCCGCCGAGCCCTTGGGTCCGTGTCACTTTGTCTTCTTTGTTGTTTTGCTTGCAGGAGCGAAGTAGGTGCGAGACCACCCCTTCCCCAAGGGCGAACTCCACAGGAGATCGAGGAATCGGTTTCAACATCCCGGGTGTGACAGGACTTTCCACAATAGTCACAAATCAGATGCTCTTTGTCAGTGTACTTCGCCCTTGGGTAACGAGGAGCACGACTACCAGAACCATATTAGGCAGCAAGGGCAGTTCCCTTGGAAACTGCGTCTGGTAGCTAAACCTGTCGTCGATCAAACTCTTGCTAAACAAGATTATATACATCAGGAAAAGAAGGACTGGGAGAGCGGTCAAGAATATGAACATTGATCTGATCAAATTCATAATGTAGACTATGCATAAATTCAAAGACCCTATTGTGTTCTCTAGGGCTCAAATAAGAACCTCATCCTCGAGAGACACTAAGGTGAGCAAATCAAAGTGACCATACTCCTGTTAAAGTTGAGTGAACTCTAAGTAGTAGACAGAAGAGGGCAACCCCCCTGTCTGAGAAGGAATATCTTTCGTTGAAGTTGTTGATTTGAGCATTATTCCGGCTGCATGATTAAGTGGCCTCAGCTCTCTTCCAAATATCTGCAGCTATATATAAGAACAAATAGTTTTGAGAAATGGATTCCACCATAGAGTTCGTCAACTATGATATGACCAAGGAGTTCTCAGACTTCCACTGCATCCAATCTGGGGAAATCTGGGCGGGTTCTGATGTAGTGCCTCAAACATAACCAAACATCAGAATTCTCTTCAAGGAAAGAGTAATAGATCGAGTCGTGGAAGGTAATTAGATTAACCCAAGGGTATTATAGTAATTTGAGGAGTGTTGTGGTGATGACTTGCAAGCATAGACTTCAAGGAAGTCAAGGTAGAGGAGGAAACATAGGAGATTTCTCATTCCCTGACATGATTATCTAAGAATATAAATCAAGGAGTCGAGGAAAAAATAGAAATGGATATTTAGGATTTTCTCACACAAAGAGGAAGGAAACAAGATCCATGAAGAATTCAAAACTGACCCACGGATCCACACCAAGTCACAATCGGTAAATAGATAGAGGAGGAAGAAGCATCCCCTCGAGAAAGAAGAGAAAACGACGCCGAAAATAGGTTTAGATCCCCGTTTGCGGCGCCTGCAGAAGGATTGGCCGACGGCCGACTGTGGTCAAGCGAGAGAGGCGGTCAAAGAGAAATCGACTGGAGTGAAGCGAGATCGGAGAAGACAAGTAACGCCAGCTGGAGCGGGACGAACGCATGCAGGAACGGGAAGTTTTTGCCCTACGGGTGATATCATGTTTGATTTTGTGAATAATACATTATTATAATAGATCTCACCCTAATATATGAGGGGTAATAAGGAGAAAAAAAACAAATAGAGAAATACAACAACAACAACATTAGTGGAGTCGGCTATATGGATACTTTGTCGCCATTGTGCCCTATCTTTTGTCATAATCACACTAATGCCTAAATAAACAAATAGAGAAATACAGGAAAAAATAAAATACATAATGCTAACAACATCAAAAGATCAATACACGAAATATTTTAATGTTGGTAATGCATACCATAATCCATGAGATAAATAAAGTAGGAAACTTCTATTTTCCTTACAAGTCTTCGAAGGATGGAGAAATGAGTCACTAATTAGTGATGGAAGCTGAAATTCTTTTAATTAGGAATTAATGAAACAGCTAGATGGGTCACAGACATGAGAATTTGCCGGTGATTATAAAATGATTGACTGGGGCAAACAAATATCCAAACAGGATTGAAAAATTTCAGCATTAAATATTTCAAATCCACGGTCCTTAATTTTAAGATCCCTAGAGGCCACACTTTGATTTATGTGCCATGCACCTCAATAGTGATGGAAAAGCATAACTCTACAAAGATGATTTACCCATAGGAATCCCAATTTTCAAAGTGATTGATAGTATTAGAGGAAATTGAAAGACAGCTGAAAGGACATCAGAGAATTTTTAAGAGCCAAGCTACTCTTAGTTCACTAATAAAGAATCTTGATGTAAACTTCCTGATGGAGATCAACGACGACGATGGCCCACGCACGTTTATTCCCGCCGAAAGCGGGCGTGATGTTCTGATCCCGTACCTTGAGGGCCCTTCCGGACGATCCGAGCTCACGGATGCGTCCGGAAGGTCGACGAGAGTATTTTTCGTATTTCGTTTTATTTTATTCGGACATGTATTGACGTTATTTTGGCACCCGGAAGATCGGACAATCTGAGCAATTGATTCCGGATACCCTAGCTTTTATGTTCTATTTATAGGAACCATGAGAAGGGTTTTGGCACCGATTGCTTGAGTGAATCTACAGTCGGGCCGTTGGTGCGACGCCAACACCCCAGGTGCGACGCTTGGGTAATCCTCCCGATTCCGCTGCCGCCCTCCCCTTCCACACCTCCGCCGGCCCTCCTTCACCGTCGACGGGCCACCTCCGGCCACTCCAAACCCCCGGTAAGCCTCCCCCGACCCGCTCCTAGCCCCATCGACCTACCTTCCTCCCTACCGCTGCACCGGCGGCCATTCACCAGCCTTCCATCCATCCCGACGCCCACCTCCAGCCTTCCTCCGCCTCACCGATCCTCTCCCAGCCCCCCTTCAACCCCGTCGACCACTACCAACCCGTCCGCAAAACCCCGGAGCATTTCCAGCTTCTCTCGGCCCGACACCCCCCCCCCTCTAACCCTCCACCACTCCCGCCAACCCCCCCCCCCCATCCAGTCGTCTGGCAGCTTGAGGAACATCTATTCCCTCCACTCAGCCACAATAGTCCACCGCCGTTGGCTACCAAAAACCCGGATCCATTCCTCTCCGCATTCGGTGTCACCCCCGCTCGATTGGTTCTTCATCTGGCTGTAAGTTGTAATGTGGTTTTGAGTTTAAACATGTCTTGCTTTGCTTAGATTTCCATTTGCTTTGCTTATCGATTAATTGGTATTTGGATTACTTGATTTTGTACTAATCTGCAGGGCACACCCGCTTTTCATTTAAATCTTCACGCTCTCGAGTCGTAATCATACCCGCGTGCTTTTTCTTTTTGCTCTAAATCGCTTGCGGAATTCTGCATTGGTTTAAAATATCCATTTAATTCACTCTAATAATCGCTTGGAATTCGTGAAGCTCGTGTCGTGTAGGATTTGCCTCTATCATAAAACCCGTAGTACGTTTAGGTCCTGCCCCTGCGTCAGATTGGTATCAAAGCGCTAGGTTCGCGCACGTCGCATGTTACGTAGTGGTAGGCCTTTTAGACGAGACATGTCTGATCCGAACCTCACTGATGAGCGGGCCGGCAATTCCAACTCCAATTCAGAATTGTCCCCCGCCGAATTTCAGCGCGTGATGTTGGACCGTTTTGATCAATTGGGCGTTCAAATTAATGAACTTCATGCGCGCCAGAACGCATACGAAGGCCAGGGTGACCATGCCGTCCCCCGAGGGTACCCAGATCCCCCTGGTTATGATCATGATCCCCCACGACGCCCTGGGCAGCCCCGATACGTCTATGCCCGCCGTGACTGCCTTGACGGCTACCCCGAACACCGTGGAGGAACACCGCCACGAGAGGATGACATCATTCGCCGTATTCGTATCGAGGTTCCGACATTTGACGGCCATCAAGATCCTGGAGCATTCAGTGACTGGCTTCAGGAGATGGAACACTATTTTGACTGGTACGATATGAGTGATGAGCGCAGAGTGAGATTTGTGCGTATGAAGTTAGTGGAATCGGCGATGAATTACTGGACTAGTGTAGAGCGAGCCTTAGAGCGGGATGGCTATCGGCCCATTATTAGGTGGGAAGATATGAAGAGACGTTTGAAAGAGAAATACCTTCCCGCGTCATATCGTGATCGATTGTTAGATCAGGTCTATGCGCTTCAATAGGGCACGATGTCAGTAGCTGAATATATGACCAAGTTTGATGACTTGATGGTGAGGAGTGATCTTCGAGAGGATAGCAGTGCTGCTGCATCCCGGTTTCGATAAGGCCTACGGCCCGAGATTAGAAGGGAACTGAATCCCCACCGACGAGAGACAGTCGAGCAGATTTATGAGTTGGCCTTGGAGTATGAGCTCTACCTCCAGACCCCCGGGCCCCGCCAGCAGGTCCCTAGGGCTGATGGTCCTGCATTCAGGAGGACCACCCCTCCTCACCTCCAGGCCCCCGTTCCTCCCCACATCCCTGAAGATGTGAAGGGGAAGGCTGTGATGACTGGGCCTCCTAGGCCCAGTGGTCCTCAGTGCTATAGATGTTCTAGACGAGGTCATTATGCCGCACAGTGTCCCATGCGGAACTTGTTGATTGAGGAGGAAGACAAAAGTATAGACCCAGTGAGAGAGACTGAGGGCGATGTAGTAGCCACTGTTGAGGAAGACTGGGAGAGTGACGCTGAGAGATCTCTAGAGCTAGGAGTTATACGCCGCCTTTTGCATACCCCTCGTTCGGAGGATGATTGGCGCCGTACCACCATCTTCTATACTTATTTCCAGAGTGCAGGTGGCCCCTGCAAGCTTGCTATAGATGGGGGGAGCTGTGTGAATACTGTCGCCAAGAAGGCGCTGGAGTGGATGCAGATCACCCCCGAGCCGCACCCCCAGCCCTATCGTGTCCTATGGGTGGACAAGTCTGCTATCCAGGTCACCCAGCGGTGTCTTGTGCCCCTACGACTAGCGTCCTTCGAGGACAAGGTCTGGTGTGACGTCATCCCGATGGACGTAGCCCATGTCCTCTTAGGTCGACCCTGGCTGTTTGATCGCGACGTGACGTGTTTCGGGCGATCGAACACATGCGTATTTTATGATCGGGGCCGGAAGATCACCTTGACCCCGACCCAGCCCAAGGACTCATCCAAGGGCAAGGTCGATTCCCCCATCAGTGTCGGGTCCTCCAGGCCCCTGCACCTTCTGAGGATGCATAATTTCATGAGAAAGAGCCTAGACTCGGTGATCGTATTTATTGTAGCGGCTACCTTGGCCCCTGACACTCCTAGTGGAGGTGTCATTCCTGCTGACCCTGATTTACAGCGACTATTGGGGGACTTTACGGACATCACGCCCGAGGAGCTTCCAAATGAGCTTCCCCCTCTGAGGGATATCCAGCACGCGATCGACCTTGTGCCGGGGGCATCTTTTCCCAACCTCCCACACTACCCTATGAGCCCGACCGAGCATGCCGAGCTGAAACGGCAGGTTGATGATTTACTTAGGAAGGGTTTTTGTACGCGAGAGCTTGAGTCCGTGCGCGGTCCCTGCCCTTCTCACCTCGAAGAAGGATGGGAGTTGGCGCATGTGTGTTGACAGTAGAGCTATCAATAAGATCACGGTGAAGTATCGTTTCCCGATTCCCCGTCTCGACGACTTGCTTGACGCTATGGCCGGTGCTCGTATTTTCACGAAAATCGACCTTCGGAGCGGGTATCATCAGATTAAAGTGTGAGAGGGAGATGAATGGAAGACGGCCTTCAAGACGAAGGATGGCCTATTTGAGTGGTTGGTGATGCCCTTCGGGTTGTCGAATGCCCCCAGTACGTTAATGCGGGTGATGACCCAGATCTTGCGGCCCTACATGGGCAAGTTTCTAGTTGTGTACTTCGATGACATTCTTATCTACAGCCAGGAGCGTACTGGTCATCTACACCACGTCCGATTGGTGTTCGACACCCTCAGGAAGGAGCATTTGTTTATTAATATGAAGAAGTGTGATTTTTTGGCTGAGTCGGCCCACTTTCTTGGCTATATTATTTCTGCGTCGGGCATCTCCGTGGACCCCGACAAGGTGAGAGCGATCCGTGAGTGGCCCGTCCCCACGACCATCCACGAGGCCAGGAGTTTCCATGGACTTGCCACTTTCTACAGGAGGTTTGTCCGAGGTTTTAGCACGCTTATGGGCCTCTTTACGAACTGCCTTCGTAAGGGAGACTTCGTGTGGACCACGGCCGCCACTAAGGCCTTCGAGGAGGTCAAGGATCGTTTAGCTTCTGCTCCTGTTCTTCGATTGCCAGATTTTAGCCTAGCCTTTGAGGTTGCGTGTGATGCTTCCGGACTAGGGATCGGAGGAGTACTTAGCCAGGAGGGCCACCCGATTGCATATTTCAGCGAGAAGCTGAACGAGGCCCGCCAGCGGTATTCCACGTATGACCGTGAGTTTTATGCGATCGTCCAGACCTTGCGTCATTGACGGCATTATCTCCTGCACAAGGAGTTCGTGTTGTACTCTGACCATCAGGCCTTACGATATGTTGAGTCTCAGTCAAAGCTTAGTCATAGGCACGCTAAGTGGGTAGAGTTCCTGCAGAGCTATCACTACGTTATCAAACACCGCGCGGTGTTGAAAACAAGTCGGCTGATGCCTTGAGTCGTCGGATTAACCTCCTGCAGGCGATGAGCACACGTGTCACTGGTTTCGAGCGTCTCGTTGTAGAGTATGCTGAGTGTTCGGATTTTGGGGATATTTATAGGTCCCTCACCCGGGACCCACCAGACACTATTGAGGGGTTTACGGTTTCCGAGGGATACCTGTTCTACGGCACCCGACTCTGCATTCCCTCCACTTCTCTCCGTGACTTTCTGATCTGGGAGATGCATGCGGGAGGTGCCGCGGGACACTTTGGGCGAGACAAGACTATCGCCTTTGTTGAGGATCGTTTTTATTGGCCTTCACTGAAGGGGGACGTAGCACGTGTGACGAGGCATTGTAGGACGTGCCAGATGGCAAAGGGTTCACGCCAACCCAGTGGCCTGTATTCTCCTTTACCTATTCCTCACAGACCCTGGGTTGACATTAGCATGGACTTTGCTCTTGGGCTGCCCCGCACGCCCAAGAAACATGATTCCATTTATGTTGTCGTGGATCGCTTCTCGAAGATGGCCCACTTTATCCCATGCCGCAAGACGGTCGATGCCTCCTGGGTTGCCGCCCTATTCTTTAAGGAAGTCTTTAGATATCACAGATTACCTTCATCTATAGTGTCTGATCGTGATTTCCGGTTCATGAGCTATTTCTGGAAGACACTATGGATGAAGACTGGCACCACGCCGAAGTTTTCCACCGCCTACCACCCACAGACGGATGGACAAACTGAGGTGGTCAATAGGAGCTTGGGTTCCCTCCTACGTTGCCTTGTCGGTGAGCATGTGTGTACTTGGGATTCCGTGTTGCCCCTCGCAGAGTTCGCGTATAACAGCTCAGTGAATCGTACTACTGGCCTTAGCCCATTCCACATCCTGTTAGGTTACGAACCCCGGAACCCCGGAAGCCGGTTGACCTAATTACCCTCCCACTCGAGTCCCGCCCAAGTGAGTCGGCCGAGTCCTTTATCCAGCATATGCATGAGCTTTATGAATCCATCCGAAAGAAAATCGCAACAAGTAATGATAATTATAAAGTCTATGCGGATGTACACAGGCGGGAGAGGAGCTTTGAGATTGGCAAGCGGGTTTTGGTTCGTCTTCGTGCGGAGCGGTTCCCCTCCGGAATCGCAAAGAAACTAAATGCCCGGCGGGTGGGCCCTTATACGGTGGTACGAAAGATAAGGCCAAATGCTTATGAGATTGATATCCCAAAGCACATGGGGATCAGCAGAGTATTCAATGTGGAAGACTTGACTCCCTACTACGAGGGGCAAACTTATGAAGATCCTTTCGAACCCCTTCCCACGGAGCCACCACTCTCCCAGCTGTCCCCTTTACCCTCTCCGTCCCAACCTGGGGACTTGGTTGTACCACCGGCTGTGCCACCAGAGAGTTCATTAGAGAGTGACCCACCACCTGCAAAGACGGCTACGGGCCTGGAGACCATTGAGGGCATCTTATCCCATGATTACATGACGACTGCCGACCTGAGCACATTGAGATACTTGGTCCACTGGAGGGGTCATCCCAGTTTTGATGACACTTGGATCGCCCCGGGAGAGCTAGAGAGACTCGCCCCCGAGCTACGACGGGAGTATGATCGCCTCCATTCCTCGGAGATGAATGCTTCTAAGCCGGGGGGAGTTGATGGAGATCAACGACGACGATGGCCCACGCACGTTTATTCCCGTCGAAAGCGGGTGTGATGTTCTGATCCCGTACCTTGAGGGCCCTTCCGGACGATCCGAGCTCACGGATGCGTCCGGAAGGTCGACGAGAGTATTTTTCGTATTTCGTTTTATTTTATTCGGACATGTATTGACGTTATTTTGGCACCCGGAAGATCGGACAATCTGAGCCATTGATTCCGGATGCCCTAGCTTTTATGTTCTATTTATAGGAACCATGAGAAGGGTTTTGGCAATGATTGCTTGAGTGAATCTACAGCCGGTCCGTTGGTGCGACGCCAACACCCCAGGTGCGACGCTTGGGTAATCCTCCCGATTCCGCTGCCGCCCTCCCCTTCCACGCCTCCGCCGGCCCTCCTTCACCGTCGACGGGCCACCTCCGGCCACTCCAAACCCCCGGTAAGCCTCCCCCGACCCGCTCCTAGCCCCGTCGACCTACCTTCCTCCCTCCCGCTGCACCGGCGGCCATCCACCAGCCTTCCATCCATCCCGACGCCCACCTCCAGCCTTCCTCCGCCTCACCGAGCCTCTCCCAGCCCCCCTTCAACCCCGTCGACCACCACCAACCCGTCCGCAAAACCCCGGAGCATTTCCAGCTTCTCTCGGCCCGACACCCCCCCCCCCCCTCTAACCCTCCACCACTCCCGCCAACCCCCCCCCCCCCCCCCGTCCAGTCCTCTGGCAGCTTGAGGAACACCTATTCCCTCCACTCAGCCACAATAGTCCACCGCCGTTGGCTACCAAAAACCCGGATCCATTCCTCTCCGCATTCGGTGTCACCCCCGCTCGATTGGTTCTTCATCTGGCTGTAAGTTGTAATGTGGTTTTGAGTTTAAACATGGCTTGTTTTGCTTAGATTTCCATTTGCTTTGCTTATCGATTAATTGGTATTTGGATTACTTGATTTTGTACTAATCTGCAGGGCACACCCGCTTTTCATTTAAATCTTCACGCTCCCGAGTCGTAATCATACCCGCGTGCTTTTTCTTTTTGCTCAAAATCGCTTGCGGAATTCTGCATTGGTTTAAAATATCCATTTAATTCACTCTAATAATCGCTTGGAATTCGTGAAGCTCGTGCCGTGTAGGATTTGCCTCATCATAAAACCCGTAGTGCGTTTAGGTCCCAATACCCTAGCCTGCCCCTGCGTCACTTCCCCTCTAGAGATGCAGTGAACTTTAGCATGAATCAACATAGCTCTTTTTTCACTTGCAAAGGGTCCTGCACACAATGGCCCACGTCAGCTTGCCCCTCCCCATTCTAGCTTTTCTCTTTCAATGCACTCGCATGTGCCCACACTATTTAACGCTCAAAATGGTTATTCGCACATTTCCCCCACATACAGTTCACAACACCCAACTTCACCCATCCACATCTGTCTGCATCTAGATAAGCCCGCCCTATTCCCACATATTCCTACCGGAACACCCCAAGCACACTTAGTTTCCCCCAACTCCACTACCAAGTATAAAGATCTCTCAAAACCTAAACATCAAACACTCGCCCTCATCGCTTCCCTAAAATCTATTCGGTCTCATTGACTCTCCTAAACTGTAACACACGCCAATATAAAACCGTACTAAGCAATATTTCATTTCCACCACTATTTCCTAGATATATCAACTGACTCCATCTAGGCAAACTTCGCCATTACCATGCATTTTTAGCTTTCAACAACATTCTCCTAGCTATTTATTGTCTTAGTTATTAAAGGCACAAGATGCACCAAGGCGCGGTCTTGGAGCCTAGACGCAACGCTCAAGGCGCGGGCACGCGCCCGAAGAAGGCAAGGCGCAATCACATTCATTTTAAATAATCAACATTAAACATCAATTCATCTTCTTAAACAGATTTTTCATACATTTACTCATCAATCATTCATTACTGTAAGAATAGAGAGACCTCCAACCTTGTATATACTTCTTGAATGAATAATTACAAGTATGAATACATTTATATAGGAAGAGAGGGAGAAGAGAAGATCCCAATCCAAGATGTGGGACAAATACAAGAAACAAAAGGGCCTCTTAAATGGGCCTTTACAAGGGCTTTTCTAACACTCCCCCGCAAGCTGGAGCGTACAAGTCGTAGGCGCCAAGCTTGGATAAAAATTGGTAGTATAACGGCCGGGAGAGAGCTTTGGTCAGGATATCAGCAACTTGATTTGTAGCAGAAACATGCTCCAGATCTACCTTCTTTGACTGTACTTTTTCCCGAATAAAGTGGCAGTCAACTTCAATATGCTTTGTGCGTTCGTGAAATACCGGGTTCTTAGCAATATGTATTGCTGCTTGACTATCACAAAATAGGGTCGCCGGTGATGAGAGACAAACACCCAAGTCTCCCAGAAGGCTCTCAAGCAATGTTAACTCAGACACTACAGCAGCCATGGCCCGGTACTCAGCTTCAACAGAAGAGCGAGCAACCACATTTTGTTTCTTGCTACGCCAGGTTATGAGATGACCACCGAAGTAGGTACAGAAACCAGATGTAGAGCGTCTATCATCAATGGATCCTGCATAGTCAGCGTCCGAGTATGCAACAAGAGATAGTGATGTGAATGGCTTGTACAAAAGCCCTTGTCCTGGAGCGTTCTTGAGATACCGAAGAATGCGCTCGACAGCTTGAAGATGAGATGTCCTAGGAGCATGGATAAATCGACTCACGACTCCTACGGCAAAGGAGATGTCTGGTCGAGTAACTGTAAGGTAGATCAGTTTCCCAACCAGGCGTCTGTAGTATTCCGGATTCGTAAGCAGCTTAGCGGAGTCAGAGCTATGGGCCGAGAGCCTGTGATTAGCGTCCATTGGAGGATCCGTAGGTTTGCATTCCGAATAGCCAGCATCATGAAGGAGGTCCATACAATACTTCCTTTGGGGTAATACAAGACCATCAGGCCGTCGTGCAACCTCAAGCCCGAGAAAATACCGTAGGTTACCAAGATCTTTGGTCTGAAAGGCGGAGTTCAACAGTTGCTTGGTATGTTGTATCCATGTAGTATCGTCGCCAGTAATGAGGATATCGTCAACATAGACAAGTAGAATCACAGTTCCGGTTGGCCGGTGTCGAGTGAAGAGAGAGAAGTCCGCCGAGCTCCTAGTGAAGCCAATATCGCGGACTACCTTGCTGAATTTGTCAAACCAAGTGCGGGGGGACTGTTTGAGACCATAAATAGATTTCTGAATATGACAAACCCGAGACTCCCCCATGGTCTCAAACCCGGGAGGTTGATGCATATAAACAGTCTCCTATAGATCACCATTGAGAAAGGCGTTCTTAATATCCAGCTGATAAAGAGGCCAATGACGGTGAACAGCCAAGGAAAGAAGAACTCGGAACGTGTTCAATTTGGCCACTGGAGAGAGTTTCCTCATAATCAAGGCCGTGTTGCTGAGTAAAATCCCGGGCCACGAGGCGGGCCTTCAGACGCTCAACAGTCCCATTCGCGGTATGTTTAACAACAAAGACCCACTTACAGTTGACACAGTGTTGGCCTGCAGGAAGGGGAACCAGATCCCAAGTCTGGTTAGCCCAAAGAGCCCTCATTTCATCCTCCATGGCCGCCCGCCGCCCCGGGTGTTGAAGCGCCTCCTGCACAGTATTAGGAATAGAAATCGAGGAAAGTGAAGTGGCAAAGGCGTAGAGAGGTAGAGCGAGCTGGTGGAGAGAAACGTAGTTGGGCAGGGGATGGGCCGTAGAAGCAGGAGCCGGATCCGCCGGTGCCGGAGTGTCACTAGGAGCAGGGAGCTGGGGCAGGGAACCATCCTTGGAGTCGCGACGAGTATAGACACGGATAACGGACGGAGGGACTTTGAGAGCAGGAATAGAGGTGGAGGGAGATGGCAGAAAGGAGGTCGCTATAGGAACGGCAGGTCGGGGCAGAGCAGGAGAGGAAACCGAGGAGGAGGAAGGTAAGTGAAAGGGCTGATCTTCGCAGAAGGTGACATCCACGGAGACAACCATCTTGTCATCGGAAGGAGAGTAGCAAACATACCCCTTTTGAGTACGGGAGTAGCCAACAAACATATATTTGGCCGCACGAGGAGAAAGTTTGTCGGAGGGAGGTCCAAGAAGATAAACATAACAAACGCACCCAAAAAGACGTGGGGGGAGAGAGGTTAGGTTGGTAGTAGGATAGAGGAGTTGGATAGGAATGGCAAAATCAAGAACAGAAGAAGGGAGGCGGTTAATGAGATGACAGGCTGTGGAGACTGCGAAATTCCAATATTCGATTGGAACCTGCATTTGAAACATGAGGGAGCGAGCAACATCGAGTAAATGACGATTCTTCCGTTCGGCCACCCCGTTTTGTTGAGGGGTATAGGCACACGAAGTTTGATGGATGATGCCAAATTCGCTGCAGATGATGGAGAAGGTGCATCCTGTATATTCGCGAGCATTATCAGTGCGGAGGATTTTGAGTGGGGTGGCGAACTGCGTACGTACCTCAGTTACGAAGGCACGAAAGACAGATGTAAGTTCAGTATGATCATGCATTAAATATAGCCAGGTAGTACGCGAGTAGTCATCGATAAAAGTGACAAAATAGCGAAGACCATAAATACTATGAACCTTATAAAGGCCTCATACATCAGAATGAACTAAGGATAACGGAGTACTACTCCGGGTACATGCAGGGGGGAAGACAGAACGATGGTGTTTGCCGTAGATACAAGATTCACAAGAGAACTCCCGTAATGGAACATCAGGAAGAGCCCGCTTGAGAATCGGAAGAGGAACATGCCCAAGGCGACGATGTCAATCAACAGTAGAGACGGCGGATAGAAGAGTGGGTTGGGTATCCAAGATGTAAAACTCATTCACCAGCTGCCCCCTACCAATGATACTCCAGGTGCGACGATCTTGCATAAGAAAGGAAGAGGGAAAGAAGGTTATTGAATAATCAAGGTCGTTTGTCAGGCGACTAACAGAAGGTAAATTGAAAGGAGATCCCGGAACGTGAAGAACCGAGGAAAGAGAAAGTGTCGGGGTAAGTTGGAGGGCAGCGGCGCCAGAGACCGGTAGAGTGTCACCATTGGCCACAGTGATACACGGGGGATGAGCCAGCTGGAGATATTTGGAGGGCTTTTGGGAAGTAATATGGTGAGTAGCACCGGAATCAACGATCCAGTGAGGGCTAGGAGAGAGACAGGTTATACCTTCCGCAGAAAAGGTCGCAACCGAGCCGGAGGAGCGACTGAGGACACCCTGTAGCTGATGGAGTTGGGTGCGGAGCTCATCAATATCGTGTCGGGTAGTGGAGGCCGGATCCTGGGCGGGAGCCCCAGGGGAAGCAGGAACAGTAGAGGAAGTGGCAGCGAGGTGGGGAGGGAACTCATGCTTGCTGTAACAGGTAGCCTCAAGATGGCCACCCCGGCCACAATATGTGCATTTGAGAGACATGCGTCCACCACGTCCGCGTCCCCGAGAGGGAGGTCTGCCCCCCCCCCCCCCCCCGAGTGGAAGAGCCACGAGCAAGAGGGGGGTTGGAAGGAGAGGCTGTTGAAGAAGAGCAGGGGCAAAGCTGGGAGAGGCCTCCGCAGGAGGCGTAACCCGAAGTAGCATGGAGCAGACATCAGACCGAGACATAGTCGTCATGGAAGAGAGAATCTGGGCCCGAACACTATGCAGGTGGGGCGGAACGCGGGACATCATCATTGTTATTGTAACCGCCTCTTTCTGGGCCCGTTGAGTAGCAAGATCCGTTGTAGGAGGCTGATGTTGAATCCAAGCCTCGGCTAGGGTCTTGGCCTGGGCAACAAAAGAAATCATGTCGCCGGGAGCACCTGGAGCAAGATTCTGAAGGTTGGAGATAATATCATAGAGGTGTTGAAGACTGTTTTGCCCAGAATAAAAAGAGTGGAGCTCCTCCCGCATTGCCTTGGCCGTATCATGATACATGGTCATCCGGTAGGGTTCGGTGTCCATAGAGTTGAGAAGCCAAGACTGGACCCGACCGTCATCACGAAGCCAATCATCGGAGGGAGCAACAGGAGTAGCCCGAGTCAGGTGGTGGATAAGACCCTTTGTCTGGAGAATACGACGAACAGAGTGAACTCATTCGACAAAATTGCGTTTGCCAGTTAGAGAGATGGTAGTAATCCGCAGTTCATCACGGAGGTCAGAAGCCGGAGTAGCCTTACGGGCTGGCGGAGCAGAAGTAGCAGCGGATGCGTCGGAAGCCATGCGGTTAATAGACGGGGCCGGTTGGCAAGAGGAGAAGTCGCGCGGCTAGCAGAAGGAAGAAGCCGGGCGGCTTGGCAAGGAAAGGTCGGGCGGCTTGGTAAGGAAGGTCGGGCGGCTTAGCAAGGAAGGCCGAGCGGCTGGGAAGAGAAGGCGGCCAAGCAAGTCGCGACCGGATGCAACGAAGAGGAGAGGAGAAACCGCTAGAGACAAGTTAAGTCGCAGTGAGTAGCAACTGGCGAGTAGAGAAGAAGGCCGCACTTCAAGGGAGACTGACCAGCGACAAAGAAAGTCGCAACCACAATGCGGCTAAGGAAGAAGGAAAGAGGCCGCGGCAAGAAGGCGCGGCGACTAGCAGGGCGTTGGTGGGGCGGGAAGGCCGCACGGTCAAGGGAATTCAACCAGCGACCAGGAAGGTCGCGACAAAGATGCGGCGAAGGGAGAAGGAGAGGCCGCAAGCGACTTGACAGGTCGCTGCGAAGAGAGGGGAGAAGGAAAAGAGGGAAGTCCGCACGGTCAAGTGGAGTTCACCAGCGGCAGGGAGAGAGACCGCGACCTAAATGCGGACAGAAACAAGAACTGAGGAAGGGGAGGAACCCGAATCAGCTAGAGAGAAACCGCGAGAAACGGGAAGGGAGAGGCCGCGCGGAAAACAGGGGCAAGAGGCCGCGCGGTCAGGGAAGAAGGTCGGGCAGAAGAGAAAAAGGTAGAGAAGGTGGACCCCACGTGAGAGAAGGTTATAAAAGAGGGAGAGATTGGAAGAGGAGGAGGAGGTCACAACAGAAGGGGAGGTAGAGGAACAGCGGGTAGAGAAAAACTAGTCGCCCGATACCGCGGCTAAGCAGGAGAATAACAGGTCGCGCAGTCAGCCGGGTGACCAGGCGGTTTGCACACAGACAAGCCGCCTAGAGAGAGACTGGTGGCTCTGATACCATGTAAGAATAGAGAGACCTCCAACCTTGTATATACTTCTTGAATGAATAATTACAAGTATGAATACATTTATATATGAAGAGAGGGAGAAGAGAAGATCCTAATCCAAGATGTAGGACAAATACAAGAAACAAAAGGGCCTCTTAAATGGGCCTTTACAAGGGCTTTTCTAACAATTACTATCATTTATATCTTTTAAAAAATAAAATCAATATGATCGCTTGAATTATATATAAGTCTCAACGATCAATTATATTTCAAAAACACTAAATCATATAAAAATTATTGAGTTCATGCATTATTTTTTTCATTATTTTGAAAAAAAAAGTTTGCAACAAAAATCCACCCAGGCGAGCCTTTAATGTTCAAAGGCGCAAAAAAAACGCACGAAGACGCAAACCTCTGAGCCTGGAGCCTTAGATGCGCATCAGAACATAGGTTATTGTAGAAATATTTTTCATATATTCTCAAAATAATATATATTTTTCATTTTAAAAAACACTTATGATATAAAATTTGGATCTTTAAAAACAAGGTTATCAAAAACAACTAGCAAACGGAAAGACTGAGAAACAAAGAATATGCTATAGTTTAGAATCGAGTCTGGGTAAGGAGTATGATCACTATCCTAAAAAAGTTGCACAACCCTTCGGCAGGGCTTTCACCGATTCTCACTCCTCTTAAGGAAAAACATCCGGCTAGATCCAGAAAATTTCGATGTGCGCAGACTACTGGATCCCTAGTTTGATTTGGGCTAGGTTCACTAATTAGGATGATTGACCCACCTTGTATAGCTAGGGTCATGTCTTTGTGTCTTAGAGTTTAGGCTAAGTCCTTAGAAACAACCACACATGGTCCAGCCAACAGAAGACAGCAGAAGACTCAAGACTTAGAAGAAAATCAAGTTCAGACAAGTGAGTTCGACGTTCGTCGAACTCAGCTCGACGAAAGTCGTGCTCAGCTCGATTAACTCAGAGACAATTCTCTGAGTTGAGCTCGACGACATTCGAGCTCAGGTCGACGATTTCTGGAAGTTCAACTTTAACATTCTAGTCCAGAATCTTTTCTCTGAACTCCAGTCGACGAAGTTTTGCTGTCAGCTCGACGAACTTAGAGCACAGAACTGGCAAGTTTTATCAGAAAGCAGTTAGCTGATCTCAGGTCAACGAACTTAATTCTCAGCTCGACGAACATGGATCCCCAGGTCGACGAACAAGATTTCTCAGCTCGACGAACTCTGAACTCGGGTCGACGAAATCTGTTCTCTGCTCGACGATTTCTGTGCAGATCCAGACTTGGATTTTTTCCTTCTTTTGTTTTTATTCTATTGCAGTAATTCCGGAATAATCAATGCTTAATATTCTCTGAATATAACCGCTAGACGCAGCATTGATTATGCTATTCATCAGGATTATTGTTTGCCGCTTTTCAATAGGACAGTTGGGGAAATCCATTAATGCAGATATTCTCTCCAGCCGTTTTTTTCTTCTCCAAGCAGTCAGCATTCAATGCAGACAATTCAAATTTAAAGGAAAAATATACAGAGAAACGCACTCTCTGATATTACAGACGATAACCAGAACAGAAAGAAGAACACACACAGAGAACAAGACAGCCATCAAAAAATATTCAAGAAGCAATCTCTCTGTCTTCATCAAAGTGTTCTTCCTCCAGCAAGCTGCAAAACAGACAACCAACTTCAATCAGTCTACAGCTTCCTGGAGATCTTTTCAAGAAGACCTAGTCACCCTACAAAGCTTCCATTCTTCCTGAACAAATCATCATCTCAGGGGGAGCTTTGACACACTCAAGGATCCGCATATCTTCTCTGTTGCTTTGAGAAAGAGAAGATAACATCTAGTTTGTTTGTTTCACCCCACTGTACACAGGGTTATAGCTCCCTTCAAAAGTTAATCACTTGGTTGCAAGTCTCCTGATCAAAAGACTTGACTTGGTTTTTAGGCACCTGATCAAAAGCCTGAAGTGTTTCCTAATCTACCTGAAGCAGATCTTGTGGTGACAGACATCTAAACAAAAACCTGAGTGGATTCCTACCAGTGTGGTAGAAGAGTGGATGTACCCAAGTTTTAGGGGAACCACTATAAAATTTTTTTGTCGTCTGTGATGCTATTTTAATTCTTTTTTTGTGTTGATTGCTGGATAGCTTAGTTTTATTTCTGCACTCTCTGAATACACTTATTAGTATCATTATTTTCAACTCTAAAATAAAGTTCTAAAGGATTTTAAAATACTCTATTCATTCCCCCTCCCCCCCTCTAGAGTAAAACAGTCTAACCCCTCTGGTGGTATCCTCCTTACCACCACTTTCAATTGGTATCAGAGCAGGTTATCTTTGGTTTCACAGATTCACATCTGAGCCAAGATCCTTGTTAGATTGTTTCTCTATTCTCTAGTCTTTCTATTTTTACAGCAATGGCACAAAATAAAGATTATGCTAGTACCACACCTTCAGTTTGCAATTTAAACAAATTTGCAATCTGGAAGACAAGAATCAAGCTATATATGAACTCTATTGATGAGTACATTTTCAATTCCATTTTGACAGCTCCTCCTCAACCAACTGCTTCTACCTCCACAGCAACTTCTAGCACTCATGCAGTTCCACCACCTGAGTGGACTGATGCTCAGAAGAAAGCCAAAGTTGTTGATGCTAAAGACATGAATATATTGACCCAAACAATGTTAGATGAAATCTTCCAAAAGGTGGCTGAATGCTCCTCTGCAAAAGAAATCTGGGATTCTCTAAACCAGATGGTGGCAGGCTCTGCAGATGAAAGAAAGGATAGAAGATCCCTCCTAATATCTCAATATGAGAACTTCAAGAAGGAGGAATCTGAAACAGTGGCAGAGATGTATAACAGACTTAATGTTATCATCAATGAACTGAAGACCTTGGAGAAAGATATCTCATTAACTGAAATCAATGACAAGATCCTGATGTGCTTCCACAGCACTTGGGATTCCAGGATCTGCCCAATCAAAGAAGCCAGAAGTATAAATGAGATATCCACTGAGTCCCTCTTGGGAAAGCTCAAATCCTATGAGCAACTGATCAAGACTAGAGAGGCAGCTGAAATGAAGGTCTCTACCTCTTCAAGGAAGGAACATAATATTACTTTCAAAGCAACTGAAGAATCTGAAACCCTTCCAGCAAATGAAGAGCTGATGAGCTTGCTGGCTAAAAGATTCTATAAGCTGGCCAAGAAGGATTTCAGAAGAAGGTCATCAAAGAATGATGACAAACCTAAGTATGACAGAACTCCTACCAAGGAGATTGTCTGCTTTGGATGCAGAAAGCCTGGGCACATTCTTACTGAATGCCCAGAAGCTCAGAAAAGGGACAGGAGAAAGGAGAAAGAGAACAAGAAGAACTTCAGCAGGAATTCAAACAAACACTCCTCCAGCAAATACAAAAGAAAAGAAAAAAGTTTCATTGCTGAAACCTGCAGTGGCACTGATGAAGAGACATCATCTTCCAGTTCCAGTGAATATGAAGAAAAAGAAAGGGCAAAAGAAGTTTGCCTCATGGCAATTAATGCCTCATGCAGCAGACCTGATGCTGAAGATCAAGCAAAAGGTCACTCTGAAGAATCAGAAGAAGAATTTGAGACAGATGAGGATCAGAATATCACTCCTTACAAGGGCATGCCAGCTTGGATGTGGTTGTCCAAGAATCAGCAGAAAAACAGAAAGAAAAGCAGAAAATACTCTCCTCCTCCTCAAAGATACAGGAAAGATCCTCCTCCTCCACCTGCTGCTGGTGCTTCAGGCTCTTCTTCTCAGAGATCTACCCAATATCAAACTTATCAGAGACAACATGGTAGATCCTCTTCTCTTTCTGGAGCAGCCAGCACAGGTACTCCTCTAGCAGGCAACAGCATCAACATCAACAACCTCAGCAACATCTACAACAAGCTCCAGAATCTCAAAAAGCTGATAGTCCCAAGAGACATGCATCTCCTCCTGTTCCATTTGAGGATCCTGAAACAGCTACTTCTGTCAGAATGGCCAGGTTCCAAAAACTAGTTGGATTATCTATGATAAACAAGGCCAAAGCTGAAGGAAAGGATCTCTCTCAATACTCAACAATGTCAAAATACAGGAAATAGGAATTAAACAGATATGCAAAAGCTAATAAATTCTTTATTGTGGATGATTATATGAAATTACATCCAGAGGCTGTTGTGCGAATGGCTACTTCCCTCAACATCATTGGAGCTGCTGATATGACTATGACAAAGAGTCAAGCAGCTAATCCTAACAGGGAGATCAAATTCACTCAGCCTGCTGATAAAGCAAAGGAGGATAAGCAAAAAGAGATAAAGAAGAAGAAATGAGTATAGACTGTTCAGTTTTATGTATGTCTAAAACTGTTTATCTAATATTTTGTCACAAAGCTACACTGTATATATATATCTGCTGCATGTTTTAATCTTTCTGCCAGATATATCCTTTCTTTTGCTTTGTGATTATTGTTTTTTTGTTTTTATTTGCACCAGTGACCTCACACAAAGAGCGGGAGATTGTTGGATCCCTAGTTTGATTTGGGCTAGGTTCACTAATTAGGATGATTGACTCACCTTGTATATCCAGGGTCATGTCTTTGTGTCTTAGACTTTAAGCTAAGTCCTTAGAAACAACCACACATGGTCCAGCCAACAGAAGACAGCAGAAGACTCAAGACTTAGAAGAAAATCAAGTTCAGACAAGTGAGTTCGACGTTCGTCGAACTCAGCTCGATGAAAGTCGTGCTCAGTTGGACGAACTCAGAGACAATTCTCTGAGTTGAGCTCGACGACATTCGAGCTCAGGTCGACGATTTCTGGAAGTTCAACTTCAACATTCTAGTTCAGAATCTTTTCTCTGAACTCCAGTCGACGAAGTTTTGCTGTCAGCTCGACGAACTTAGAGCACAGAACTGGCAAGTTTTATCAGAAAGCAGTTAGCTGATCTCAGGTCGACGAACTTTGTTCTCAGCTCGACGAACATGGATCCCCGGGTCGACGAACAAGATTTCTCAGCTCGACGAACTCTATACTCAGGTCGACGAAATCTGTTCTCTGCTCGACGATTTCTGTCCAGATCCAGACTTGATTTTTTCCTGCTTTTTTCTTTATTCTATTGCAGTAATTCCTGAATAATCAATGTTTAATATTCTCTTAATATAACCGTTAGACGCAGCATTGATTATGGTATTTATCAGAATTATTGTTTGTCGCTTTTCAATAGGACAGTTGGGGAAATCCATTAATGCAGATATTCTCTCCGGCCGTATTTTCTTTCTCCAGGCAGTCAGTATTCAATGCAGACAATTCAAATTCAAAGGAAAAATATACAGAGAAACTCACTCTTTGATAGTACAGACGATAACCAGAACAGAAAGAAGAACACGCACAGAGAACAAGACAGTCATTAGAAAATATTCAAGAAGCAATCTCTCTGTCTTCATCAAAGTGTTCTTCCTCCAGCAAGCTGCAAAATAGACAACCAACTTCAATCAGTCTACATCTTCCTGGAGATCTTTTCAGAAAGACCTACTCACCCTGCAAAGCTTCCATTCTTCCTGAACAAATCATCATCTCAGGGGAAGCTTTGACACACTCAAGGATCTGCATATCTTCTCTGTTGCTTTGAGAAAGAGAAGATAACATCTAGTTTGTTTGTTTCAGCCCACTGTACACAGGGTTATAGCTCCCTTCAAAAGTTAATCACTTGGTTGCAAGTCTCCTGATCAAAAAACTTAACTTGGTTTTTAGGCACCTGATCAAAAGCCTGAAGGGTTTCCTGATCTACCTGAAGCAGATCTTATGGTGACAGGCACCTGAACAAAAACCTGATTGGTGACAGGGCACCTGATCAAAAACCTGAGTAGATTCCTATCAGGGTGGTAGAAGAGTGGATGTACCCAAGTTTTAGGGGAACCACTATAAAATTCTTGTGTCGTCTGTGATGCTATTTTAATTTTTTGTGTGCTGATTGCTGGATAGCTTAGTTTTATTTTTGCACTCTCTGAATACACTTATTAGTATCATTATTTTCAACTCTAAAATAAAGTTCTAAAGGATTTTAAAATACTCTATTCACCCCGCCCCCCTCTAGAGTAAGACAATCTAACCCCTCTGGTGGTATCCTCCTTACCACCACTTTCACAGACACCGAAGAAACACAGAGCACCAAAACTCCCACTTGATGAACCAAACGTCAAGAAAACAGAAGCAAAATAGTAACAGCAAGATCGTGCGAGAGAATGAAAGAACAAGTGACCAAAAGAAAGAAAAGATTCAGGAAAATATCCTATATAGAAGTCTCGTAAAAACAGCAAGTCATTATCACGTAATAAATTTCAACGGTTATAGTTAGTAAATGTTATCATGCAAGGAAATACTTCGATTTCCAACGTAAAAATAAATGACACAAAAACGCGTGAAGAAATCATGCGCGGGAAATCGACGTAAAGAAATCCACGTTCGTCGATTTCTAGTCGACGCACTGGAGAGGGGAGAAAGCCGCACTACAGGTCGAAGAGAAGTAAATACATTCAACGTGCAAACTCATCTAAATTAAAATGTATTTGACGCACGCTGAATTATCGAGGGATTTGAAGTGGCAAAAATATTTTGTAGAAGAAATATAATTAAATTCAATTCAATTATTGCTCAAATCCCAAATCCGAAAAACGGATTCGGTGCGGTGTGTGCACGTGGGTGTGTGATTCATAGAGTCTCCTTGTGCTTCTTGGAACAAATAAGTATGAGTGAAATGATTTATAGACTCACTTTTTAAGTAATATTGGGCAAGGTGGGACTAAACTCTCACCATTTATTATGAAAGAATTTCCCTTCGAGTTTTGGAGTTCCCTCCATTTTGGTTATGAGCTTTTCTCATCAATGATGTGGAGCTCAAACACCGAATAAGGCTTCATTAAACATTATGAAATAAAAGTGTTGAAATTAAAATTTCTAACAATACCCTACAAAAGCAAAAACCAAAAGCAAACTTCATAAATAATGAGATTAATATTAGTGAATAAAATAAAATACAAATTTGCTACATCAAGTTGTATGTAATGCAATAGGTGTAGGTGAATGGTTATCTTGAACCTACACTTTGCACTAATTTTTTCTATCAAAGAATATAATACGTTAGACTTTGAATTATAAATTTTTTATCAATAAATTAACTGAGCACATAAAAGATTGTTATTCATTTGGTATGACTGTGGGCTCTTTAATGGTCATGCGCAGTCATTGATTTTTCATAGAGGTTGTAGGGGTTCAGTCCAAATCCCAAATTCACGACCTCGCGATTACCCCCACATAGGTGGTGCGTCAAGAGATATTTTGCAACTAATATGTCGCAAAGACATGTCTTTGGTAAATATTAAGAACTATAAGTTCATCATAATCTGTTACGTAGGGCACAACATCATAGGAATAAGGATAAGTTTTTCTCAACCTTTAAATTTTATGCTACTAACTGCGCTACATCAATGACTTTGTTTCTATCACATTGAACTCCATCTATAGGGTCTCCAATCACATGGGTTAAGTATTCATTGTTGGCAACAAATCATATGGACTTAAGCCCCGATCTACTCGATGACAATAATATCTCTTTTTAGGACAATCTCTTGATAAGATTATCAACCACTCAATTCTAGTTTTACATAGTTTACTGATATCAATTCATTTCTTTTATGATTCACTGATTTGTACCTGATTCTCATGAACTTGTCCATTATAAAATTAATATTATTAGAAGAGGTTAAATCATTAACAGACTTATTATCACAATGCAATGATAGCAGATATTTGTTTTGGATAAACAAAAATTTCATTAAGTAAATTTTAAAGTCATCCGGCTTCTGCACAAGTGTTGTCTAAAGCTATAAGCTCGGATTTCATGGTGCTTTTAGAAATTATAGTTTGTTTAACAAAGACCCATGATATGGCGACTCCTCCTAAGAGTAATACATATCTTGTAGTAGATTCAACATCTAACAAATTTGTTACTCAAATGTCATCTAAATATCCTTCTAGCACTTCGAGAAAGCATGTATATACTAAGTTATAATCAATAGTCCCTCGAAGGTATTTAAATATCCTTGTATCACCCAATGTCCATTACTCAGATTGCTAGTATATCTACTTAATATGCCGATGGCATAAGAAATGTCGGGCCTAGTGCGATTAGTGATATAAAGCAGTGATCCTATCATTTGTGCATATCTATGTTGACTAATAGATTCACCTATATTTTTATAATGTTTTATGCTATCGTCATAAGGAGTAGAAGTGGTTATGAGATCATAAAGACAAAATTTGGGTAACATTTTCTCAATCGAGTGAGAAAGTGATAATGATACACTTGAATCGATTTTAACTAGCTTCGTGCTTAAGATGATGCTAGTTACTCCTAAATCTTTCATATCAAATTTAGATGATAAATAATTTTTAATATTATTAACAATTTTTAATATACTTCCAAATATTAAAATGACATCTAAACAAAGACAACAAAATGATGGCATTGCAATTTTGTTTTGCGTAGATACATTTATCATATTTGTTAGCTACAAAACTAGAGGATAATACTATAGAATCGAATTTTTGATGTCATTACTTAGGAGCTTATTTTAGTACATAAAGGGACTTGACAATTTTGCAAAATTTATGTTCTTGGTTTTTAACTAAGAAATTTTTGGGTTGAGCTGTATGGATTTTTTCATCTAAATCTTCATGCAATAATGCAGTTTTGACATCCTTTTGATGAATGATCATCGTATGGATAGAGGCTAAGGTTACTAGCACACACGAGATGTGATCCAAGCTACGAGAGAATAAGTATCTAAATATTCAATCAATTATTACTGAATATAGTTTTTAGCAACAAGGCGAGCCTTATATTTCTCTATAGAGCCAACAGGTTTAAGTTTCTTCTTAAAATCCATCTACATCCTATGGCTTTAGCACCGGGAAGTCGGTCGGCTAGAATCCAAGTATTATTTTCTAGAGTAGAGTAAATTTATATTTATTACAATCCAAGTATGCCCCAAGGATTGTTACCCGCTGCCCCGAATCGACGCGCTGGTTGACTCAGCCGTCGGTTTCCCCTTTATGAGTTTCCTGGATGCATTTTCTGGATATCATCAAATACGCATGCATCCCCCGGACGTTAAGGATATCACCTTCGTCACGGAGGATGGATGCTTCTGTTTTAATATGATGCCTTTCGGTTTGAAAAATGCGGGAGCAACCTATCAAAGAATGATGGATCGGATCTTCCGAGAATAGAGAGGGAGGAACCTCGAGGTGTACGTGGATGACTTGATGATCAAAAGCAAGGACCTCGAAGCTCATGTCCTAGATCTGGAGGAGACCTTTGAAACCCTAAGGGAGTATAAAATGAGACTCAACCCCCTGAAATGTGTTTTTGGTGCCAGCAGGGGAAGGTTCCTGGGACATCATTTTAGTATTATTTTCCAAAAGAGAGAGTCAAATGAGATCATGGCTTCCACATATTAGTTAGGATCTTCTTCAATTAGATAAGTGAGGTAATCTTCTCCAAAGGTTCTTTTGGTTCTAACACTTTTACTTCTTTTAGGTTAATCAATTTATAAAGGGTCTAAATATGAAAAAGGTTGAGTAGAGCTACTAGAATAATGAGATGAGCTATTTAGTTTGAATAAAAGTTTACCTTCAAAATAAATTGCATATCAAACTTCTAGAATAGTGTTATTAGAGATCTCACTAACCTGGAAGTTATTTATAAAAAACCTATTTGCACTATTATTGGATGTATATCCTATGATAATAGAGTCTACGGTTTTACATCTTAGTTTTTTTTTATTAGACTCTCGAATTGTTATCTTAGCTAAACACCCCAACAAACAAAGAATATGGAGGTTAGGTTTCCTTGATTTGAATAATTCAAAAGGGATTTATCACTGTGTTAGGAAGGAATCTTATTAAGAATAAAGGAGGGAAGCAACGCTTCTCCGCAAAGATTTTTTGGGGCACCGGACTCGGTTAACATAGCATTGATCGTGTTCATCAAAGTCCGATTGATGTAGGGTAGGATGTGTGTCGTGCAACCGAGACTACTCAAGTGAGTGAACACGTGGATACTATATGTAAATGCATCAAAATCCGTCCGGCAATTAATTCAAATGAAAGTCACAACTCACGCATTCAAAATATAAGCGAGAACAATTTCAGTTTGAGCGATTAAGCAAGGCTTTCCTCCAAACGGAGGGCCAAAATTAAGCGCGTCACGGATGGCTCCTTCCTGCAATCACAAATCGTTACGGGGCAAAATTCCACAAATAAATATTCAGACAAATATGAGTAATCCAAACAATATTCAAGTGCTGAAAATTAGAGTTTCATACAACAACAACTCACAAATAAGGGAATGTCCGAGGCGGGGAAGATTTGGCGGTTTTGAGGGCAGATCCGGGTTTACGTGTCGGGACGGAGGCTGTCCGCGGTGGAGAAGGGTTGCGGTGGGTTGAGAACGGGTAGATCCGGCCAAATAAGGAAGGATCCGGCCAAGGGAAGGGTAGATCCGGTGGTGGAGAGCGGATCCGGGTTAGGAATGGTGAAGGGGTTATGGAGAATTGTAGATCGGGGTTGGATCTCTCGGATCGGGGTTGATCCAAGAGAGGGGGAGGCCGGTTGAGGGTGGTAGAACTAGATCAAGCTATATCTAGGGTTTTCGGAGCGGCGGGAAGTGGATCCACAAAGGGGAAGAGGAAGAGGGGTCGGCTAGGGCAAAGGAGGCCCAGGGGGGGTCGGTTTTGTGAGGAGAAGGGGCTGCCGGCGCTGTTTTGTTGGCAGCAGGCCGGCGGCGGTTTTCCGGGCGCAGGAGAGGGGCGGCGGGACTGAAAACGGGAAGGAGAGGGGTTGCTGTCCTGGCAGCAGGCCGGTGGGTTTCGGGTGGGGTTTTGGAGGGAATTCGGTGGTTGGATGGGGAAGGAGGAGGTGGAAAATGATGGAGGGGGTTGGGGTTTATCTTGGGGATGAAGTTCCACCGCTAGGAGTCGGCACCTAGGGCTCCACGGCGTCGGCACCGTGGCTTGATCGCGGAGTTCCGGGAATGACTTCCTCCAAAACCAGCAATGCCTTTGCAAGCCTCTAACACTCCTATTTATAATATTCTAACATTAAGGCAACCCGGGATCGACGGCTATGATTGGCCGAACCGACCACGTGCCAAATAAAAGGAAAAAGAATCCGAAAATAACAAAGTTATATATGAAAAAGATTCGAGGCGCGCAACCGGATGCATCCGCGGGGTCGGATCGTCCCTCCGATCAAGGCTTCCGGCGAGAATAGACGAAAGTGGGCCCCGCCTTGTCATGGGCCACCGATGGTCCTCCATCAACTCCCCCCGACTGAAAAGAATTCATCTCCGATGAATGGAGATGATCATACTGTCGTCGAAGCCCGGGGGCGAGTCGATCCAGCTCAGTAGCTAGAATCCACGTATCATCAAAGGCGGAGCGACCTATCCAACGAACCAGGTAGCGGCAAGAGAATCCAGTGGTGGTAGGGACGTACTCATGGGCGACGATATCTGTAATACTCTCAGTATACTGCTCTCGTGAAGTGGAACCCGGAGCGATCAGGGGTGCGGACGGTGTCACCATAGGTGAAGGACTCCCAGGGGTGCGTACAGCAGGGGGCAGGACAAGTGGCAGAGGTGAGCGAGAGGAAGCTGTTGCTGGTGATGAGGTGGGGTGGTGGTGATCATCCCGACTCGGGTCCGAATATTCGCGAGGTTCGTAATACGGAGTCAAGTCCTCAACGTTGAACACCGGATGGATGCCCATAATCGCGGGAATATTCAGCTCGTAGGCATTTGTCCCGATCCGCTTAATGATCGAGTAGGGACTCATTTGTTTAGCGCTTAATTTCTTGGCAGGCCCCGGTGGGAGCCTCTCTGCCCGGATTCGGACCATTACCTGCTCGCCTTCGTTGAAAACCTGTTCTCGCCTGTTTAAATTTGCACGGGTCTTATAATTTTCATTACTTGAAATAATCTGCCGACGGACTGACTCATGTAAATCATGCAAATGACGTGCAAATGACTCGGCGGACTAACTTGGGCGGGACTCTAATGGACAAGGAATGAGGTCGATGGGCTTCTTGGGTTCATACCTTAAGACTATATGAAATGGGCTCAATCCAGTGGACATATTGACCGAACTATTGTATGCGAACTCCGCGACGGGAAGGACGGAGTCCCAACTCGCCACATGCTCGCCAACAAGACATCTAAGCAAATTCCCTAAACTGCGGTTCACAACCTCAGTCTGCCCGTCAGTCTGAGGGTGATATGCCGATGAAAACTTCAGGGTAGTGCCCGTTTTGTACCATAGGGTCTTCAAAAAGTAACTCACGAACCTAACATCCCTGTCGGAGACTATGGACTTCGGTAGACCATGTAACCTAAAGACGTCCCGAATGAAAATGGATGCAACGTGTGATGCGTCAGCAGTCCTAGAGCAGGCTATGAAGTGTGTCATCTTGGAAAAACGATCAACGACGACAAAGATGGAATCGTGTTTCCGAACCGTGCGCGGCAGTCCAAGTACAAAGTCCATACTAATATCCTCCCATGGCCTAAGTGGGACTGGTAAGGGTGTATATAATCCTGTGTTTTGTTTAGTTCCCTTCGCAGTCTGACACATACGACAATGCTAGACAACTCTGGCCACATCCCTCTTCAGGCCTGGCCAATAAAATCTATCCTCGACGATAGCTATGGACTTATCCCTGCCAAAATGCCCGGCGGCTCCGCCCGCATGAAGCTCCCAAATGAGATAGTCACGGTATGATGTGCTGGGGATGCACATGTGGGAGCCCCGATAAAGGTAACCTTCCCAAATTTGGAAGTCGTCGACAGGCTCAGGTGGGTCTCGGGATAAAGTTGTGTATATCTCGGCGAAGTCCGGACAACCTGGGTAAGCAGCAATAATCTGCTCAAGTCCGTCCACGTGGGCTCTCAGGGTCTGCAGAAGGGTGACCCGCCGACTCAACGCATCAGCGAGTTTGTTCTCAACACCGGCGCGATGTTTGAGAACGTAGTGGAAATCCTGAAGGTACTCAACCCATTTCGCATGTCGATGCCCCAACTTCTTCTGGGAATCTAAGTACCTAAGCGTCTGGTGGTCCGAATAGAGAACGAACTCCTGGGGAAGGAGGTAGTGTCTCCAGTATCATAAAGACTGGACGATCGCATAAAACTCCCTATCGTAATTGGAGTATTTTTGCTTGGCCTCATTTAACTTCTCGCTGAAATAGGAGACCGGGAGTCCCTCCTGGCTCAGCACACCACTGATCCCTACTCCAGAGGCATCACACGCAACTTCAAAAGCCTTGCCAAAATCGGGGAGTCGTAAGACTGGCGTCGTGGTCAACTTCTCCTTAATCTCCTCAAACGTTCGAGTGGCCGCGGGGGTCCATTGAAACTCGTCCTTCTTCAAACAGCTAGTGAACTGAGCCATAATCGAGCTAAATCCTCGAACGAACCGCCTATAGAAAGTAGCTAGCCCATGGAAGCTGCGGGCCTCGTGAATGGTCGTAGGCAAGGGCCGCTAGCGGATGGACTTAACCTTCTCAGGGTCGACTGACACTCCTGTGGATGAAACGATAAATCCCAAGAACTGAACCGACTCGGCGTAGAACGAACACTTCTTTAAATTCACGAATAGCTTCTCACTACGAAGGGTCTCGAAAAAAAGTCTCAAGTGTGCTAGGTGGTCGTCATGGGTCTGACTGTAAATCAGAATATCATCAAAATACACAACTAGGAACTTGTCCATGTAGGGCTGTAATATCTGTGTCATGATCCTCATGAACGTGCTCGGGGCGTTGGACAGCCCAAACGGCATGACCAGACACTCATACAGGTCATCTTTACTCTTGAAGGCCGTTTTCCATTCATCACCTTCTCGTACCCGAATCTGGTGGTACTCACTCCGCAGATCGATCTTGGAAAAGAATTGGGCCCCAGATATGGTGTCTAATAAATCGTCAAGGCGAGGAATGGGGAACCTGTACTTTACCGTAATCTTATTGATGGCACGGCTATCGATGCACATGCGCCAGCTACCATCCTTCTTAGGGGTAAGAAGGGCGGGAACGGCACATGGACTCAGGCTCTCCCGAATGAATTGCTTCCGGAGAAGCTCGTCACTCTGCCGCTTGAGCTCGGCGTGCTCATCTGGGTTCATACGATAGTGCGGTAGGTTTGGGAGAGAAGCTCCTGGGACTACATCAATAGCGTGCTGGATATCTCGCAACGGCGGGAGCTCATCAAGTAACTCCTCCGGCATGATGTCAACAAATTCCTCAAGTAGGGTCTGAATCTACGGGGGAAGATCCGGAGTCACCGCCGGGCTCTCGGAAGCCATAGTGGCGGCAACGATGTAGAATACGTCGGTGTCCCTGCTCTCCCGCAAGAACTCACTACACCGCAGAAGATGTAGCGGTCGCGACAATATGGTGCTCATGGATGGCTCAATCGGGCCTTTGGATTTCTCCTTGGGCCGGGTGGGTGACAGCGTGATCTTCTTACCTTTGTCATAAAACGTGTAGGAGTTTGACCGGCCGTAGCATGTGGCATCGCGGTCGTACAGCCAAGGTCGGCCCAACAACACGTGGGCCACATCCATAGGAATTACGTCACACCACACATGATCCTCGAACGTAGCGAGCCGAATGGGAACGAGGCACCGCTGTGTCACCTGGATGGCGGTCTTGTCTACCCAAATGACCCGATAAGGGTGGGGGTGGGGCTCCGCCTTCACTTGCATACGCTCTAAACCTCTCTGGGCCACGATATTAACTCAACTCCCACTATCAATGGCTAGCTTGCAGGGCCCGCCTGCGCTCGGAAAATACGTGTAGAAGATAGTGGTGTGGCGCCAATCCTCGTCCGCACGGGGGGTATATAGGAGACGTCGCACAACTCCCATCTCTAGGGATCTCTCAGCCTCGCTCTCTCATCCCTCCTCGATCGTAGCCTCGACCTCCTCAGTAACATCCTCGGCTCCCTCTAGGTCAGGCTCTTCCTCACCCTCAACTAGCAGGCTTCGTGTGGGACAATGCGCCGCCACATGTCCTCTGCCAGAGCATCTAAAACACTGGATACCCCCAGGTCTCTGACCCTCAGTGGCGATGGCCTTGCCCTTCATGTCAGTGGTGATCCGTGTGGGCGGGGTAGCTGTGGTAGTTTGGAAAGGGGCGGGTATCTTGAATGTCGAGGAATCAGTGCGCGAGGGGAACTGCTTCGTACTCGAAGTACGAAGATACTGCTCGTATTCTAAGGCGAGCTGGAATATCTGGTCAATAGTCTCGAGGCAATGGGGAATCAACTCTCTCCGGAGCTCCGAGCGAAGGCCAGCCTTAAATCGAGATGCGGTGGCAATGGGCTCCTCCGAAATATCGCTCCTAACGACCAACTCATCGAATCGAGTCATATACTCGGCTACTGAAAGCGTTCCCTGACGTAAGTTCTGCAGCTGATCAAGCAACTGATCACGGTAAGAGGCGGGGAGATATTTGTCCTTCAGTCTCTCCTTCATTTCATCCCAACGAGTGATGCGATAATAGCCTTCTCTCTCGACAACTCTCTCCACGCTAATCCAAAATACATTGTCTTGTCCAGTCAACTTCATCTTCGTGAAACGTACACAACGCTCGTCTCTCATATCGTACCAGTCAAAGTAGTGATTCATGTCTAGCAGCCAATCACTAAAGGCCTTCGGATCCAGGCGGTCGTCGAACGATGGGGCGTCGAGGCGAATTCGACGGGTGATGTCGAGGGTGTAGCCGCCTCTCCGCGGGTCGGGGTATTCCCCTGGATAGTCATCGTAGTCATAGTCAAACCTTCGTCGGTCTGGCGGGTAGTACTCATCCCGGTGCTGGTCGCGGCGGCCAGGTGGAGGCACCCGGTCCCTAAGACCAGGCTGCGGCCGACGGGGATTACGATAATCCTCACGCGGGGGTGGGTGTCTATCACGCGCTGGCTCAGGGTCTCGCCTTGTCGGCGGGGCTGGGGCCCGGTAGGGAATGTCATGGCGATGACGTTCCACTGGTGGTTGGCCCACTCTCGGGAGCCGGTCGGGACGAGGAGAAACATCAAGGTCATCCTCCAAAGGATCGTCGCGATGTGTAGGCGTGTCCCTGACATTCTCTAGGTGGTCCAATCGTAGGTTCACTTCAGCAAGGTCTTGTCGCACGTCATTAAACTGGGCGCCAAGGGTGTCGAAACGATCTAGCATGAGGCGCTGGAACTCAGCAAATGCGGTGCCCGAATTCGAGCTTCCCGCTCGGACGTCTGTTACCTATGGTTCTGTCATGCTAGACCTAAATGTCCTACCACTACGGAGCATGCAAATGGCCTAACCTAGGCTCTGATACCAATTGATGTAGGGTAGGATGTGTGTCGTGCAACCTAGACTACTCAAGTGAGTGGACACGTGGATACTATCTGTAAATGCACCAAAATCCGTCCGGCAATTAATTCAAATGAAAGTCACAACCCACGTATTCAAAATATAAGAAAGAACAATTTCAGTTTGAGCGATTAAGCAAGGCTTTCCTCCAAACGGAGGGCCAAAATTAAGCGTGTCACGGATGGCTCCTTCCTGCAATCACAAATCGTTACGGGGCAAAATTCCACAAATAAATATTCAGACAAATATGAGTAATCCAAACAATATTCAAGTGCTGAAAATTATAGTTCCATACAACAACAACTCACAAATAAGGGAATGTCCGAGGCGGGGAAGATCCGGCGGTTTTGAGGGCAGATCCGGGTTTGCGTGTCGGGACGGTGGCTGTCCGCGGGGGAGAAGGGTTGCGGTGGGCTGAGAACGGGTAGATCCGGCCAAATAAGGAAGGATCCGGCCAAGGGAAGGGTAGATCCGGTGGTGGAGAGCGGATCCGGGTTAGGAATGGTGAAGGGGTTATGGAAAATTGTAGATCGGGGTTGGATCTCTCGGATCGGGGTTGATCCAAGAGAGGGGGAGGCCGGTTGAGGGTGGTAGCACTAGATCAAGATAGATCTAGGGTTTTTGGAGCGGCGGGAAGTGGATCCACGAAGGGGAAGAGGAAGAGGGGTCGGCTAGGGCAAAGGAGGCCCAAGGGGCGGTCGATTTTGTGAGGGGAAGGGGCTGCCGGCGCTGTTTTGTTGGCTGCAGGCCGGCGGCGGTTTTCCAGGCGCAGGAGAGGGGCGGCGGGACTGAAAACAGGAAGGAGAGGGGTTGCTGTCCTGGCAGCAGGCCGGTGGGTTTCGGGTGGGGTTTTGGAGGGGATTCGGTGGCTGGATGGGGAAGGAGGAGGTGGAAAATGATGGAGGGGGTTGGGGTTTATCTTGGGGATGAAGTTCCACTGCTAGGAGTCGGCACCTAGGGCTCCACGGCGTCGGCACCGTGGCTTGATCGCGGAGTTCCGGGAATGACTTCCTCCAAAACCAGCAATGCCTCTCCAAGCCTCTAACACTCCTATTTATAATTTCTAACATTAGGGCAACCCGGAATCGACGGCTATGATTGGCCGAAGCGACCACGTGTCAAATAAAAGGAAAAAGAATCCGAAAATAACAAAGTTATATATGAAAAAGATTCGCGGCGCGCATCCGGACGCATCCGCGGGGTCGGATCATCCCTCCGATCAAGGCTTTCGGTGAGAATAGACGAAAGTGGGCCCCGCCTTGTCATGGGCCACTGATGGTCCTCCATCACCGATTTTTACATTCATCTACATCATTCAACAGAGGCGAATAAGAAGCGGTTACTTGATAAATAATCTCATGTTCTTGACAAAATCGGGTCAATTCATTCGAAATATATTCTCCACCTCGGTCGGATCTAAGGATCTTAATGGAAAAACCTAATTGATTTTATACTTCAGCTTTAAAAATTTAAAAATATGAAAATACTACATCTTTTTTCTTTAATAACTATATGTAATAATATTTAGTATAGTCATATTTGAATATTATAAAATATTTATTTCCACCTACAGTAAGTTGGCGGTTCGAGTCACACACATCCGAGTGAATTAACTCTAAAGGCTTTGAGATTCTTTTAACTGATTTGACTGGCAATCAAATAATTTAAATTGCAAACAAATCTCATATCTAATACTTTGAGATATATTAAATTTTGAAATTAGATTTGGAGACATCTTTCATTTCATACAATCAGAATTAACATATATAATCTAACATGTCAAAAATCAGAAGATGAACAAGAAATCAAAAAAGAAGAAATTTGATTAACGTTTAAATTAAAAGCATTAATTTAAATAATCCATTAGATACAAATCTTTTTTGAATAAAAATATCATTCAAATTTATTATAATTTATTTGATTCTAATATAATCTTATAGTCGTTCTTCACTAACAAAAATCTACTCACTAGGTTCTTCATAACTCTTGGTACATAGAGTATGTCATGTAAGGTTAGTGTCTTCTCAGATGTCAACCTAAGATCAACTCGTCCGCGTTCAAGAATTTCTGTCGAAGATGTATCTCCTAAGATCATGTTTCCTTCACTGATGTTCAGAAATATGACAAAATAAGAACGATCAAAATAAGTATAAACATTTACTTCAGAATCAAGCTACCAATCTGATGAACAAGTGAGAAAACGACTAGAAGTATAATCTAACCTAAAGATAGGTTGGTCCAATGCTTGGATCATGTTGGCCTGAGGCTTGACCACATGAGATTTGTCGGTCATATGTTCTATCTTCTTGTAGAAACAATTGGTAGACAGATGATTTATGCGGTCGCAGATGAATAATAATTTCCCTTTACCTGAGTTTTGGTTGGAAGGACCTGGTTTGGGATGATTGGGTTTCTGATGGAGGGAACACGGGTGAAAAGATTTCTTATGGTTCTTACCCTTGGGTTTTAAGTGATTATGAGAGGAATGATTGTCAAGAGATTCAGTGAGATTGACTTTAGGAGTATGGTCTTTAAGGGCTTTAGAATTCTTATTTTTTGTTTTTCCTCTATGCGGATAACATTTTGGATTTGATCATAAGTAAGGTTTGATTGATCATGTTTAAGCCTAGTGGAAAAGTCAGACCACGAGTCGAGAAGAGAATTTATGAGATATACCACTAAATAATTATCAGATATGATTGAGGCATTGGCGCAAATCTTAGATAGTGATGTTGATAAGACTTTGCAAGTAGAAGAGAGATCTAGGGGAAGATTTAGAGAGGGAAAGGAGAGGAATTAGGGTTAGGGAGAGAGGGAGAGGAAATACCTTGAAAATAATAATCCATGCCATCGAAAGGGAGCCCCAGGTTTATTAATACCTGGGGCTCAAGGGGGCCGGCCGGCCCCCCCACTTGGGGACTGAACCGGGTAGGTTCAGTCCCCCCTTGGCGTCTTCATAGGTTGGGGGCTGAACCGGATGGTTCAGCCCCGTTGTTTGGCCTCCGTTCTTTCGGTCGCCGAGTGTACGTTTGCCCTTGAAATTGTAGCGGATGCGGCGGCATAACATTCCCTCCCCCTTCAAGCGGCAACTTGTCCTCAAGTGGGAAATCCGGAAACGCCTCGCGAAACTCCAAGAAGTCAACCCAAGAATTATGTTCGGCGGTCATGTGCGCCCACTTGACGAGTAGCTCGAGCCGGTACTCGGCACCCCGCCGCTTCCATTTGGTCAACAGAATCGCCTCCGGCGAAGGCCGCAATTCGCCGCTGCTAGTAGCCTCTGGAAGAGTAGGTCTGATGGAAGTGGAGTTCCCGAGCTTCTTCTTCAGTAAGGATACATGGAACGTTGGATGGATGCGAGAACCCTCCGGGAGAGCAAGAGTATAAGCCACGGGCCCCACCCGGCGGAGGATGCGGAACGGGCCATAGTATTTCGGTGCCAGTTTCTGGTTGGTCCGCCGAGAGACCGATAGTTGCCGATATGGTTGGAGTTTAAGGAAGACCTCATCGCCGACCGCAAACTCCCGCTCGGTACGATGTTTGTCTGCCTGAATCTTCATGCGATCTTGGGCGATGCGTAAGTTCTCCCGGAGTAGCGATAAAGTCCGGTCGCGATCCAGTAACATCCGGTCGACCGCGGGCAGAGCGGTGCTGGCTGGCTCATAAGAACTCAAATTAGGCGGGGGGCGGCCGTAGACCACCTCAAAAGGAGTGAGCTTGCTGGCCGTATGGAAAGATGTATTGTAGCAGTACTCCGCCCAATGGAGCCACCGAGTCCAGGAGCGTGGCTCATCCATGAAAAACACCGCAAATAGGTTTCAACCCCACGGTTGAGGACCTCCGTCTGCCCGTCTGTCTGAGGGTGATGGGCCGTGCTCATGCGGAGGGAAGTCCCCTGAAGTCAAAACAGCTCCTGCCAGAAATTGCTCACAAAGACGGGGTCCCTGTCTGATATGACAGCGCTTGGAATTCCGTGAAGTCTCACAATCTCCTTGGCAAAAACATCAGCAACTGTTGCTCCAGTGTACGGATGGCTCATAGCGATGAAGTGTCCGTATTTGGACAACTTGTCAACCACGACCAAGATGACAGATTTGCCCTGAGACTTGGGCAGGCCGTCAATGAAATCCATAGAGACAGTGTCCCAAATCTGACGGGGGATCTCCAACGGTGTCAGCAGCCCGGCAGGAGAGGTAGTCTCGTACTTCTGTCGCTGGCAGATCTCGCATTCACGTATAAACCGCTGAACATCGCGTCGCAGCCCTTTCCAAAAAACATTCGCCCGGACCCGTTGTAATGTTCGCAAGATGTCGGCGTGTCCGTCGGTGGGTGAGGCGTGAAACTCTTGCATCATGACCGTCCGCCAGGCCGACGTGGCAGGGAGGACTAGCCGGCCCTGATGGTAAAGTCTGTCTCCCTGCAAGTGGTAGCCGGCCTCAGTAGGCTCCCCCTGTCGCAGTGCTGCAATGATGGCTCGTAGATCCGGATCCTGCTGAACTTCTGCCTGTATCTCTTCCAGTGACTCAATCACTGGTCCTGAAATATGGGACAAGGAACTCTCTGGTAGGCGGGAGAGTGCATCAGCCACCACATTTTCCTTCCCCTGCTTATACACAATCTCATAATTGTATCCCAGCAACTTTGTCAGCCACTTCTGCTGCAACGGTGAGGCTAATCTCTGCTCCAGAAAATGTTTCAGGCTCTGGTGATCCGTACGGATCTGGAAGTGTCGTCCCAAGAGATAAGGCCGCCACAAGGCGACCGCATGCAGGATGGCTAACATCTCCTTCTCGTACGTCGAAAGGCCCAGTGTCCGGGGTGCCAACGTCTTGCTGAAGTAGGCCAAGGGTCGGCCCTCTTGTATCAACACAGCTCCAATACCGACCCCCGACGCATCGGCCTCCACTACGAACGTCTTGGAGAAATCTGGAAGCGCCAGAACTGGAGTAGTAGTCATAGCCGCCTTCAGAGACTGGAAGGCGACCTCTGCCTCTGAACTCCAGTGAAAAGCGTCTTTCTGCAACAGCTGAGTGAGGGGGCGGGCTATCTTGCCATAATCCTTCACGAACCGCCAATAGTACCCTGTCAGCCCGAGGAAACCCCTCAAAGCCCGGACCGTCGTGGGGGGTGGCCAATCTACCATGCTCGCGATCTTCTTTGGGTCAGCTTGTACCCCGTGTGCGGACACCAGGTGTCCCAAGTACTCAACCTCCGGCTGTCCAAATGAGCACTTGGACCGCTTGGCGTACAGCTTGTGATCTCGCAACATGGTGAGGACGGTGCGGACGTGCTCCAAGTGATCCTCCCAACTCCTGCTGTAGATAAGTATATCGTCAAAGAAAACTAGCACATACCTTCGAAGAAGAGGGCGGAATATTTCATTCATGACTTCCTGGAAGGTCGAGGGTGCGTTGGCCAACCCAAATGGCATCACCAAGAACTCATAGTGACCATCGTGGGTACGGAAGGCCGTCTTGTGGACGTCGTCCTCCTTCATGCGAATCTGATGGTAACCGGACCGGAGATCCAATTTGGTGAATAAGTGTGCTCCGTGAGCTCATCCAGCTACTCCTCGATCATAGGAATGGGAAATTTGTCCTTGATGGTGGAACTGTTAAGCCCCCGATAATCCACGCAAAATCTCCACGAACCGTCTTTCTTCTTCACCAGTATGATCGGGGAAGAGAAAGCACTAGTACTGGGACGTATAATACCGGACGTCAGCATCTCGTGTACGCTGCGCTCTATCTCGATCTTCTGAATATGGGGGTAGCGGTAAGGCCGGATGTTGGTGGGATCCGTCCCAACCTTCAACTGGATCTGATGGTCCCGGAAACGGGACGGTAGAAGGGAGTGTGGCTCCTGGAAAACATCATCGTACTGTCCCAAAAGTGCTTGTATCTGCTCGGGCTACGCGCTAGCCTCCGATCCCACGGGTGTCACCCCCAGAATCATGGCTATTGTCCCGCCTTGCTCCTCCAGTCTCTGCAAACCCCTGAGTGAGATCTCCTTGAGTGGAGATGTCCTGATGCCTTGCAAACAGTGGTCCTTGCCCTGCTGAGTAAACTCCAACGTCATCCTGTCCCAATCTGTGGTCACCCGTCGTAACTGCCGGAGACACTGCACTCCCAAGACCATATCCGAGCCTCGAATGGGGAGAAGGTAGACGTCGGTGTGGCAGATGTACCCCGGCATCCGCAGCTCGGCCCCCTTCAGGACCCCTTCGCATCGCAACTTGCTCCCATCCGCAACCATGACCTGGAATGCGGCCTCCCGATCAATTGGAATCCCTGTCTTGAGAGCCACCTCGGGGTCAATGAAATTATGGGTGCTCCCACTATCGACTAGTATAGTCACCCGCTCCTGGCCAATTTCCCCTGCGATCCGTAAAGTGAGGGGAGTTGTGCACCCTGCCATCGCCTGAAGAGATATTCCAAACTCCGTAAGATCCAGATCATCCTCAACTGAGTCACCCGTAGTGTCTTCTTCGCCGTCCTCGTTCCGCAGCATGAAGACTTGGACCTTCTGACACCGATGCCCCGGAACGAATTTCTCATCACACTTGAAGCACAACCCCTTGTCCTTTCTGGCCTGCAGCTCCTGCCACGTCAACTTCGTCACAGTGGGACGGCCCCCGGTCGGTGGTTCCTTCCTGGTTACGTCTGTCACTGTGGGTGCCCGTCTTGTTGTCCGGGTCTTCTGCCGGTTGTACCGCTCCTCCTGTATCCTGGCTAGGCTGATGGCATGACTCAGACTGCGTGGCATGTACGCGTGGACCTCGTCTCTCAAATGGTCCTTCAGTCCGGATACAAAACAACTCAGCATTGTCCTCTCTTCCCAATTGACCCGATTGGCCAACCGTTCGAATTCTGTCCGGTACTCTGTGACTGATCCTTTCTGCCGCAGCTTCTGTAACATAGCCTCCACATCTTCATACTCTAAAGGCCCGAAACGAGCCGAGAAGGACTCCACAAACTCCTCCCACGGTGCGTAATTGCGTCCCCTCAGAAACCACTTGGTCCACTGGAAGGCGTCCTCCTCCAGATGGAAAGACGCCAACTGGACCCACTGCCCCTCCGGAATCTCTTGGTACTTGAAGAAAAGCTCAGCCTTCTGGATCGACTCTCACCACACATCTTTCCAAAACCCCGAGGTAATGGTAAACGTACGCCACCCACTGCAGGCCTTGATGGCAGGGATATTCTCAACAGACCTGGAACGCGATGAAGCCCAAATTGCGGTCCCATACCTTGGTGCAGCGGGATGGCTCTGATACCATGTTCACCACACATCTTTCCAAAACCCGAGGTGATAGTAAGGGGGACGGGGGTGGACCGCCTCTGCAGGCGATGTACTGGGCACGCGGGTTCTGCATGTGGGGAATGCTGTGGTTGCTGGATAAGGACTCTAAGGCGTCGCCGCCCTTGAACTTAGGGAAGTTCATACGTGTCAATTTGGGCTGCATGTATGGCCGGGGTTCTGCATGTGCTGGTTGGTAAGGTTGCGCCGGGGCCGCTGCGGGCCCGGGCCGCCCCCGGTCCATGCCGTAGCCTCCTTGTTGCCCTCCACCCCATGGGTTGCCATTTTCGTAGTCCGCCGGTCCTCCGTAGAGCGAAGGTGTCGGTAGGATGCCCGCCACTCCTCCGATTGGGACCGCATTAGCTCCAGTTGGTCGAAAAGGGGCCACTCCTTGCCCCGGACCCCGCCAAGAGGGGCCAGCCTGAGTTCCGGGTCCGTTCCAGGCGGACTGGGCGCCGAACGGCCCGCATGGAGCCGCCAGGCCTTCCGGCGGCCTCCAGCCGCCTGGGCGGCGGTAGCCGGCCTCCGTCGACCCTCTGACGCTCCCTCCAAGGCCCCCGTATCCCTCCTGGGTCGATCCCGCCGCACGGTTGGCGTACGCGCCGATCCGCGTAGGATCGGCTTCCGCCGATCCCGCAACGGAGAAACCGCCCCCTGTAGGCCCCGATCCGGCCCCCTGCTGCACTCCGCTTCCGATTCCAGTGCCGTTCTGCGCAATAGGATGGTAGGATGCCTCCGTTTCTGATCCTTCCACCGCGAGATTTTTTCCTTTCAGATTTTGTGCAAGTAGGGTTTTGATCTCCTCCATGCGCGCATCCAAGCGATCCTCTAGGGTTTTTTGGGAGGATTTCACTTGTTCTTCGAGCGCCGTCATCGTGTCCGACAACCCTACATAGTTCTCCTCGAGGGATGCAAGCCGCGCGGTTTCGGCTTCTGAGCGAGTCACCATCATCGCAGGATGTTGCTCTGATACCAAATGATAAGACTTTGCAAGTAGAAGAGAGATCTAGGGGAAGATTTAGAGAGGGAAAGGAGAGGAATTAGGGTTAGGGAGAGAGGGAGAGGAAATACCTTGAAAATAATAATCCATGCCATCGAAAGGGAGCCCCGGGTTTATTAATACCTGGGGCTCAAGGGGGCCGGCCGGCCCCCCCACTTGGGGACTGAACCGGGTCGGTTCAGTCCCCCCTTGGCGTCTTCATAGGTTGGGGGCTGAACCGGATGGTTCATCCCCGTTGTTTGGCCTCCGTTCTTTCGGTCGCCGAGTGTACGTTTGCCCTTGAAATTGTAGCGGATGCGGCGGCATAACAGATGTAAACCAAACTTCTCGAGTCGATTTTAAAAAAAATTGAGTTATCTTTTAAATATGTTGCGCTAGCGTGATTTTCTCGAGCAAACAAAGAGTGACAATTGATCTTAGCTTAACAAACGCGCCTATGAGCATTAGCAATCAAGCAAATTTAACAATATGAATTAACGCTTCCACAAGCTCGTGAACAAGATGAATAAGAACGATTTTTAAATTGACCACAAATAAGTAGAAATGTGAATTAGGGCAAGCAAACTCTAGTTTTAAAGATCAAATAAATAAAAACATATTTTAGACTAATCAAAAAGAGCTTGATGGTTTGGGAAATATACCTCAGCCCAAAGCAACAGGCTCAGGTTTCTTCCTTATGCTACGGGAATAGAGGAATCGGACCCTAAAGGCTTGGACGATCACGACAGGGTCCTTTCGGGTCTTTATCGCAGAAAGTGACGGCGCTGTTGGCGGGTAACGGAGGAGAGAAGTTGTTGTCGACGTTGTTGGGCAGATGTTACCAGTGCATGGGGGCGGTACGATCCGGAGACTGGAAGGGGAGGAGTAGGCGACCTTCGAAGAGATGGAGTCGGCGATACCACTGTGCAGCAGAGGAACACACGTGACGGGAACTACGCGGAAGAACATGACACTGCTAGTTTGGCGAAAGGCGTCGTCGTGTTGTAGCAGGGGCGGCATCCGGCTGGAGTTTCGTCCAGCGTCGGTGAATGGAAGGGTGGAGGCGAGCTTTGTTTGGGCACCGAAGGCTAGGGCTGGACAATCGGGAAAAAATAAGATTTCTCTATCCCGATTATTTCCAAGCTCCGGGAATAGGAGGATGATATGGTTTTTTAAAGGAGACTTAATTTAGGTTAAAAAAAAAGGAATGATATTCCTTAGGAATGAGATTTCAAAGGGATCTCATAATTTTGGAGTATTTTGCCTTAATTTCACACTATAATTTAGTGCATAACAAAATATGCTTTATTTTGATAAATCTTTATTTGTGTGTTTGCCCTAATTAACATACTATCTAATTTGACAGATCCTTTTATTAGGGACTTACTGGATGATCACCTCAATAAGCCGTAATGAGTGCGTGAAATAAAATACACGTGCACTAAGGCATGTGCTACAAATACCAAAAAAAAGAAATGCGTGAAATAAATGACAATGCGTAAAATAAAATAATGCACATGATGTGACACAGGTTGCATCAATTCTCTTGGGGTTAAAAGACCTCCATCACGTTGAGAGTGTAATGTAGCCTGCGACAAAGAAGTCTGATTGTCGATCTGAAAATGATCTGCTACTGTCGGGCTCTGGAGTGAGGCAAAGAAAAGATACTTCGTTGCAGCTCATGACGTGTAGGTAAACTCTCTTTCCTGAAAAATGCAGGAAACCAACCTCATTTGGAAAAATATAATTCTCAGTGATAGAATCAGTATGAAAGTATAGATTTTTGAATATACTCGCAAACAGTTAGTCATAATTTTATGCATGATATTTAAATGATCAGAAAAAACAGAGCATCAAAGAGACGAGTATCACTAAGTGGGGGGAAGTGGGGATCAAAGAAATGAGATTGAAAGCAGGTAGGCTCGACCTGTGAAATCTTTAAATCATATCGCATCATGCGCTCTCCTGTCAGACACATACAAGCGCCTACAAGACAAAATCAACCATCCCAAACATATCACCAGATCGAATCTGACTAACGTTACAAAATTTAAAATTAATCCCAAATTTACTATTTAAAATTTTCCAGAGATATCCTTTAAATCGTGTATCTTTTTTGGCGTGAAATTTTTTGGTGTCCTCATTATCCTTAAAAAACAATTTCTCTTAAATATATCGACAATTTGATAATAAATTTTTTTAGGCATATTTGTATTTTTGTGATAATGTAATGATATAAAATGATCTCCAAATACAAAATCAATATAGGGTGGTGACACAAGTGCTATGGGTGGGTGACCATCAAACATAATGTCAATAAGCTCAAGTGTTGGTGGTTGTAGTGGGCTAGGAGAATTAGGACATACGTAGATCGAGTCTATGTCACTTAGGATGAGGGCCTCATTTCACATACGTAGATCTACTGGTGTGTGCGTGCGGATGCGTGGTTCATAGATTTTCTTTATGTTCCTGTGAAATACGGATGAGTGAAATGATTTATATACTTGCTTTTTTAAGTTATATTGGCAAGGTGAGACTGAACTCTCATCATTTCTTATGTAAGGATTTCCCTCCATGTTTTGGAGTTCCCTCCATATTGATTTTGAGTTTTTCTCATCAATGATGTGGACCTCAAACACCGAACACCAAATAAGGCTCCATTAAACATTATGAAATAAATGTTTTCAAATTAAAATTTCTAACAGTTATCTCCTTGATAACATCGTCATAGTATTTGCTCGGGCATTCGTATTGCTTTAGGCCCACCAGCCCACCACGATGCAATTGGCACTAAAGTAACCCCACTTTGTCCACAACAACACAATGTCCAATGTTAATCGTCCACCTAACTGTTGCGGAAAAATTACTAAAAATCGAAACAAATTAGACTAACATTCCGTTAAAATTCAGAACGTGTGTCGACTTTATTCTCTTCGGATGGCTTAGGGACAAGGCAATTTAGCCAGATCCCACCATCCAACAAATCGTCAGACCCACCACCCAATAAGTTATGTCATAGGAAATAATACGATATTTCCCAATAAGTTGTCATAGGAAATAATATGATATTTTAGGAATTGTATTATGATTAATAGTAGAGATTATCTTCTTTATTTATCATGTCTATGTAGTCTAAATTTTAGTAGGTTTATTAAATTAATGGGAAATATCATTCTCTTTATTTAGTGCCTATGGAGTGTACGTAAGAAGTGTTATGCAATGTTTTAAGCAAGTCATACTTTATATTTTGTCTTCGGTACAGAGCTGGGCGGGAGAGGCTTCAATCCCAAGGGCATATACAGCCTTAATTGGGCAAGAGGATATCTACCGGTTTGCGATGTATCATTCTTCTCTGAGAATTTTTTTTGTATATTTCCTTCTACCACAGGATCCTCTGCTCTATCAGGAAAAACTTCCCCATTTTGAAATGTGTAGTTCTTAGAATGAGCAAGGCACATAAATGTTCACAGTAGATCATGAATTATCATTATTGCTCTTGCACATGGGTGATTTCTTCATAATCCCCACCAAAAGGTTTTGATTGAATTCAAGCTTTGTATCATTCCTGACATTAATGGTGGATCTAGAGTTAAGTGTGCTCTCCTCATTAGTTTAAGAGTTCTCATAGTCAAGATTTGGGTCAAGGGCTTCTTCATCTATGTTAATGAGATTGGAGGAGGATGCTCATTTTCATAAGATTAAAGCAAAGGGATTATGATCCTGATATAAGGTCTAAGAAGAATTGCTCTCCTCTGATGAAAAAATGGATAAAGTATTAAACTTATTTATGGCTAACAAAGTAGTATTAGTTTGGGTATAGGAAGTAGGTGGTTTTATGGTTTTTTATCCCTAAATTTAAATTGAGAGCAATACCTAAAAACATTGTTTCTCTTGGTTTGAAGGGATCGACAATGCCCACAAGGGTTGAAATAGTTCCCAGATCCTCAATCAGATCGGAGAGTAGGTTTTGGATTAATTATATTGTTTAGACAAGTGTGGGCATGAGCATAAGTGCGGCAACCATTTCCAATAATAAACAATCTTATGCTTTGCTAGAGTACTATTTAGTTTGAGGCCTTTTATGTTATGAATCCTCATAACGGCCTGTTCGCGGGACAACAATACCAAAACGGAGGAAGGATGCGGCATCAAGCGGGGTTGAACCATCCGGTTCAGCCCTCCCTAATTAAAACAAGAAGGTGGTTGGGGGCTGAATTGGACAGGTTCAGCCCCTATGGGAGGAGCCGGCCAGCCCCTCCAAGGCCCAAGAGGTATAAATACCCCTGGAGTTTCCTGGCGATGGACAAGCAAGTATTCTCAGGTATTCCTATCTCTCTCTCTCAAACCCTATTTTTTCCTTTCTCTCTCAAATCCTTTCTCGTTCGTAACATTTGGTATCGGAGGTTCTGTCCTCCCAAATTCAGCGGTCGCTTCTTTCCCACGAGTTCACAACTGCAGCGCCGTCCAGTCCTCGTCGCATCATCCATTTTGAACGCAGATTTCGCCCCAATCGCAGTTTCCAAGAGTCGTCGACCTCGATCATAGCTTCCTTCCGCCAAGTCCACGCCGAACTCAGTTTCCTCCCCATCGTTGACCCCATCTGCGACTTCGAGCGACTGCGTCGTCGGTCTCCCGCATCTGCCGATCAACAACCGCGGGTCCAGCGATTGCTTCAGCGTCTTCCTCTTGCGACACCAGAAGCCCGACGACGTCCCGACGGCATCATCCACACTCGCTGACGCTTCTCTCAGGCGGCGTTTCGACGACTTCCTCGAGCGCCTGCTTCCAGGTCGCTGCCTGGTCAGTCCTACAACCTTCAAACGTAGTAACTACTTCGTCAACTGCGTCTGACGGCCACATCGATCTTCCCCGGCGGCTGCCTTATCTAAACCCTTGAGTACACCATGGTGACTCGCTCACAGGAAGAATCCAATCGGTTGACAATTCTAGAAGAGAACTACATCGGGCTGTCAGACACGGTGACGGTCATCGAAGAAAACTTGAGGGCATCGGAGAAACGAATGGAAGAAAAGTTGGATGCGCTCATGGAAGAGATCAAAAATTTGTTGACTCAACACATCAAGGGTAAGGCTATTGTGCAAGAGACCAGCGCAGTCCTGATCCCCTTTCTGTTCCTAGCAGCGGGACACCAAGACTGTGTGAGTAGGGAGGGTAACAATCGGGCCTCCAACGTCAATAGGGAGCTTGGGATCGACAGCAGAAGGGCAGGAGGCTCACGACGACCACCAGCATGGCCCGATGCAACCCAGATAGGCAGAATCGACACGCCGGCCCTGGATTTTCCTCCTTATAGCAAAGACGCACTCGCCCAGGGGTCCGCCTAGGCTCGGGAAGGGCTCCAAGAGAACCGATGAACCAGAGGGACGGGGTACCCACATCGGGATGGACTCCTTCCTATTTTTGAGATGTCGGGACATTCCAATGTCACCAATCGACGGCGACTACAAGGATTCAGACAAGAGTATGGGGGACCCGGGCACCCACAACCGAGGACCAACATACCGTCAAAGGTGACGCGCATGAACTACCCCAAATTCAAAGGAGGAGACGCATTGGAATGGATCCAAAAGGCAGAGTTATGCTACCATTATCAGGACAGAAGAACAGTAGGTGAAATTAGTGTCCTTTCACCTTAAGGAGGATGCATTCCAGTGGACCCAGTGGTTTCTCAGAGGACGGGACCACGCGTTATGGCACAAATTTGATGACGGATTCACAGCCCGCTTTAGCCCACTAGAGTACAAAGATTTTGAGGCTTTTCTTCAGAAACTCCTTTCACCTTGAGGAGGATGCATTCCAGTGGACCCAGTGGTTTCTCAGAGGACGGGACCACGCGCTATGGCATAGATTTGATGACGGATTCGCAGCCCGCTTTGGACCACTAGAGTACAAAGATTTTTGAGGCTTTTCTTCAGAAACTAAGGCAGAAAGGAATGACGATGGAATATCGAGCAGTGTTTGAAAGGTTAGCCAACAAGGTGCAGTGGAAGAGAAGACATTAATGAGTTACTTTATTTCGGGGTTGAAGGATCACATCAAGGATGAGCTGCATGCCTATATGTCGTCCAGTTTGACCCACGCTATCAGCTTGGCCAGGATTCAAGCGGCCTTTTATGTTATGAATCTTCATAACGGCCTGTTCGTGGGACAACAATACCAAAACGGCGGAAGGATGCGGCATCAAGCGGGGTTGAACCATCCGGTTCAGCCCTCCCTAATTAAAACAAGAAGGTGGTTGGGGGCTGAATCGGACAGGTTCAGCCCCTATGGGAGGAGCCGGCCAGCCCCTCCATGGCCCAAGGGGTATAAATACTCCTGGAGTTTCCTGGCGATGGACAAGCAAGTATTATCAGGTATTCCTATCTCTCTCTCTCTCAAACCCTATTTTTTCCTCTCTCAAATCCTTTCTCGTTCCTAACATTTGGTATCAGAGGTTCTGTCTTCCCAAATTCAGCGGTCGCTTCTTTCCCACGAGTTCACAACTGCAGCGCCGTCCAGTCCTCCTCGCATCGTCCATTTTGAACGCAGATTTCGCCCCAATCGCAGTTTCCAAGAGTCGTCGACCTCGATCGTAGCTTCCTTCCGCCAAGTCCACGTCGAACTCAGTTTCCTCCCCATCGTCGACCCCATCTGCGACTTCGAGCGACTGCGTCGTCGATCTCCCACATCCGTCGATCAACAACCGCGGGTCCAGCGATTGCTTCGGCGACTTCCGCTTGCGATACTAGAAGCCCGACGACTACCCGACAGCATCATCCACAGTCGCTGACGCTTCTCCCAGGCGGCGTTTTGACGACTTCCTCGAGCGCCTGCTTCCAGGTCCCTACCTGGTCAGTCCTACAACCTTCAAACGTAGTAACTGCTTCGTCAACTGCGTCTGACGGCCTCATTGATCTTCCCCGGCGGCTACCTTATCTAAACCCTTGAGTACACCATGGTGACTCGCACACAGGAAGAATCCAATCGGTTTGAAACTCTAGAAGAGAACTACATCGGGCTGTCAGACACGGTGGCGGCCATCGAAGAAAAGTTGAGGGCATCGGAGAAACGAATGGAAGAAAAGTTGGATGCGCTCATGGAAGAGATCAAAAATTTGTTGACTCAACACATCAAGGGTAAGGCTACTGCGGAAGAGACCAGCGCAGTCCCGATCCCCTTTCTGTTCCCAGCTGCGGGACACCAAGACTGTGTGGGTAGGGAGGGTAACGATCGGGCCTCCAACGTCAATAGGGAGCTTGGGATTGATGGCAGAAGGGCAGGAAGCTCACGACGACCACCAGCATGGCCTGATGCAACCCAGATAGGCAGAATCGACACGCCGGCCCTGGATTTTCCTCCTTACGGTAAAGACGCACTCGCCCAGACGGCTAGGCTCGGGAAGGGATCCAAGAGAACCGATGAACCAGAGGGACGGGGTACCGACATCGGGATGGACTCCTTCTTATTTTGGAGATGTCGGGACATTCCAGTGTCACCGATCGACGGCGACTACAAGGATTCAGACAAGAGTATGGAGGACCCGGGCAGCCACAACCGAGGACCAACATACCGTCGAAGGTGACACGCATGAACTACCCCAAATTCAAAGGAGGAGACGCATTGGAATGGATCCAAAAGGCAGAGTTATTCTACCATTATCAGGACAGAAGAACAGTAGGTGAAATTAGTGTCCTTTCACCTTGAGGAGGATGAATTTCAGTGGACCCGGTGGTTTCTCAGAGGACGGGACCACGCGCTACGGCACAGATTTGATGACGGATTCACAGCCCGCTTTGGCCCACTAGAGTACAAAGATTTTGAGGCTTTTCTTCAGAAACTAAGGCAGAAAGGAATGACGATGGAATATCGAGCAGTGTTTGAAAGGTTAGCCAACAAGGTGCAGTGGGGAGAGAAGACATTAATGAGTTGCTTTATTTCGGTGTTGAAGGAGCACATCAAGGATGAGGTGCATGCTTATATGTCGTCCAGTTTGACCCACACTATCAGCTTGGCCAGGATTCAAGAAGGGTGACTCAACCGACATAAGTCAAGAGAGGGAAATACAATAACACTACAAACCCTCCTGACACAAAGAAGGATCAAGGAGCTACGGAAAAGGCGACCGTGAAGAAATTGATATGGTCAGAGCTACAGGAAAGAAAGAAAAGGGAATTATGTTTCAACTGTGATGAGAAACTCACTCCAGGCTACAAATGTCAGATGATCTAGGTGCACATGTTGCAGGAAGAAGACGAGATGTCGAAGAAGGGGAACAGGAGCACATCCCGGATACAATCGAGTTCGGGGTATCTATCCTGGCCATACAGGGAGGATCCGCACTGCCCACTATAAGTATTCCAGGGTGGATCGGCCAACAGAAGGTGACCATTCTGGTTGACCGCGGGAGTACACATAACTTCATCAATATCGTTGTAGCACAGAAGCTGGGACAAGAGATCACCAGGGCAGCTACTTCTCAGGTCATGGTGGCAGGCGGAAATAAGCTGTAGTACGAAAGGATGTTGAAGGGAGTGCAGGTCAGTGTGCAAGGATACACCTGCATATTGGATGTCTAATTGTTGCCCATCCAGGGGTCAGATATGGTTCTGAGGGTCCAGTGGTTGCGACAGTTGGGTAAAGTAACCCTGGATTGGGACAACTTGACCATGGAGTATGCTCGGGATGGGAGAGAGTACTGCCTACACGGGATCAGAATCTCACCGGTGAAAGAGGTCTCTCTTCACTGCTTGGAGAGACTGCGTGAAAGACTTGATTTCAAGAGCTTAGACACCTAGAGGGGGGGTGAATAGGTTCTAAATTTTTCTTCAAAAAAAAACTTTAGGAAAATAACAAAATTTATCTCAGCACTACAGCAATTTAAATCACAGAATAATGAACACAGCACAGCATACACCAGATTTATAGTGGTTCCCCAAGTTCTGTGTACATCTACTTTCCCCCTTCGCCTTTCCAGTAACGAACTGGATTCGGCCTAACTTCCTTCCACTTCTCAGATCCGCAGATCTTACAGCTCAGAACCAAGAATGGTTCCTACAACTCAGAGTGAATCCACACTCCTACAACTCGGGCACAAGCCCTACCTCAGCATTTTTCACAGGCCTACAACTCAGAGTGACACCCCACTCCTACAGCTCTGGCAAAAGCCCTACCTCAGTCTTTATAATTACAGGCTTACAACTCAGATCTAATAACAGATTCTACCAGAAATAATTTGATAATGCGATACAGAAATTGCACCAGATGAATCTCTTCACTGGTGAGCTTCTTGATCAGTTCCTGAATGGACTGATTTTCAGATCCAACCTGACTTAGTCGTTTCAAAGCTTCTTGATAGAACAAAATAAGATTGATCTTCACTTGATGTAGAAGTTGATCTTCAGATAGCTTGCTTCTTGAATTCAGAATGAAATCTGAATCTTCCTGCAGACTGATCTGGATCTGCCTTCGTAAGGGTTTCCCCTTTTCTTGTTGTAGAAAACTACTCTCTGAAGAATTCACTTTTAATGTAGTGTTCTTTGCTTCTCTTCTCTATTTTTTCCACTACTTCACTACTTCATTGATGTATGTTGTATCGAGTCAGTCCTTTATATAGAGTTTCCTCATGATTACCGGCTGATCCGGTTTGTAACAGTCTTCTGACAGTTCTGACAAAAGTGTCAGACCGGTTGGTTAAGGTTTTCCAACTCAGCATGAACCACTCAGCAAACTGCTTCACATGTGTCGACACAAATAGAATAAGTGTCGACACAAGTATTGATGATATCGACACAACACTTCATGTGTCGACATAGTCATTCTTCTGGTACTCGACACAACATCTGTTAAATGTGTCGACACAAGTCCTGTGTATCGATACAGCTTCTGATTCCAGTGTCGACATAACTTCTGGGTGTCGACACAGCTTCTGCTTCCAGTGTCGACATAACTTCTAGGTGTCGGCATAGCTTCTGCTTTCAGTGTCGACATAACTTCTGGGTGTCGACACAGCTTCTGTTTTCACTGTCGACATAACTTCTGGGTGTCGACAGAATTCTGGTGTGTGTCGACACAAGTTCTGTGTGTCGACACAGTCGTTGTCGACAGAATTCTGGAATGTGTCGACAGCTTTTCTGTGTGTCGACACAAGTCCTGTTGATGTCGACACAATCTGGCCCTTGGTGTCGACACAGCGTTGTCGACAAATTTTTTGTGTGTCGACATAAATTCTGGGTGTCGACACAATCTGGCCCTTGGTGTCGACACATCCATTCTCAAGTGTCGACACTTGTACTTAGAAAAATATTTCTTTCATTTACTTAACCTGCACATGATAACTCAATACAACATCAAATACAACTTGATGCATATCACTGAGTTAGGTGAGGCTTCTCCAAATCTGGTACACATTTTCCAATGTACCCAACAATCTCCCCCTATTTGGAGAAGTCATAATCCTTAGTCAATGATATACATCACTTATAATAAAATAGCAATATGATGTATAAAAGCATTCAATGGCAGGGTAACATATAAACAAAACAGGTAAACAATATCATCACAGAATATGATACTAACTTAATAAGCACAAATCATTGTTTTGTTTAAACTTCACAAAAGTGTGTTGTCAACAAATTACATGGAGTTAAAAACTGAAGATTACAATGTTATAAGAATCTAGTCAATTAATCCTAAGGCTGATCAGGCTCCTTGATCACTATGTCTTTTCCAGACTGGACCCTTGCTTGAACTGGAGCTTCAGTATCTTCAGCTGGCTTCTTGCCTTTGAGTTTTTTCTTTTTCTGTTCTTCATCCCTTATCCTTTGCCTTTCAAAATAATGAAAAGGCTTGGGGAAGTACTTGCTAGGCTCCAGAGCATTAGCAGGTAACTTCCCAGCTTTTGTTTTCCTTCTGTATTGAAGAATGGCTTCCTGTCTGACTTCATACTTATTCCATTCTTGCTCAGTGTACCATTTATCACTTTCATGGGTCTTGTCCTTCATAGTTTTCCAGGCAGTCAATATAATATTCCTGTAAGTAGGACTTCATTGCTCAAAATCAGGCTTCAACTTTGTTTGTTCTCTAAACCTTTTTTTTAAGAGTTGAGCTTTTTGCTCTTTATGCAAAGCTGTCTCTGACATTTTACTTTCTCAATGATAACATTCTTAGTAGCCTCTGGAGGGTTGTACATCTGATGAACCAGGTGTTGAATTTCCTCAAAATTTGAAGGGGGTATATGATTTGAGCTACTTCCTGTTGACCCCCTTCATTTCCTGCAACTTGAATTCCTGACTCAGCTGTGTTGTCATCATCACATAGGGGTGGATATCCCAGAGTTACTCTAACAGCATTTGTTATCCATTTGACATGCTCTGAGCTGGCATTGACTATCAACCTCTCCCCATTTATGACTTCTCTTTCAATATGATCCCTGAGATCATTCTTTTGGAACCTTATTTGATTAACCAGATAATTTGTTCCCTCTGTATAATAGGCTTTAAACTTTTGTAGCTGAGCAGAGATAATCTTTTGAGAGCCTTGAAGGGCAGATTGGAAAGGGGCTAAATTTTCTTGAAGTTTCTTATCAAACTCTAATTTCTCTTTAGCCCTTGCCTCAGTCAGTGCAGTTGCGGTATTCTTTAATTCAGTTGCAATCACATTATGTGATTCAGTAAGATTATCGTTTATCCTTAGTTAATTTTCTAGGACATAGCCTGGCTTGACCACTATACCATCAATCTGTGTCCTTGCCTCTTGTTGTTGTTTTGCCAGAAAAACTACAGCATTACCTCATTTATGGAAGCAATCTGTCATCTCTTTCTTATTCTGGTTTACCTCAAATCTGATTGATTTTATATCTTGAGGCAAGGAGAATTGCAAATCTTTATGAGTTTCATCCATATATTTCTCCATAGCTGCTTTTTGCACATCCATTTTAATTTGCAGAGCCACCAACAGTGAACTGAAATCAACTGTTGGTGCTGAGAGTTGTGAGGCTGTCTGTAAAGCTTTCTTATAAGTTGAGCTTTCTTTCTTATAAACCATCAGTTTTCTCTTCTTTGCTTTTAGGGCTTCTCCATCATCAGATTCAGAAGAACTTTCTAGATTTACTGTGTCCTTAGGACTTGTGGGCAGCTCCTTGTCAGATCTTGGTAACTCCCCCTGAGTCCCTTGCTCCTCCCCCTCAGTCTTTGGCACTATTTCCTCACTTCTTATTTCTTGAAAATCAGGAAATAATTCCTCAATAGTGAATTCTTGTTGTTGTTGAACAGGAGGAACAGCTGTATCTTGTACATTTAATTGAGTATCATCTAATGCAGATGTATTTTCCATAGATACATCCTGTGCAAGGTTGTTGTCATGATGTGTCTGTTCAACATCAGGTAGTAGCACAGTTAGTGCATCTGGCTCAGTATTTAGTATAGTTTGATTAATATCATTTATTATCTCAAGAATTGTTTGAGTGGCTGTTTCACTCTCTAAGGCAGTTTGCTCTTTCTCTGGAGCACTTTCTGGAGGCAAGACTTCTTGTTGAACTGGGGAAAGTTCATTGGCTCCCCCTAGAGAAGACACATCCTGACCTTGATCCAGTGGGATGGTGCTCTCTGGAACATACTCCCCCTGCATCTGACCATCTCTTACATTCTCAGTGGCAGATAATCTCCTTGTTGATTCTTGTTGTTCTTCATCTGAACTGAAGACCACTTCTTCTTCAGAATCACTGGAGGATTCTGCTTGTGGAATAGCCTTTTTCTGCTGTTTATCTTTCTTAACAGCTTTTTGTGGAGTAGATACTTCCTTTGTCAACACTCTATCCCATCTAGATAGAATGTTCACATCCATTCTTCTCATGTGCTTGATTTTGGTTACTGAGAGTTGGTTCATAACATCTGGTATTATTGCAGTGAGACATAAACTTAGAATCCTTCCAAGATTTGGTTTCTTTACTCTTTCTTGAATTTTGTCAAAAATTATGGATGCCCAGTCTGTTTTTATGGTGAAAATGATCATTGTCATGAGATTGAACATGTGGACTGAAATTCTGTCATGTCCACCAGTTTTACACAGTATCACTTTGTCTACTATCTCTGACAAAAACTTTCCTTGGGAATTCATCCCTTTACGGGCAATGGATGATCCAAGCTTGGTATTAGAATTCAGCCTGCACCAGCTTAGTGCTTCTTTAGTCCTGGAAGGTATAATTTCATCATCTTCCTTAGTCATGGGGAGTTGGAGTGATTTCCTAATATTCTTTAGAGTTAGTCTAACTCGGGAATACTGAATTGTGGGCTTGATCTTCTTCCCTTCTGGGTCCACAGTAGCAGATGAATAGAATTCCATGACTTCCTTTTTCCAAATTTTTGTTGGTTCTGAGACCAAGAACTCTAATCCATTATCAGAAACTAGGGTAACGACATCATGGATTTCTTGTGAAGCTGTCGTGAATCCTCCACGAACCAGCTCATATCCTTCATTCACCTTATCATCTTGGTGAGGCGCCATTGTCGAGAGATGGAAGAGAAAAGAAGAGAAGGTCTTTGTCGACACAAGGTGCGGAGCCTAGATTTTGAAAGCGTAGTCGACCAAAATTTGGCTTGACCTATTTATAGTGTTAGCATAAAGGGCAGGTCAAAAGACGGGCCTTAGTCGACAAAACTTTTACATGTGTCAACAAAGATGACCTAGGTCTCGACAAAACTTAGGATAAGTCGACACGACTAGGTGTCGACATACTTGTGTCAGAGTCGACACAAAAAAAAATCCTCTAGATATAAGGTCTCGACAAGGTTGTGTCGACACTTATTCTTCTGTCGACACAGATATTGTTTCTGTGTCGACACATCCTTATTCTTTGTCGACACAATATACTGAGTGTGTCGACACAATGTTGCTTGTGTCGACACAAACTTTGTACATAGACAAATTTCCTGAGAAATTTTATACTAACTAATTCATCTTAGAGAAGTTCGTGCTAACTTATTCTAGGTTCAACATACCTAATTCAATTTTAAAATAATTGAATTTAATTTCATCCAGAGGTTTTTTAAATATATCAGCTAATTGATTATTTGTGTTCACAAACTCTAGACTAATATCTTCCTTCTCAACATGTTCTCTGATGAAATGAAATTAAATTTCTATGTGTTTTGGTTCTACTGTGTGATACAGGATTCTTAGCAATAGAAATTGCACTGGTAGAATCACAAAACAAGGAATTCTATATTCCTTGATGTCATAATCTTCTAGTTGGTGCTTTATTCACAACAGCTGTGCACAGCAACTACCTGCAGCTACATACTCAGACTCAGCTGTTGATATAGCTACACTTGTTTGCTTCTTGCTGCACCATGACACCAGCCTTCCTCCTAGGAATTGACAGGTTCATGTTGTACTTTTTCTGTCTTCTTGGCATCCTGAGGGATGTTCAACATAGACTTCCTCTTTTAAGTCACCATTCAGGAATGCTGACTTTACATCCATTTGATACACTTTAAACCCTTGATAGGCAGCATAGGCCAAGAACAATCTTATAGCCTCCAACCTTGCCACTGTGGCAAAGGTTTGATCAAAGTCAATCCCTTCCTCTTGCCTGTAGCCTTTTGCTACCAATCTGGCCTTGTTCTTGATTATAGTGTCATTTTCATTTAGTTTGTTTCTGTAGATCCATTTGGTTCGTATGATGTTGTGATCCTTTGGTCTATGAACCAGTTCTCATACATTACATCTTTTGAATTGAGTCAGCTCTTCTTGCATAGCATCAATCCAGTTTGTGTTTAGCATGGCTTCTTCAAACTTTCTGGGTTCTATTTGTGACAAGAAGCTAGAACATAGGACTGAGTTCATACTTTTGCTTCTTGTGATAACACCTTGACTTGCATCACCAATAATTTGGTGTGCTGGATGATCCTTCAAGTGTCTTCTTGCTGGAGGAAATCTGTCAACCTCATGGCATTCTTCATTTTCCTCAACCTGATGCTCCTCATTGTCTTCTTCATCCAGTGAAACTTGTTCTCCCCCTGGACAGCAAGCATCTTTATCTTCATCCAGCCTAGCAGGTACTTCTTCATTGATGGTCAGCTTGTTCAGCCTGTCTGTTAGACATGTAGAACTAACTGAAGAACTAGACAATTCACTGTTAATCAACTTAGACTCATCAAATACAACATGAACAGATTTTTCTACAACTTGGGTAGTTAAGTTGTAGATTCTGTATGCCCTACTATTATTGTTGTACCCAACAAATATCCCTTGTAGGGACTTGACAGCAAACTTTGTTTGGTAGTGCTTATCATTAACTAAAACATAACACTTGCTACCAAAGATTCTAAAGTAGGAAATGTTTGGTTTTCTGTCTTTCAAAATCTGATAGGGAGTCATCTTATGTTTCTTATTGATGGAGGTTCTATTGAGAACATGACATGCAGTATTTACTGCCTCAGCCCAGAAGTACTTTGGGAGAGTAGTGTCATTAAGTAGTGTTCTACTTGCCTCAATTAGAGTCATATTCTTTCTTTCAGCAACTCTATTTTGCTGAGAAGTTCTAGGTGAGGAGAATTCCTGATGAATCTCAAATTCATCACAGAACTTTGTCATACATTCAGACTGAAATTCAGTTCCATGATCACTTCTGATTTTGACCACAGAACTGTTATATTCATTCTGAATTTGTCTAACAAAAGTCTGGAAAACAGTTGGGGTTTCAGATTTCTGGCTCAAGAAGAAAACTCATGTGTATCTAGAATAGTCATCCACAATAATTAATGTGTATATTTTCCTACCAAGACTGTGAACTGGCATAGGACAAAACAAATTCATATGCAAGAGATATAAACATCTCATTGAATCTTTGATATAAAGTGTATGGAAAGAGGACTTAGTATGTTTGCCCTTTTGGCAAGCAGAACACACACTCTCTTTAATGCACTTGACTTGAGGATCATTCCTCACTAACCTCATGTTAAACAGCTGTCTAATTGACTTATAGTTCAGATGGGCAAGCCTCTTGTGTCATTTGACACATAGTGAAGCTTTTTCTCCTGCAACTAGACATATGGGTGAGTTGTCAAACTCACCATCTAGGTTAAGACAATATACATTCTCTTTTCTAGTGCCAGTCAAAATAATCTTTCGATTACTTGACCTTCTTATTTGGCACTCCCCTTTGAGAAAAGAGATGTCATAACCTAGATCACTAAGTTGACTTATGCTGATCAGGTTATGTTTTAGACCCTTCACATAAGTCACTTTAGTGATAGTAATTGAATCACTAAAAATGTTACCAAATATTTTGATAATTCCTTTTTCTGATCCACCAAAGATTACTTTGGGTCCATTCTCTATGGGTACATAGTCCCTCAACATTCTCCTTGTTCCAGTCATGTGTCTGGAACATCCACTATCCAAGTATCATATAGGGGTATGGTCACTTGGAGTCACCTGCATCAAATACAGAATCACTTACCCTTAGAACCCAAATTGTTATTGGGTCCTAGGTCATTGTTAGGTTGAAATCCTGCAGCTGTTCTGACAGGTAAACTACTCTTGGTTTTAACACTTGTGTTGAACCAACAATCCCTGGCAAAATTGCCCACTTTGCCACAGCACCAACACTAAAACCTATTATACCTTCTCTTAGGTACAGACTTTACTACTTTGTTGTCAGCAGTTCTGTTGAGTGTAGGTGCTGGAGCAGTAAACCCCATGACTTCCTCTTGAACCTGATGGGCTTGCCTATAGTGTGATCTATGGGCATTTGCACCCTTGCCCATGAGACCTTCATCCTCACAGTGACCATGAGTACTATCATGATCACACCTGTTTGTTGGTTGCATCACTTTCCTAAAAAAAATAGGGGGCTTAGAAGCTAGTGGCTGAACTGGGGCCTTACCTTTTCTATGAAAATTGGTGGCCCTAGTTCTACTCTCGAAACCTAAACCAGTCTTCCCTTTATGAGAAATGAAATTATTTATTAAGGGCAAGACTGATTTTGGTTTAGAGAATTTAGCCACTAACTCTCTTTCTTGCTGAAGTTTTGCCTCTAGTTTCTTGATGTGATTCTTCTTGAAAGAGATTGTGTCCATCTGAATAACAGTAATATTTTTCAGTTTGGCAATCTCCTTCAGTTTTGAATCTATCAACAAAGTTGTATCTGATGCAGCCTGCTTCAGAGACTCAATCTCTTTGGCCTGCTCCTTAACAAGAAACTTGCTCCTCTTCAGAGCTTGCAACAACCCACCATACTCATTAATGAGTTGATGGACATCCCCCTCTGATTCAGAACCATCCACATCTCTTGATGCAGAAGTTTCTGAATCTGATGCGGTGCAGTAATCTGAAGCTGAGGGAGAACTGTATACCTTACTAGGACCAGGCTGATCCTGGCACGGATCATTTTCTGATAAAGCCATCAGCCCTCTATAGCAATAATCTTCTACTCCATTTATGGAGTCCAGCAGTTGTAGAAATTCTAGTTCCCTAGAATCCTTTCCTGTTGAGATTAGCCCAACATATGCTTTTGCATTATCATCATCTCCTGATCCTGAAGATGAAGAGTCTGTCCAACTCTTCTGCTTCTGAGCAACAAGAGATTTCTCCTTCTTGCCTTTCACTTGATGTTTCTTCTTATCTTTAGATTCAGTCCTATTGTCTGGACAGTCAGCTATGACATGTCCAGGCCGGTTGCAACAATAACACATAATCTTAGTATTAATTTGTTTACTAGGTTTTAATGCATACATGTCCTCCTTGGGAGTCTTCTTTTTTTTGTAACTCATCCTTAGAAAAAGATGTTGATGGTTTGGTTCTCCATTTCTTCTTTTTCATGAACCTTTGGAATTGTCGTGTAAAGGCAGCAAAGTACTCATCAGAGGTGTGGCTATCTGATGTGTTGTTGTCAAGACTTTCTTCTTCAGCCTCGGCACTTCTTCTGGGTGGAGAAGAAGACTTTTTCCAACCCTTTCTTGTGTCTTCAGCCTTGAAGGCTACAGACCTTTCTTTGTATTCAGGCCTACTGCTTTTCTCCTCCTCTTTTCTGGCAATGAGATACATTTCATATGATAGCAGCTTTCCAAATAGTGTGGGTGGAGGAGTATCAGCTAGCTTGGCCACTTCTCTGATGGCACATATCTTTGTGTCTCAGTCCTTTGTTAGTGACCTCAGAAACTTGTCATTCAGTTCATATGTGCTGAAGACTTTGTCATAGGTCATCAGCTCATTGACAATCCTGAAGAACTTTTTGTAACATTCAGCTATGTTGTCAGTCTTGGCTTGTCTAAAGCTCTCATACTCTTGATTCAGCATAGATTTCATGTCCTCTCTGACTTTTTCTGTTCCCTCCATGTAGACAATTAGGGTGTCCCGCATTTCCTTGGAGGTTTTACAGTGCACCAGATTCTGAAATGTGGCATCATCTATAGCACTTACTATAATGTTTTGTGCTCTTTTGTCTAATGTTGTCAGGATGATCCCATCCGTAGTCATTTCAGAATAGCTCTTAGGGATTTGAACATTTGCATCCAGAACTGATACCTTTATTGGAATGAAGAGACCCTCTTGTACTGTGATGTAGATTCTTGGATCAGATACTTCCATGAACAACCTGACCCTTTCCTTCCATATGCCAAAGCATTCTTTCCTGCAGATAGGCAGTTTCATAAATTCAAATTCCTTATGATTCTCTATTGACCCCATTCTTGAAATCTGTTATTTGCCTTGGAGATCTACTCAGACTGTTAGGTCAAACTTTGAGTAACCTCCCTCTGATATCACTTGAAAGACTTGATTTCAAGAGCCTAGACACCTAGAGGGGGGGTGAATAGGTTTTAAATTTTTCATCAAAAAAAACTTTAGGAAAATAACAAAATTTATCTCAGCCCTACAGCAATTCAAATCACAGAATAATGAACACAGCACAGCATACACCAGATTTATAGTGGTTCTCCAAGGACTTAGTACATCCACTTTCCCCCTTCGCCTATCTAGTAATGAACTGGATTCGGCATAACTTCCTTCCACTTCTCAGATCCGCGGATCTTACAGCTCAGAACCAAGAATGATTCCTACAACTCAGAGTGAATCCACACTCCTACAACTCGGGCACAAGCCCTACCTCAGCCTCTTTCATAGGCCTACAACTCAGAGTGACACCCCACTCTTACAGCTCAGGCAAAATCCCTACCTCAGCCTTTATAATTACAGGCTTACAACTCAGATCTAATAACAGATCCTAACAGAAATAATTTGATAATGCGATATAGAAATTGCACTAGACGAATCTCTTCACTGGTGAGCTTCTTGATCAGTTCTTGAATGGACTGATCTTCAGATCCAACCTGACTTAGCTGTTTCAAAGCTTCTTGATAGAACAAAATAAGGTTGATCTTCACTTGATGTAGAAGTTGATCTTCAGATAGCTTTCTTCTTGAATTCAGAATGAAATCTGAATCTTCCTGCAGACTGATCTGGATCTACCTTCGTAAGGGTTTCCCCTTTTCTTTTTGTAGAAAACTTCTCTCTGGAGAATTCACTTCTTAATGTAGTGTTCTTTGCTTCTCTTCTTTATTTTTTCCACTACTTCACTACTTCATTGATGTATGTTGTATCGAGTCAGTCCTTTATATAGAGTTTCCTCCTGATTACCGGCTGATCTGGTTTGTAACAGTCTTCTGACAGTTCTGACAAAAGTGTCAGACCGGTTGGTTAAAGTTTTTCAACTCAGCATGAACCACTCAGCAAACTGCTTCACATGTGTCGACACAAATAGACTAAGTGTCGACACAAGTCTTGATGATGTCGACACAACACTCCATGTGTCGACATAGTCATTCTTCTGGTACTCGACACAGCATCTGTTAAATGTGTCGACACAAGTTCTGTGTGTCGACACAGCTTCTGCTTCCAGTGTCGACATAACTTCTGGGTGTCGACACAGCTTCTGCTTCCAGTGTCGACATAACTTCTGGGTGTCGACACAACTTCTGCTTTCAGTGTCGACATAACTTCTGGGTGTCGACACAGCTTCTGCTTTTACGGTCGACATAACTTCTGGGTGTCGACAGAATTCTGGTGTGTGTCGACACAAGTTCTGTGTGTCGACACAGTCGTTGTCGACAGAATTCTGGAATGTGTCAACAGCTTCTCTGTGTGTCGACACAAGTCCTGTTGATGTCGACACAATCTGGCCATTGGTGTCGACACAGCGTTGTCGACAAATTTTTTGTGTGTCGACATAAATTATGGGTGTCGACACAATCTGGCCCTTGGTGTCGACACATCCATTCTCAAGTATTGACACTTGTACTTAGAAAAATATTTCTTCCATTTATTTAACCTGCACATGATAACTCAATACAACATCAAATACAACTTGATGCATATCACTGAGTTAGGTGGGGCTTCTTCAAATCTGGTACACATTTTCCAATGTACCCAACACTGCGGGAACAAGAGAACAACATTGTTGTGATGAGCCTGAAGAAAGGGACTGAGCCGACAAACACTCAACTCTACCTTTACCCAGATTTCCACCTTGGGGACAAGCTTGTTCTTGAAGGGGAAGAGAATGTTATGAATCCTCATAACGGCCTGTTCGCGGGACAATAATATCAAAGACGGCGGAAGGATGCGGGATCAAGAGGGCTAAACCATCCGGTTCAGCCATCTCTAATTAAAACAAGAAGGCGGTTGGGGGCTGAACCGGACAGATTCAGGCCCTATGGTAGGGGCCGCCCAGCCCCTCTATGGCCCAAGGGGTATAAATATCCCTAGGGTTTCCTGGCGATGGACAAGCAAGTATTCTCAAGTATTCTTATCTCTCTCTCTCTCAAAACCCTAGTTTTCTCCTTTTTCGTTCCTAACATTATATAGTTCCCAGATCCTCAATCAAATAGGACAGTAGGTTTTGCATTAATTATATTGTTTAGGCAAGTGTGGGCATGAGCATAAGTGCGGCAACCATTTCCAATAATAAACAATCTTATGCTTTGCTAGAGTACTATTTAGTTTGAGGCCTTTTATCACCTAGTTACAGTTTAAGGAACATTGACTAGCGCTGCTCCAAAACCAAGATAGTATCTTTACTATATATATTATCTAAGATCAGATTCAAATAAATTACCAGGAGTGTCAATAACAGTGACAGCACGACCATCATTCAAAATAGCGCTTTTTTGTTCAGAAGTGCATGTTACCCCACAAGGGCTAAGATCAGAGATGAAGGCCTGCCTCCCAAGAATGCTGTTTCCTGTTGCACTTTTGCCATTGCCTGTTTTCCCCACAACAGCGAGTGAAATAGTGTTGCTTGCAGGAGTTAGTTCCCAATTATCTAGAATATCTACCAGATCATCCTCCATTAAGGAAATGGCCTAACAATCTGCAAAACATAAAATAGAATCAGAGCTAGTATATCATAAAGAGATAAAGGCTTAAAGTTAGCAAAATAAATTATAAAATCAACTACGATCCCCAAAGTTTTCCAAAGAAGATGGAATATTTGGACCATTTGGTAAGCATGGAATGCAGTGGAGAAGTGCAGCAAGTGGAAAACTAGATAAAAACAAAGGGAAGACACTAAAGCATTAACTCGTCATGTTGTTGCCGGCAAATCCTTAGGCACAATGTGAATGCCAAGCATCAATTAGAGAGCTATTCAAATTTTTCATTCATAATTTTGTGTCACCTACATTGCCCTTGGGCCTCTATTTATAACAGAAAGATCCTAAAATATAAGATTGATAACGAATCTCATCCTCAACGTTTGACATGATTATATTGCCCATGATAATTGTCACAATTTTACCTAAATAAATAAAAATAAAAAAATAATCAACATCAGCCAAAATAGATAATGGCTTGAGAAAGACATAAAAATAGTTAGGATCAACTATTTTGTTGAGTCCTTTGACCCGTTAGATTTAGCCTTTAATAAAATGAACTTCCTTGAGTAAGTGCTTGTTGGATCAACTATTTTGCTCGATCGCCACCCGAACGACTGATGGGTAAAGGCAGTTGTTGGACCTCTTGCGGTCTTCGAAGTGCTTGTTGTATCTTGTAGGAGGCTTCGGCGGTTGAGACGAACTTCGGTGGACTAGACAGTCTCTAGCGGTCAAGATGGGGCACTGGCAGGAGCGATCTGGAGAATGGAGTGCCCGACGGCGCACTTGGAACGGTCTTGAGAGCAGAGCGCGCGGAGACGCGCACAAGAAGGAGGCGTGCGCAAGGAGGAGGTGCGCACAAGAGCGTGCGAGGAGGAGGCGCGCAAGAGAGCGCAAGGAGGAGGCGCACGCAAGGGGAAAGCGCGCGTAAGAGCGTGCAAGGTGGAGGCGGGCGCAAGAGCGCGAAAGGAGGCACGCGCTAGAGAGAGCAAGGGGGAGGCGGGCGCAAGAGCATGCAACAGGTGAGGCGCGTGTAAGAGCGCGCAAGGCGGAGGCGCGCATAAGAGTGCGCAAGGAAGAGGCGCGCGCACGGGCGCGCAAGTAAGAGGCACGCGCACGAGCGCACAAGGAAGAGAAAATAAGAGAGAGAAAGTCATAGGAGGAGAGAGAAAATCCGTAGGGGGATTTGACGGCCGAGCCGAAAATGAAAATGAAGAAGGAAATGGGTCTATTTATAGATTCCAAGAGGGGCAACCGGGTAATTTCCCCCGATAACTACCGGACGGACAAATAGGAACGCTCCCTTCAGAGCACGCGGATCATCGATTTTACGCAAATGATGATACCGGCCTAGTGCGGTTCTAACTTTCAATGGAAAAATAACCGCCCCTCCCGCGAGGGGAGGGGAGGTCGGCGAGGTTGGCGGTCGGGGGAGGCCGGCGGCCGGGGCGAGGCAGCCCCGGCAAGGGTCGGACGGCCTTGACCTCCACTACGGGAGGGCCGGAGAGGGGCGAGCGGGCAAGCCGCCGCCCGCCTAAGAAGAAAAAATCCGCCCACGTCGGGCGGCCAGAGGGCCGCCCGACCTGGGAGACCTTCTCCCTGCTATGGGAGGCTGACAAGGGGCGGGTGGCCACGTTACCGCCCACCTTTGGCAGAGAACTGGCTGCCCGGGTCGGGCGGCCAAAACGCCACTGAACTGGGTGGCCTTGCCCCCGTTCCGAGGGGCCGGTGCGGGGCGGGTGTCTATGTTTTCGCCCGCCTTTGGTGAAGAATGGATCGCCCCTATCGGGGGCGACGGATAAGGTCGCGCGGGCTATGGGTCGCGCGGTGGTTTCAAGCACGCTGGTCGGTGAGGGGTCTGTCGGGCCATGCGACGGAAAACACGACGGTGGTTACGTTGTTAGCGGGGGAAAACTGGATATCCGCACCCCATGCATGGGGTGCGGCTAGCACTTCTAAGGGGACCCCATCATTTGGCCCCGAAGTCCACGCAGCTTCGAATCAAATCGAATGGAGGGCGGGGACTTTTCCCTAAGCCGCGTGTGTGATGTTTTATAGGGGAAGTTGTGTGCATTCGTTGCTTTATGCTTGCGGAGACTCGAGCAATTCTTTGGTTTAACAGGTAGCAGGACCTTGTTCGCAGACGAGGCTGATGCAATGGCGCTCCTTGCCAAATTGTAGAGCGGGATGGGACGGTACAAGACTCCTGCAAGACTGGAGACGAAGATCCACATGGTGGTGTTGACGTGTTGTTGCGGCGTAGTCGAATCTGGTATTGGAGATCTCTCCGAGGATAAGAGCGGGGGCTCTAATGTTGATGCAGATGAGGTATGGTTCCGCCTTCATTGTACCTTTGTACATCTGCGTCATGTAGTGGCTTTGTACCGTATTTGTGGTGCCTTGATCACTCTATATGTATTGTCTGATTGTTTGTTAATTGCTCAAGTTTTGAGCGTTTTCTTGTGATGACGATTGAGCGCTGGTTGTGTTGGCGCCGATATTTTGCACACGATTCTGGTTTGCTTATTCGATGTTGATAATTGGAGGACGAGACCCAGGTGGTGTCGTAACCTACTATGTGGGCGAAGAGCGGACGCTTCGAGCCGAGTAATGAGAGGTCTGAATCACTGAACTGGGGGATGTCGCTGAGTGTGGCGGTGATGGGTGGATCTTCGAACCTGGGCGACCGGGAGGGGGGTCGGCCCTGACGATGTCGCGACCTACTGCGGTTGAGAAGGGTGAGCCTTCGATCGGCGGCAGTGGGAGGTCGCTGGGACGTGGTCCCGGAGAAGCGGTGAAGGGCGGACCTTCGAATTGCTGGCGAGCGCGAGGGGGGCAGGCCCTGGCGACGTCGCGACCTACTGCGGCGGAGAAGGGCGGACCTTTGATCGGCGACAGAGGGAGGTCGCTAGGAAGTTGTCCCGAAGAAACGGTGAAGGGAAGATCTTCGAACCGCATGCGAGTGCGCGGGGGAAAGGCCATGGCGACGCTGCGACCTACTGCGGCGGAGAAGAGCGGACCTTCGATCGGCGGCAATGAGAGGTCACTAAGGCTGGGAGCCCTAAGCAGTGCGGGGGCATGAAGCCCTGCAGCACGGGAGTGGGTGCTATGCAGCGCGGGAGCGGGTGCTCTGCAGCGCGGGAGTGAGTGTTCTGCATCGCGGGGGCATGAAGCCTTGCAGTGAAGGAACGGGTGCTCTGCAGCGTGGGGGTATGAAGCCCTGTAGCGCGGGAGCGGGTGCTCTGCAGCGCGGGAGCGGGTGCTCTACAGCGCGGGGGCATGAAGCGCTGCAGCGCGGGAGCGGGTGCTCTACAGCGCGAGGGCATGAAGCCCTGCAGCACGGGAGCGGGTGCTTCTACACAAGCGAACAATGCTTCCCGAAGTCAGAGAGCATGTTGTTTGGTGTTGGAAACCGGGTCTGTAATGAGAGCTTTACTTCGGGAGATCTATGTTTTTAACGAAGTCAGAGATAGTTGCAGTAATGTAAATAATCAAAGCGCACATGCGCACGACAACAATTTTTAGCCAAAAATAACAATACAGAAAAAAGGTGAGGCTGCAAGCTTTGTAAGCTTTACTGGGGGAGAGACCCCTTCCCCGGGGTCCTCATTATACCCATGCTAGGGTGTTGTGTCATCTTCTGCTGAGCTATCCACCTAGGGCGCACACAAGTTTGTGTCTTGGTTCAGTAGGAACCTCACGAGAAGTCCTTCCTTGACGAGGCGCTCGATCTCCATCTTCAGCATGTGGCAGCCCTCCGTGTTATTGCCACGTCCTAGATGGAAGTCGCGATATTGTGACTGATTTCCTCTTTTTGGCGCAAGTAGGTCGGGCGTGCGAAGGGTGTCATTATCTCGAATGGCGAAGAGTATGTTGGTTCCAGTCGTGTTGAGGGGAGCGTAATCCTCGTGTTGTCGTGGGCCTCGATCTCGACGAGGTTTGCTGCGGCGCGCGTCATTCTTTTTATCAACCAGCGGTGGTAATGACTCCTACTCTCTCAGCCTTTTGGGGTTCCTCCTAAACTGTTGGTGGTGTGCTTTAACAGCATCATCAGCAGTAATCTGAGCCTCGATCCGTCAAGCGAGATCGGGATAGCTGGGTACAGTCTCTCGTACTAGCGCGGAGTGGAAGCCACCGAGGCTGAGCCCTCCAAGAAGAAACCCCCATAGGAGCTCCGATTTTATCTCAGGGATTTGTTGTGCCTCAGTGGTGAAATGACAGAAGAAATTTTTGAGTGTTTCCCCTTCATTTTGGCGGATCCTTGATAAGTGAGAGGGATCTTTGACTATCCGTCGGCTAGAAATGAACTGGTCTGTGAATTGTTGAGTCAACTCTGTGAAATTCTTGATTTCTCCCTCCTTCAGGAAAGGAAACCAAGGGCGAGCTTGTCCTTTCAGGGTTGCCAGGAATGCTTGACACAATAGTGGATCTGGGGCATTGCAGCACTGCATCATGATTTCGAAGTGTTTGACATGCTCCGACGGATTGCCCGTTCCTTCGTATGTCTCGATCTTTGGGAGTTTGAAGCCTACGGGGATTGGATGTGTCGAGATCTCAGGTGCGAATGGCGAGTGACGATGGAGAGGGCGAGGGGCCAAGGTGGCACACTGACTGGCTCGTTCGTGCTCTTCAGCAATTATGTCACGAACTTCTTCGCGTGTGAGTCTTCCATCTACAAGCTCGGGGACCGCTGCTTTTGGGTGGTTGCATTGATACTGAGCTTCAGGTCCTCCGTCAGGACGGGTTTCGCGGCCCTGGATATCTGCGATGGGGAGCACTGCTTCAGGCATGTTGTTAAGCGAGCGAGGGGAAAACAGATCAACGTGCCCCCCTAGGGACCGTTTCTTCAGTAGTGTGGATGGCTTTTCCTGCCATGTTCTCTAGTCACGAGTAACACAGTGTTGAGGACACTGTCTTCAGATTCTTCTGAGAGTGCGGGGAACCATACCCATAGACAGCACCAAAAAGTTGGGGCGCGCTCAAGGCTCTTGGTAGACCGGACTAAATTAAACAGCCTTAGCCCAGGAGCAGTTGAGCGTGCAAACAGTCACAGAAAGTAGAAAGCTGGAAAAAGAAATTTTTTAACGTGGAAAACTCTTTAATTGGGTGAAAAACCACATAGTCAGATCTGTGTCGGCCAAACCTCCATTATTGGTTGGTTGTTGGTGATGGCGACGATGTCCCGTCATGTGTTCATGATGCTCGTGACTGTTCAATTGATGGCGCTGATGTGGTCGATGATCTCCGCCTCAGAGAATTTGATGATTGTGACAGTAGTTGCACAAGTTTCGACATCCCGTATCTCCACTACATGTTATTCTTTAATTTTTATGCTCTATTCAGTCTCCACTGTTTAATATGGGAGATTTAGTGGTATATCTTATATAAAGACCATGAGAATTCCCCCTCCTTCCTCCTAGTTCGGACCTCCCTCTCCCCCTCTTATGGTTCGGCCAATCCCTCCCCTCTTCCCTCCTCTCTCCTCCACAATATCCCTCCTCCTCTCCTACGACATCCACAACTCGAGAAAACACCCATTAAGAGTTTGTAGTCTAAAGTTATGGCTAACCACAGCCAATTTAGTTAATCGGAATCAACATTTCCCACTTGCCTTAGGAAGCCCAACCGTCCTCGCGTTCTTCCTGACACTAGAATAGAAACACCCTCTTATGACGGTTATGGGAATTCTCAAACTTTTAGGTACTGGCTTAAGGGAATGGAAATTTATTTTGATTGTCACGAATGGGACGACCACCAAAAGGTTGTCGTCGCCCGGGAGAGGTTAGTAGATCAAGCCCGGGTGTTTTGGCTAAACAAAGAGCGTCGTTTGGGTGATTATCAATATGCTTGACCGCAAATGCGTAGCCTTCTCACTTTTCAATTTGACCTCGCCTATCTCCGTACTAATAGCACGACAGTCGTGAGCGAGTATAGTTATGGCACTAGACCCGTATCTACTTATAGGAGTGACCATGTGCCTCAGGCTAGATCCTTTCCCCACAAAGGTAGGACTATCCAAAGTGTGCCTACTTCCACCTCTAGGGAAAATAAGCAGTTTAGACCCTATGTTTTGGATTAGAAAGATGTTACTACTAGGATTTCGTCTCTTTTAGCTTCGACGTCTGAGCCTCCTGAGATTGTGTATGATACCCCTGAGGATTCTGATGTAGATATGGTCTCTCTTGATTCTGAGGATGACGAGCTAGATGAAAGTATTCAGTCATGTACGATAGTGTCCGACGATTCTGATGATTCTGACAATGATGGGATACCTAGTGATTTGGAAGATGATATATGGGATGATGGTATTCTGATCTGTGAGAGTATCTCGTTGTCTATTACATGCTCTACTAGTGTTGTGTCTGATCACCCTATTATTGAGTGCCCTCTCTAGGCTACGATCCCCGTCATGATAGAGCCTACGATTACACCAGCTGAGATTGTATCTGAGTCATCTAAGAATCCTGAGAGTGAGGATATCCCTATTGTTGTTGTGGATGAGTTACCTTCTGAGGGGCGGGTACTTTTGGACGATTCTCTTGTTGTATACCCGGATGAGAGTTCCTTGATGTTGTCACCGTTGGGTGAAATTTATACTGATTTGGATTTTATCCTGGAATTGATTTTACCGACCCTTCCTCCTGTTTATTTGCCTACATTAGATGACTTTGTAGGACACGAACTTGTTATAACTAGTCTGAAACATTTGGTGTTGCCTACGTTAGTAGCCCCTCGATTGGTCATGTCTCGTAGGATCAGTATTATTGAGTTGTTAGAATTCATATTCGGGCTTGTCACAACTCCTTGTAGTTCTGTATCTTCTGAATTTCCTGTGATTGATCAATTCTCTAATTATACGTCTACGATGAGGTCGACTCTTGTGCTCGTTTTACTCACCCCTAAGAATGATGGTTATTGGAGAATGTGTGTTGACAACCAGGCTATTAGTAAAATTACTATCAAATATGGGTCTCTCATCACTTGCTTGGATGACTTGTTGGATATATTAGTCAGGGCCACGATCTTTTCTAAGTTGGATTTTAGGAGTGGCTACTATCAAATAAGAATTAGGGAGGGAGACGAATGGAAAATGATTTTTAAATCGAAGGACGGATTTTATGAGCGGTTAGTGAAGTCATTTGGGTTTTCCATTGCCCCGAGTACTTTCTCTAGGATGATAACTCTTGTTTTCCAACCTTTCTTGGGAAAATTCTTAGTGGCATATTTTAATGATATCTTAGTCTTTTGCCCCTCTCCAACCGATCATGAATCGCACGCGAGGATTATCCTTACCACATTACGAGTGGAAGAATTATTTGACAATCTAAACAAAATGTATTTTTATGTTACTTTCGCTGAGTTCCTTGGGTATCTTGTGAGTACGGATGGGAAAACGGAAGTAGTACACGGAAGTTTGGGTAGCTTATTACGATGTCTTGCTGGTAATCACAAGGGTACTTGGGACTTGATTTCTCCCCATGCTCAGCTTCCATACAATAATTCTAAGAATAGATCCCCGGGCTTATCCCCCAATGAAATCTTGCACGACTATAACGCACCTGTGCCACTTGATTTAATTCGGTTACCTCCAACTTATAAATCAAGTAATTTGGGGGAGCGTAATCCTCGTGTTGTCGTGGGCCTCGATCTCGGCGAGGTTTGCTGCGGCGCGGGTCATTCTTTTTATCAACCAGCGGCGGTAATAACTCCTGCGCTCTCTGCCTTTTCGGGTTCCTCCTAAACTGTTGGTGGTGTGCTTTAACAGTATCATCAGCAGTAATATGGGCCTCGATTCGTCAAGCGAGATCGAGATAGCTGGGTACAGTCTCTCGTACTAGCGCGGAGTGGAAGCCACCGAGGCTGAGCCCTCCAAGAAGAAACCCCCATAGGAGCTCCGATTTTATCCCAGGGATTTGTTGTGCCTCAGTGGTGAAATGACAGAATAAATCTTTGAGTGTTTCCCCTTAATTTTGGCGGATCCTTGACAAGTGAGAGGGATCTTTGACTATCCGTCGGCTAGAAATGAACTGGTCTGTGAATTGTTGAGTCAGCTCTGTGAAATTCTTGATTTCTCACTCCTTCAGGAAAGGAAACCAAGTGCGAGCTTGTCCTTTCAGGGTCGCCAGGAATGCTTGACACAATAGTGGATCTGGGGCATTGCAGCACTGCATCATGATTTCGAAGTGTCTGACGTGCTCCGACAGATTGCCTGTTCCGTCGTATGTCTCGATCTTTGGGAGTTTGAAGTCAAGGGGGATTGGATGTGTTGAGATCTCAGGTGCGAATGGCGAGTGACGATGGAGAGGGCGAGGGGCCAAGGCGGCACACTAACTGGCTCGTTCGTGCTCTTCAACAATTATGTCACGAACTTCTTCGCGCATGAGTCTTTCATCTACAAGCTCGGAGCCCGCTGCTTTTGGGCGGTTGCATTGATACTGAGCTTCAGGTCCTCCGTCAGGACGGGTTCCGCGGCCTGGATATCTGCGATGGGGAGCACTGCTTCAGGCATGTTGTTGAGCGAGCGAGGGGAAAACGGATCAACGTGCCCACCTAGGGACCGTTTCTTCAGTAGTGCAGATGGTTTTTCCTGCCATGTTCTCTAGTCACGAGTATCACCGTGCTGAGGACACTGTCTTCAGATTCTTCTGAGAGTGCAGGGAACCCTACCCATAGACAGCACCAAATAGTTATGGCGCGCTCAAGGCTCCTGGTAGACCGGACTAAATTGAACAGCCTTAGCCCGGGAGCACTCGAGCGTGCAAACAGTCACAGAAAGTAGAAAGCTGGAAAAAGAAATTTTTTAACGTGGAAAACTCTTTAATTGGGTGAAAAACCACATAGTCAGATCTGTGCCGGCCAAACCTCCATTATTGGCTGGTTGTTGGTGATGGCGACGATGTCCCGTCATGTGTTCGTGATGCTCGTGATTGTTCAATTGATGGCACTGATGTGGTCGATGATCTTCGCCTCAGAGAATTAGATGATTGTGACGGTCGTTGCCGCGAGCTTGAAGATGGAATTCTACCGCGACATACATCGCTAACGTCGTGTCAAATCTCCGCTACATGTTACATGCATATAAAAATATATGATTATAAATTATATAATTTTAAGTTTGTTTATTTTTAACCATTTAATTTTTATGCATTTTATTTTTAAGTGTTTTATTTATTATTGAATATTTCTATTTCATGTTTGTGATGGGTTGCTTATAACCATCTAATGTTTATTTATTATTGAATAGTGGAGATTGAGTGGTGTATCTTATATAAAGACTTGTATGTGTAATGAGAATTAAGATTGATGAATGAAATTTTGAAAACTCAATTCCAATTCGAGAATTCCCCCTCCTCCTTCCTCCTAGTCGTCGGCCTCCCTCTCCCCCTCTTAGTGGTTCGGCCACAATTCTCCTCCCTTCTTCCCTCCTCTCTCCTCCTCCACAATATCCCTCCTCCTCTCCAACGACATCCACAACCCGAAGGAAAACACCCATTGAAGAGTTCGGCCACAACTAGACTCCTCAAACTAGGGTCGACCAACCAAGTCTCCCCCTCCTTGGTGGATTTCGACCAAGGACTAGGCCTGCAAACGAGTCGAGCTCGAGTCGAGCTCATCAAAAAGAGCCGGCTCGAGCTCGAGCTTCTTTTTTCGAGCTCGACGAGCACGGTTCGAGCTCGAGCTCGAGCTCAGCTCGAATTTAATATTATATTAATAATATAAAACTATTATTTTAATAATATTATATTAATATTATGTTAATAATATAATATATTAAAATATTTAATACTAATAATATATATTATTTAATTAAAAAAAAGCTCGCGAGCCGGCTCGCGAGCTCGTGAACAGGTTTAACTAGGCTCGAGCTCGGCTCGAAATCAGGCTCGAGCTCGGCTCGAAATCAGGCTCGAGCTCGAGCTCGAGCTCGACATGCTCGAGCTCGAGTCGAGCTTTTTTCGAGCCGGCTCATCGAGCTTTCGAGCCGGCTCAACTCAACTTGCACCCCTACCAAGGACATCAACTCCGGCGACGACGAACTTTCGTCGGCGTGAAGCAAGGAAGGCGGCCGAGTTTCTCTCCATTAGGCGTGACTCTGGCGGAACCGTTGAAGACCGAGCCAATTTAGTAAATCGGAATCATCTATTCTGGTTGGGGTAACGAAATTCTACCCTTGAGTGTTTCCCTCTTAGAATAATCTTGTGGTGTTTTTACTTTGACGTGGCTTGCGAAATTTTGATTTCGTCGTGCTTTTGATCCGAACGATTTTGTTGTTTTCTTTTGATCTATTTAAATTCGTGAGGATTGGCGGAGCTCGTTTTCTTTTTGTTGGGAGAGTTCTACCATTTTCTGAATCGTTTATTTTCGGTGGATCTCTTTTGGTATAACACACACTCGATCAGATCGGGTATATCCTTTTCGCTTGAGAGAATATTGGTTCATCGCCTATATTTGATCTCTAAGGGTGTAGTGAACTCATGCGTTAGCATTTGATTAATATTATTGCAAATCGTGTGTGCTACGTTTTAACTGTGCGAGCGTAGAATTGGAACGAGTTAGAGTAATTCGGTGCCGTTTGTCCGTTGCGGTTTGTCGGGAGACATAGGCTCCGTTTGGTTGGGCTGTTGCTGATGGAAAGCTGCTGATGAACTGTAATCCGTGAGCTAGGAAGTAGTAATTTGAAGTGCTTCATGATTTAAAATTCGTTCCAAATCTGCTGCAGCTAATCTAGTATTCGAATTCTCGTGAATCTGTGGTTGATTTAAATCCGTACCTCTGTTTCACTTCCACATCTCATGAATGTTCAATGCATACAAGCTAAATAGAAAATTTATTTCAAAAAAATTACTCCAGATCGGAGCAAAGAGGATCTAATAGAGATTAGTGAAAACTCTAGAAATATTGTTGAGACTACAGATCGGCAAGCAGACATCAGGAAAATTGTGTATAACAGCTAGCAGATTGTCGAGTCCAACGAATTACAGATCCCGATCAAGGATGAGAGAAATACCAAATCAAATCAAAACAGAAAGCAAATCCGTATCAAGAGAGAAAGAGATCGAGTGAGAGAGGACCATGAGAATTCGGAATGCAGGGCGAGGAAGGAGATACGAGGAGAGGTGAGTGAGGAGAGCGATCTTCCCCTCTTTCTCGTCGCGCTCCGCTCATCGTGAGGATCTCGAGCTCTCGACGGCTCTTCCTTTCCTCTTGGATGGGATCACGGATTCACCCTGAGGATTTCGAGCTCTCCTCATCGTCGTGCTCCGCTCGAGCTCTAGGGTTGCGGGAGAACGCCACGGTTGCGGCTAAACGCAACATTTTACAGTGGATCGTGATCAATAGGAAGCCGCGGAATTTTAGAACCGGCGGTTCTTGAAACAGCAACGCCAAACATAACTTATGCGTAAAATTGAGGTGCGGTTCAAACGCACCGTAGGCAAAAAGCCCAACCAAACATTACTCTGGGTATCAGGAGGTTCGTGTCAATTTCCTAATTGTCACCCTCCTCATTTTCTTAGAACGTTGACACGCACTTGTCTTGCACGTTTCGTTGTCAAAATAATCATAGTTTTTTAAAAAATTTTGGTATGCAAATAGCGGCCTAAAATTTGTATTTTCTGCAAAAAAAACCAAAAAAAAAAAATTTAATAATCTCCTTATTATTTTCATCAAGAAAATCACAAAAATTATTTTAACTACCCTAGTAATTAAGCGGGAACAAATCTTTCTTTCATAAATTTTATTGCGTCAGAATCATTATTCATTGTAAACGCACAAGTTCCGGGTAGGTTATTCTCTCCAGTCTCCACTGAATATGGCCCATGACGTTTATGAATCCCGATTAGATTATTTGTGGTCTAAAGTTATGGCTAACCACAACCCAACATTGCCCACTTGCCTTAGGAAGCCCAACCGTCTCCACATTCTTCCTGACACTAGAATAGAGGCACCCTCATATGACGATTATGGGAATTCTCAAATTTTTAGGTACTGGCTTAAGGGAATGGAAATTTATTTTGATTGTCACGAATGGGACGACCACCAAAAGGTTGTCGTCGCCCGAGAGAGGTTAGTAGGTCAAGCCCAGGTGTTTTGGCTAAACAAAGAGCGTCGTGTGGGTGATTATCAATATGCTTGGACGCAAATGCGTAGCCTTCTCACTTTTCAATTTGACCTCGCCTACCTCCGTACTAATAGCACGACAGTCGTGAGCGAGTATAGTTATGGCACTAGACCCGCATCTGCTTATAGGAGTGACCATGTGCCTCAGGCTAGATCCTTTCACCACAAAGGTAGGACTATCCAAAGTGTGCATACTTCCACCTCTAGGGAAAATACGCAATTTAGACCCGATGTTTTGGATTCGAAAGATGTTACTAATAGGGTTTTGTCTCTTTTAGCTTCGACGTCTGAGCCTCCTGAGATTGTGTATGATACCCCTGAGGATTTTGATGTAGATGTGGTCTCTCTTGATTCTGAGGATGACCAGCTAGATGGGAGTATTCAGTTATGTATGATAGTGTCCGACGATTCTGATGATTCTGACATTGATGGGATACCTAGTGATTTGGAAGATGATATATGGGATGATGGTATTCTGATCTGTGAGAATATCATGTTGCCTATTATATGCTCTGCTAGTGTTGTGTCTGATCACCCTATAATTGAGTGCCCTCTCCAGGCTACGATCCTCGTCATGATAGAGCCTACGATTACACCAGCTGAGATTGTATACGAGTCATCTAAGGATCCTGAGAGTGAGGATGTCCCTATTGTTGTTGTGGATGAGTTACCTTCTGAGGGACGGGTACTTTTGGAAAACTCTCTTGTTGTATACCCGGATGAGAGTTCCTTGATGTTGTCACCGTCGGGTGAAATTTATACTGATTTGGATTTTATCCTGGAATTGATTTTACCGACCCTTCCTCCTGTTTATTTGTCTACATTAGATGACTTTGTAGGACACGAACTAGTTATAACTAGTCCGAACCATTTGGTGTTGCCTACGTTAGTAGCCCCTCGGTTGGTCATGTCTCGTAGGATCTGTATTATTGAGTTGTTAGAATTCGTATTCGGCCTTGTCACAACTCCTTGTAGTTATGTATCTACCGAATTTCCTATGATTGATCAATTCTCTGATTATACGTCTACGATGAGGTCGACTCTTGTGCCCGTTTTACTCACCCCTAAGAACGATGGTAATTGGGGAATGTGTGTTGACAACCGGGCTATTAGTAAAATTACTATCAAATATGGGTCTCTCATCCCTTGCTTGGATGACTTGTTGGATATATTAGTCGGGGCCACGATCTTTTCTAAGTTGGATTTTAGGAATGGCTACTATCAAATAAGGATTAGGGAGGGAGACGAATGGAAGACGATTTTTAAATCGAAGGACGGATTTTATGAGTGGTTAGTGAAGCCATTTGGGTTTTCCATTACCCTGAGTACTTTCTCTAGGGTGATAACTCTTGTTTTCCAACCTTTCTTGGGAAAATTCTTAGTGGCATATTTTAATGATATCTTAGTCTTTTGCCCCTCTCCAACCGATCATGAATCGCACGCGAGGATCATCCTTACCACGTTACGAGTGGAAGAATTATTTGACAATCTAAACAAAATGTATTTTTATGTTACTTTCGCTGAGTTCCTTGGGTATCTTGGGAGTACGGATGGGAAAACGGAAGTAGTACACGGAAGTTTGGGTAGCTTATTACGATGTCTTGCTGGTAATCACAAGGGTACTTGGGACTTGATTTTTTCCCATGCTCAGCTTCCATACAATAATTCTAAGAATAGATCCCCGGGCTTATCCCCCAATGAAATCTTGCACGGCTATAAGGCACCTATGCCACTTGATTTAATTCGGTTACCTTCAACTTATAAATCAAGTAATTTGGCACACGAGTTTGCTCTTTATGTTCCCAATTTACATAAGCACATTCATGAAACGTTAGTCGCCCAATATGCGTTTTATACATCTCATGCTAACGTGCATAAAAGAGCATCTCACGTTAATGTTGATGATTTAGTCTTGGTGCGTCTCATCCCTGAACGGTTGCCTTCGTGCTCCATAAAAAAGTTGGCGAATTGGCGAGCCGATCCTTTTCGAATTTTAAAGCGGTTAAGAGAAAACGCATATCTTTTGGAGATACTCACTGATTGGGGTATATCCTTCTTTGACTAATGCTTTTTCAAGGTTCCCCAAGACCTACTTTTTGCCTGACAGGTTCTCTTTGATGTGGGATGGCCATGCTACTACGACTTGGATTATGGGGCCGGATTTGCCCCCTGTTGTTGTTGTTGCCTTCAACTATTTTCCCCTCCCGGGCCACTCATCGGTGATGAGTGATTTTGAGCGGGGGAGGATTGATGGCGACGATGTCCCGTCATGTGTTCGTGATGCTCGTGACTGTTCAATTGATGGCGCTGATGTGGTCGATGATCTCCGCCTCAGAGAATTTGATGATTGTGACGGTCGTTGTCGCGAGCTTGAATATGGGATTCTACCGCGACATCCATCGCCAACGTCGTGCCAAATCTTTGCTACATGTTACATGCATATAAAAATATATGATTATAAATTATATATTTATAATTATATATTTTTAAGTTTGTTTATTTTTAAGCATTTAATTTTTATGCATTTTATTTTTAAGTGTTTTATTTATTATTGAATACTTTTATTTCATGTTTGTGATGGTTTGCTTATAACCATCTAATGTTTTATTTATTATTGAATGGTGGAGATTTAGTGGTGTATCTTATATAAAGACTTGTATGTGTAATGAGAATTAAGATTGATGAATGAAAATTTGAAAACCTAATTCTAATTTGAGAATTCCCCCTCTCCTTCCTCCGAGTCGCCGGCCTCCCTCTCCCCCTCTTAGTGGTTCAGCCACAATTCTCCTCCCCTCTTCCCTCCTCTCTCCTCCTCCCCAATAGCCCTCCTCTCCAACGACATCCACAACTAGAAGGAAAACACCCCTTGAAGAGTTCGGCCACAACTAGACTCCTCAAACTAGGGCCGGCCAACCAAGTTTCCCCCTCGGTGGATTTCGGCCAAGGACATCAACTCCGGCGACGACGAACTTTCTCTGGCGTGAAGCAAGGAAGGAGGACGAGTTTCTCTGCATTAGGCGTGATTCCGGCAGAACTGTTGAAGAGCGAGCCAATTTAGTTAATCGGAATCATCTATTCCGGTTGGGGTAACGAAATTTCTAACCTTGAGCGTTTCCCTCTTAGAATAATCTTGTGGTGGTTTTACTTTGTCGTTGCTTGCGAAATTTTGATTCCATCGTGGTTTTGATCCGAACGATTTTGTTGTTTTCTTTTGATCTATTTAAATTTGTGAGGATTGGCGGAGCTCGTTTTATTTTTGCTGGGAGAGATCTACCATTTTCTGAATCGTTTATTTTAGGTGGATCTTTTTTGGTACAACACACGCTCGATCGGATCGAGACGATCCTTTTCGTTTGAGAGAATATTGGTTCATCGCCTCTATTTGATCTTTAAGGGTGTAGCGAACTCGTGTGTTAGCATTTGATTAATATTATTGCGAATCGGATGTGCTGCGTTTTAATTGTGCAAGCGTAGAATTGGAACGAGTGAGAGTAATTCGGTGTTGTTTGTCCATTGCGGTTCGTCGGGAGACGTAGCCTGCACCAGTTGGACATGACTTTTTTGAAGAACTCGGGGATGACAGGCTGCCACTCGTTATAATTGTTGAGGGAGAGAAATGGAGAAGAGCCCGGAGGGTGACAGGTCACCACTCACGGAGCTAATTACTTTTTTTGCTACAATGGGGAGTTTTTCACTCTGGATGTTTTAGAGTCTTTGACGGTTGCTTAGAGGCGGGAGCAACTTGTTTTACTTGTTTTGATGTCCAAGGATTGGAAACTCAGGTGGCGCGCTCTGTGCGCCTTATCCTTTGTGGTTTGTCTCTTGTTGAGCTTAGAGGAGTCTGTAGTGGTTGACTTGTCGCTGACTGGTAAGCTTGTTACTGAGTTGAGGGCGCTGGAAATGTTGAGTGTAGTGTACGTCCGACTGCAGTTGAGCGGTCCTTGACGGGCTTTGAAGTTGGTCTTGTCAACTCCTGGCAGTGCGGGGCACATAAACTTCGGGAGCTTTGGTGCGCTCGGTCTGTTCGTACAGAGGAAACCAGCGGTTGGCTCGGTCGCCACACGAACGACTGATGGTGAAGGAAGTTGTTAGACGTATTACATTATTTGAGTTTCCATTAGAATTCATTTTTGATGGGGTCCCCTTAGAAGTGCTAGTCGCACCTCATGCATGGGATGCAAATATTCAGTTTTCCTCGATAACAGCGTAATCACCATTGTCTACTCCGCCGCATGGCCCGTCCGGCCCCTCGCCAGCCGGCGTGCCAGAAACCACTGCGCGGCCCCTAGGCCGCGCGGCCTCAGCCGCCTCCACAGGTAGGGGCGACCTGTTCTTCACTAAAGGCGGGCGACAACATAGTCGCCCGCCCCGCGCCCGCCCCTCGGAACGGGGCAAGGCCACCCAGGCCTGGTGGCCTTCTAGAGCCTCCGCCTTGCTCGCTCTTACGCGCGCCTCCCTAGTTGCATGCTCTTGCACGCGCCTCCCCCTCGCGCGCTCTAGCGCGCGCTTCCTTGCGCGCGCCTCCGCCTTGCGTGCTCATACACGCACCTCCCCCTTGCGCGTGCCTCCCCCTAGTGCGCTCTTGTGCGCGCCCTTGCGCGTGCCTCCTCCTGCGCGCTCATGCGCGCGGCTCCTCATTGCGCGCTCATGCGCGCGGCTCCTCCTTGCGCGCTCATGCGCGTGCCTCCTCCTTGCGCGCTCTTGCGCGCGCCTCCTCCTTGCGCGCTCTTGGGCGCGCCTCCTTCTTGCGCGCCTCCTTCTTGCGCGCTCTTGCGCGCGTCTCCGTGCGCTCTGCTCTCAAGACCGTTCCAAGTGCGCCGTCGGATGCTCCATTCTCCATATCACTCCTGCCAGTGCCCCGTCTAGACAGTCGGAGACTGTCTAGTCCGCCGAAGTTCGTCTCAGCGGCCGAAGCCTCCTGCAAGATACAACAAGCACTTTGTCGCTAATACATTACTCTGGGTACAATGGCAAAATAGGATCCTTGTAAATTACAATTGTGTACATACATTTAAAGTAGCTTTATGTGATTTATCAAAAAAATATTTTAAAGTCCTTCAAGTCCTCATGATGTCTGGTGCAAAATTAGCAATCTTTAACAGTAAAAGGGAAACTTTAGAAAAGATTTATTTAACCAGACAAGTGATGTGTAAGACTTGGAAGGTTATTCATATGTTGGCAAAAGTGGCTTCCTTGATACTAAATGTTCTATTTCATGTTATTTGGTACTTGGGAATAGTAATGCCTCCTATAATGGTAAGAGTAAGAAGGTGGGCCATGATCTTCTGCTAATTCTGAATAATGGTTGAGACTATATGTGAGGTGGTCTCTCCTAGAAGTTTCATGTTTGTGTTGGGCTTTTCTATGACGTATCTTACATGGTTGTGGTGTGACAACAAGCTAGTCGTTTTGGAAAATCTACCATTTTATGTGTGCTCGACACATGTTAGGGTCGATTGTCATGCAGTACACGAGAGGATAGAAGAAAAGGTTGCTTCCATCCACTTCCTGAAGAGTGTGGATCATCATGTGCAGTCCATAAAAATTATTTGGGTGGGAATGTTATTTTGGTACATTTGTAACAAATCTCCATATTACATTATTATGGAAACCTCTTCATAAGACCTACTGAGTTTAAAAGTGGAGATGGGGATACTCGTTATCATTTATTATCAGCATCCCTCTTATAAATCCTATCACGGACACATAAACGGGCATTAAGCTACCGTTCTCATGTGCATGTTTGTCTCTATGAGCATGTATATGTTTGTGTTTTAAATTTAAAAAAACAACTTTTTTATGACTCCAAGATATCTATAACCGTGTCTCTAATTCAAAGTATTTGAATTCTCCTAATCATAGAAGATTATTTAAGGCATCACACACATCAATTTGCATTGGAACACAAAATAAGCAGCATAAAATTAGAATTTGCATCATGTTTATAACCAAGCCTGAGATCTATATCTAAAACACAGCATAAACAGATTTAGAATAAATAAATGAATAAGAGAAAAGGCAAATATCACATGTAAACAGAAACTCCCTTCCAAACAAAACAACAAAAATTAAAATGAGCAAGAGTGAAAACATCTATGCTGTATATTATGACAGAAAGAGCCCTAGATAACTCCAGGAGAACCATGAAATACAGAAGGGATTAAATTAAAACAAACCAAAAAATTATTCTAAGTGTCGATGTCATCAGGGAGACGCATGCGACGGGATTACTTCACCTGGTCTGACAAGCAAGCGGTAGTATCCTATGTCCGTATGGAAGAAGGATTGTTCGGGAGGGTAAAGCCGAAGCATTTAATGATTTAATATGCAGCGGAAATTCGGGTCTACAAGTCCCCGATATATATTGATGCAATAATGGGCTATTATTAGAGCAATTTTAGGTTTCATTTGTACTGGCATTTTCGTCCATTGCATTTTCTTCAAACGTGATCCGGCGAGTTTTTTTCGTTTGTTTTTCCGTCATTTTTTTGAAGCTCTAGCGTTTCAGCGCTGTGTAATTTTCCGCGTCCCGAACCCCTGGCCCACGCCTCTGGTTTGCCGTGTTTAGGGGGGAGGAAAGAAATCTGTGTCGTCGATCTGTTTCCTCCGGCGATCTGTGTCATTCCTCTGGCGATCTGTTTCTATCTGAGATAGAGAGCAGCGAGAGCTGCGTCGGCGGCCGGAGACGAAAAGAAATTTTCGCTGGGACATGGTCGTGTGGCCCAGTGAGGCGCTAGACAGGATCGGCGCTGAGTCGGGCGGCAGTGACGCAAGCAGTGAGCTTCCCAAGGCCTGGCGAGTTGTTCGGAAGGAAGACGACCCTGCAGGGCGGAGACACAGCGGAGGCAGGCGGAGGGGCTCACCTTTTTTTTACTTAAGGGCGGAGGCAGGCAGAGGATGGCAGCCCTGCAGGGCGGAGACTCGGCAGAGAGACAGGCAGAGGGGCTCAATTTTTTTTACCTAAGATCTATAGTTATAAACAGTAACATTATATTTATATATATAGGGAAATATGGGTATCCGTGCAACGCATATATCCCATATTTCCGCGCTTTCTTCATGCCAACCGTTGGATTTGATCCAACGGCTGGGATTAAGCACAGATAGGTAAAAATAACATCGAGCCTGCAGCGAGCCCACCTGAATTACACGTGTTCACACACGCGTAGCGCGACCAAGCATGCTCCCACACGGGAGCTTTGTTAGTAATTGGGCGGATTACTATATAAACAGCAAACATAACTGCTTACAGGCGATGGGGGACTAAAGTCCCGCACCGCTTGGATGTCGTCCGATAGGGCGTGCCCGATCGAACGGCATCCAAGCGGTGCGTGACTTTAGTCCCACACCGCCTGTAAGCAGGTATGTTTGTTGTTTATATAGCAATCTGAACCAAGCTTAATAAAGCTCGCGCGTGCGAGCAGGCGATCTCGCGCCCGTGGGAGATCCTGTTTCGTGGACCAGGTTGCGATTTCGGGTTATATCGGGCGGGTTCGCTGCTATATTTTACCGATTTGAGCTTAATCTCAGTCGTTGGATCTAATCAGACGGGTGTAATGCTTAGCGCAACCAGTTTACATCAACTCCATTTACAAACCTGCATTTACAAACCTGCTTAGTCGTTGGAACTAATCTGACGGGTGTAATGCTACGCGGATTTCCAGTGAACCCATATATATATATATATACATATATATATACATACATATATATATACATATATATATATATATATACATACATATATATATATACATATACGTATATATATATATATATACAGATATTCAGAATAATTAAAATAAGAAAAACAGATAATAAAAAAATAGTAGATTAGAATAATTATTTTCAGAATTTTAAATATATTTATGTAATAATTAAAAATATATATTATTAAAATATTTATAAAACGACACCATTGTTTTACCAAATGGTTCTTTGTTCTGAACAGCTCTGGAAACGCAGTGTACCCAAACAAATCTCAATTTTCAGCAACCAGTTTACATCAACTCCATTTACAAACCTGCATTTACAACTGCTCATTTTATAACTGAACCGCTCTCCAAATGAAGTCTTAATGAGAATCTAGAGAGAGATAGAGATCCTTATTGTATATCATATTATTCTAATTATGTTCTTTGGAGTTGTCGTGGGCAAAAATCACAGGCCCGGAAAGCCCGCCTAGGCCCGCCTTGATGCGGTGTTGGAACACCCTATTACTAATTTGGGTCAGGATCACTATGTCTCTAGGAACCTTTGTTTGACCTTCTGTATAGCTTAATAGGTCAATTAGAATTGAGTCTAAGGGTTAGAAGTCTAGGATTGGAAGCTGCCCTGAAGACCAAGTTTTTCTGTCTGGAGACTAAGTCTGATCGTCGAGCTCAGCACGACGATTCGTCGAACTCAGATCGACGATCGTCGAGCTCAACTTCAACAGATCGTCGAGCTCCATTCGACGATCGCTGAGCTCAACTTCTCAATATCGTCGAACTCCATTCGACGATCGCTGAGCTCAACTTCACAATATCGTCGAACTCCATTCGACGATCGGTGAGCTCAGGTCGACGATTTTGACTCTGCACTGGATCTTTATCTCTGAGCTCAGCTCGACGATAGCAGAGCTCAGATCGACGATTTCAGTTAACTTCCAGAATTCAAATTCAAATCAGACAGGAGTTATTATGCAATTAATTCAGAGATTTGCTAGCCGTTTTCATTTATTTCTGGACCAAGTTTCAAGGGATCTTTCAAGGAATAATTCTGTGGACTTTCCTCCAGAAGAGTTTTTGCAATTAAGGATGCAATCAATGCAGACCAACGGCTATCTTTGACAGAGAATGATATTCTATTCTGGAACAGAGAATAAAAGACAGAATGTTTTTTGAATCAATAGAGATTAAGAAGAAGAGAACACACAATACAGAGTACAGAGACTCTTTCAAAATCTTCTGTCAAAAAGAATTCTGAAGAACACTCATCAAAGAGATCAAGCTTTCAAAAATCTTCAGATCTCTTCAGCTCTCAAAGTGTTCAAGGCCAACATCATTTTCAAGACTCCAGACACTCAACATTTCAGTCATTGCTGAAACAATCTATTGCTGGAGTTCTACCATTTGAAGGTCTATCACCCTCATCAAAGCTTTTCTTCCTGAAGATTTCAAGGATTCAGGGGGAGCTTTGACATCAATCCACATAGTCTTCTCAGTTGTTTGAGAAAGAGAAGACCGCCATCACTCTCTCACTCCCACTCTGTAAAGGGTTTCTCAAACTCCATTCAAAAGTTTGAATCTGGTTTTTGAGCACCTTGTCAAAAGCTCATTGGTGGCAAGACACCTGATCAAAAAATCTGCTTTGGTTTTTGAGCACCTTATCAAAAGCTCATTGGTGCCCAGGACACCTGATCAACTCATCCTGCAGTGGATTCCTACCTAGGGTGGTAGAAGAGTGGATGTACCCAAGTTTGGAGAACCACTATATTTCCTTGTGTCCTCTGGCTCTGCTTGTTTACTTTTTGTTTCTAGCCTTGATTTGTTTGTGCTTAGTTTTTGCATAGCTTAGCTCTGTGATTAGATTTATATTTGCTTCTCTGCTCACACTTATTACAACAATTGTTGTAAAAGTTTTTAAAAGTACTAAAACACCATATACTCTATTCACCCCCCTCTAGAGTATATCAGATCTAGTTGCCCTTTCAATTGGTATCAGAGGGAGGTTGGTTAAACATATCCATACCTGATTGGTTGTACAGGCTAACACCTGAACCCCAAGATCCTAAACTAGATCTGTTTTTCTTTGGTATTTTATTATTAGATTTTGTTTGCACAACTCATGGCCCAAAACAAAGATTATGCTAGCACCAGACCTCCAGTGTGCAATCTTTCCAAGTTTGCACTTTGGAAAGCAAGGATTAGACTTTACATGAATTCCATTGACGAAGATATTTTCAATTCTGTTTTGACAGTGTGTCCAAGACCCCCAGAGAGCACAAGCACAAATGTTGTTCCACCTCCATCAGGAACAGATGCTGACATCAAAAAATGGAAAGTAGCTGATGTCCAAGGCTATGAACATCCTAGCCCAGACAATGTCAGATGACATATTCCAAAAGGTAGCTGAATGCAACTCAGCCAAGGAGATTTGGGACAAGCTCTCAGAAATTGTCTCAGGCTCAGCTGATGAGAGAAAGGACAGAAGATCTCCATCTCATCTCCCAATATGAGAACTTCAAGAAGGGAGAGACTGAGTCAGTGGGAGACATGTACAACAGACTGAGTCTAATTGTCAGTGAACTAAGGACATTGGACAAAGAGATTTCTCTGACAGAACTTAATGACAAGATCCTAATGTGCTTCCCCAGCACTTGAGACTCAAGAATCTGGCCAATTAAGGATGCCAGAAGCCTGAATGAGATCACCACTGAAGCCTTGTTGGGTAAGCTCAAATCTTATGAGCTACTCATCAAGAATAGAGAGGAAGAACAGAAGGCTGCTTCACCAGCCACAAGGAAAGAGAAAACCATAGCCTTTAAGGCAACTGAGGATCTGCCTGAAGATAAGAGCACAGACAATGATGAACTACTCAGTTTGTTGGCCAAAAGATTCTACAAGATGGCCAGAAAGGACTTCAGAAGAAGATCATACAAGGAGCAGGATAAGCCAAGGTATGACAAGTCCATTGGCAATAACAAAGACATTATTTGCTTTGGTTGCAGGAAACCAGGACATATAGTTCCTGACTGTCCAGAGAACAAGAACAAGGACAGAAGGGACAGAAAAGAAAGAAGAAAGGAGAAGGACCCCAAAAGGAATGGCAATAGCAAACCTTCTTCCAGCAAAAATAAGCATACAAGGAAAGGGTTTGTTGCTGAATCCTGGAGTGAGACAGAAGAGGAATTAGAAGCCTCATCCAGCTCCAGTGATGATGAGGATGATGCAGAAGAAAAGGAATTCTGCATGATGGCAATTAATGCCTCACAGCACAATTCAGAGGAAGAAGAGTCAGAGTCAGACTCAGAGACTCAACCTGAAGAAGATCAGGTAATTAGTTCTTTTGATTTTAGTTCAGAAGATTTTAAATCTGAATTTAAAGCACTGTGTTTGGACCTGTTAAAGTCTGAGAAAGAGATTATCTCTCTCAGAAATCAATTATCTGAACACAATGGTTTAAAGTCAGAAAACCTCAAACTCTCTCAGGAGTTGGAGAACTGTAGGGAACAGATAGCTACACTGAAAAGTGAGCTCTCTGAGGCCAAGAAGCTTGAAGAATCCCTTAATGGGAGAAGCATCAAGCTGATGGACATCACAAGCACAGTGAACTCTAGATTCAACAGTACACTGGGCTTGGGTGCTTCATCCAGCCAACCTATAGTCCTAACAACTCCCATCAAGTTTATTTCTAGCAAGGGAAAGGGAGTTGTAGAGGTTGCCAGGAAAAATTCTGATCTGCCTCAGAAAACTGAGTCCCAGCAAAAATCGTCGAACGGAGATCGACGATCGCCGAACGCAGCTCGACGATCTCAGGAAAAATCGTCGAACGCAGGTCGACGATCTCAGCCAAAGTCATCGAACGCAGCTCGACGATCTCATATACCTGACCTCAGCCATAGTCGACCGTCGAACGGAGCTCGACGATCTGACCCAAGATCGTCGAACGCAGCTCCAAGATCGTCGAACAGAGGTCAGAACTCTGGAAACTTTTTCAAAGGCAAATCAAAATTGAATCCTAAGGGTTCTTCATCCCAAACCTTTAACCCTTATACTGAATGGATTTTACCTACAAGGAGATATCATCCTGAAGGATATAAGAGTCAGCCAGGGATGTCTTTCATTTCTGAATTTAGAGGTTATCAACCTAGGCCCAAGGTAAACTGGGTCAAAAACAAGTGAATTGTTTTATGTGCAGATGAAGACCTATCCAACATCTAACCAGCAATGGTACTTGGATAGTGGGTGCTCTAAGCACATGACAGGGAATAAGGACAACCTCACATCCTTCAGAGCCAAGCTTGGACCCAAAGTTATCTTTGGTGATTCCAACTTTGGACAGACTAAAGGATATGGTACAGTCCAGATTGGTTCAGTAACCTTCAAGAAGGTAGCATATGTGGAAGGACTGAAGCACAACCTAATCAGCATCAGTCAGCTATGTGATGAAGGCTACCAGGTGATCTTCAGCAAAGCCTTATGCAAAATCAAGTCAGAGGACAACACAACTGTGTTGACAGGTATAAGGAAAGGTAACATCTACCTAGTAGATTTTCTTTCAACTGATATAGATATTTGCCTTGTTTAACTCAGTCTGTAGACCAAATGTGTTATGGCATAAGAGATTAGGACACCTAAACCTTAGAACTATTGTTAGGCTCTCCAAGGACAACCTTGTTAGAGGACTACATTCTAGCCCCTACAAGAAGGAAGGACTATGCAAGGCTTGTCAATTAGGCAAGCAAACTAAAAACAGTTTTAAGTCACTTAATAAGAGTGATTCACCTAGGATATTGTATCTGTTACACATGGATCTATTTGGACCCATCACAGTACAAAGCCTAGGAGGGAAATCCTACACTTTAGTAATTGTAGATGACTTCTCTAGATTCACTTGGGTGTTCTTTTTAAGGAAGAAGTCTGATAACTTTAAGTGTCTGACAGAGTTTCTCAAATGTATACAGATTGAGTTCAATACTCACATTGCCCTGATCAGAAGTGATCATGGGACAGAGTTTGATTCTCTTCTTATGCAAGAGTTCTGTCAGAGTGAAGGGATCAGACATACTTTCTCAGCTCCTAGAAGTCCTCAACAAAATGGGGTAGCTGAAAGGAAAAATAGAACCCTTATTGAATCTGCCACTACATTGTTGTCAGATGCTCATCTACCTCTATCCTTTTAGGCAGAGGCAGTGAACACCTCCAACTATGTGCTGAACAGAAGTCTGATACATAAACTGAAGGGAAAGACTCCCTATGAATTACTCAAAGGGAAGAAACCTAAAGTTGACTATTTTAGAATTTTTGGTTGTACTTGCTACATTCACAATAATGACAAGAAATATCTAGCAAAATTTCAAGCCAAAGCTGATGAAGGAGTGTTTCTGGGATACTCCATGATCAGCAAGGCCTATAGGGTCTATAATAAATCATCTTTGAAAATTGAGGAATCTGTTCATATTTCATTTGATGAAACTAACATGTCTTTCAAGGAGAAGATTTCTTCTACCATAGAACCTGTAACGGTCCAGGCCCATCCCATGGGAACCCGCTGGCACCGCCGGCCTACCCGGGTCCAGACCCGGGCCCACCACTGGTAGTCAGCCTTTCACATTCAAGCCTGCAGGCCATGCACCCCAACCCCTCTCCGGCATGTTTATCAGCACGGTAGGTTGTTGCCACTAGGTCTCGAACCCAGGACCTTGATAAGAGAGCTTTCCACCACTCCCTCATCACCAACTGAGCTACCAGTTTGTAAGACCCCCCTCCCCCTTACCAAGGAGGGCTACCAGATCTTATGCCCAGAACCGCCGTCTTACGGTGGCACTAACTCACGGGTTAGTCGACACCGCAACACGCCGATCCTGCCGGCTAGTACGATCATTAACCTGTAGGCCAATATGAGAAGAAGAAGTAAACTGTATATAAAAACCATCAGTCCACAAGTCACAGTACAATCATGTAAAAGAAATGAATAGTACAATAGTACACAATATAGTACCAATGAAAGAGTAAAAAGGGCTTATGCCCAGTACATCAAATCTCTCTCTCACAAAATCATAAATGCGGAAGCCATTTCCCCTTGGACCAAGCCCACCAAAATTGGCCCATAGTCAGCCCAAGTGAACAAGACCAGTCCTACCCCTCTAAATCAGGAGAGAGAATACATGCAAGGGGGTAAAATTGGAATTTTTAGGAGAAGAGGAGAGAGAAAAGGGAATGAAGAAAATGGTGGCCACATGGCCACCCCATCAGCTGGTTTAGGCTGCCCAAAACCAGGTGGCCGACCTCCCCTCTTCAATTCCAGCAGAAAACCAAGGCAGTGAGCCACATGGCACCATGGGTGAAGCCTCCAATGCTCAAACCGAGCTCACCTTGGAGTTAACTCCACTTATAGGCCACCTCAGTCCAAACAGAGCTCACCATTAGCTTCAGAAGGCCGAAAGGAGTGGAATTCGACTGCTTAATCATGGAGAACGGTGGAGATTTGAGCTTTCGGGGTGGAGCTCGCCGGCGCACCACCACCACGGCAAACCGCCACCTGACCCGCAGCCAAGCCTCGATTCAGGTGCGTTTCACTTCACCTCTACCCGTACTAGCATCTTAGATCAAATAGGAGAGATATCGGGCTCAACTGAGCCTGATGCCATGTGAGAAAATTGAGAGAATTCCAAGCTTTTGAAACCGCTCGGGATCGCCGTCGCCGCCGTCTCCCGCCGCCCCATCGCCGGGAAATGATAGCCACCACCACCGTGAAGGTGATGGCACCGTTGGCCGGAGGTGGCACCGTCTCAGCTGGCCGGAAACTGCCGGCAAAGTTGCTCAGGTCGGCTCGATCTCAGCCGTTGGCTGGAGGTAGACGATGACCAGATCCCGTCGGATAAGCTTTAAGATTCGTGCGCAGATATTAAAATGAATTAATTTAATGTATTGAATAGTATGATTTCTGTCACACTTTTTCAGTTACTTTGCATGTTAAATTTAGTCCTCTTAGATGCATTTCCAGAACTTTGCCCCTTAATGCAAAATGTAGCCAGGGGTCTTACCTTTAATATGCCACCCTAAACATATATTTTGGTGTAGTGTACAGTCCTGTAGGACATTTCTCCTAGGACTGGTCCTAGGGTAGGACAGAAATTAAATTGGATGCCTAGGTCAAACTATTGATCACCATGGCCCCAAATTTTGGGCACATGCATGATTAGGGCATACTTAGCTCCTGCCAAAATTGAGGAATTTCTAGAGAATATTTTCCTATAGTTTTTGGTAAAATAGCAAAATATAAATAAATGACATATATGGAGTTCTACTCCTCCCCATGGCCCCAAATTTTGGTGGTGGGTCAGTGGGGTCATCCTTGGTGCATGATAAAATTTTCAGCACCTTGGGTTCACTGCATGTTTGAGAATCCACTTGCATGTGCTAGCCTATGTTTAGCCTTGGTGTGCTAATAGCAAAAATGCAAATTGGTGTATTTAGCCCAATGGTGACATGCAAAGGACATGGAATTATTTACAGTGGTTCATTAGGGTAAATTTCATCCCTCAAATTAATAATGGAATTTTTGGAATCAAAATTCTATTTATTGGAATTTATTTTAAATATAGCTATTTTGGAAATAAAATTGGAAAATACGGTTTCTTCAAGTACAAATTCAAACAATTTTGCCAAAGCATAGATGAGATCACATTGGACTTAGGAAAAATATGATTTCTCTATTTTGAAGAACTTTTGGAGTAGATACCCTAAATTCTCCATTTTACCCTTATCTTGTAAATTCTTGAAATGATGGATATGTACTTCTGAAAAATTTGGAATTTATTCTATTGCTATAAAATGTTATTATTAGTCTTGCATAAATTTATCAGAATTTAATGGATGCATTATTTGTGTTAAGTTAGTACAATGGCATTTTGGTAAATATCTTATAATGGAATCCTATAGGTCATCTTACAATAAATGTTGATGATTCTCTGCCAATAGTCATAAATTAGTGTCATAAAAGCTTTGTAATTTTTCTGGAATTTTTGAGTACATAATGCCTATACATCATTTGGAAAATGGAATTTGTGTGGAATTGATATTAAATTGAAAATGATAACAAATAATTTAAGGAAAATTATGAAATTCTGTTGGCAGCAATATTTTGTCAATATACATCTCAGGAAAAATTCCCTAGGTCAGTGGATACTTAATAAAACTACTTCATGTGTAAAGTGACCTAACATTTAAATTTAAAGAATTAATTAAAGGACTATTTTACCAAGGAAAATTACGAGAATCCTTAGGGTAGTTCCCTTAGTCCATAATACCTTAGGATAAATATTTAGAGGCAAGATGCCTTAAGTTTTGGAAGATCACATTTTTAGGATATTCATAGGTCATGGTCTGCATATAATACAAATAGGTCTTGCCTTAGGGGATTACCAGGGGATTGATTATCGGCAGAAATAAGAGAGAGTTCAACATGAGTAACCCTGGTGGGTAGAGTTGTCTTAGTGAGGGATTAAAAGTGCAAGTCTTAGCTAGCAATTGGAGCGGGGATCGGCGGAAGACCGTCGGTTTCCCGGTAATACCTTAAGTCACTAGGGTTATACTAAAGCAATAAGGAGAGCTGTGGAGATACATGGGTAGCCATCAACTAAAATAAATATCCTTGCAAAAGGGAACGCTGGGCGTAATCCCAACACAGTTCCTAGTGCCCCTTGAGAGCCCTTCACAGGGAATACCGGGGGCAGTCCTGGGATTAACCTTAAATCTCTAAGTATAATAAACCGTAGACAAGAGTAGCTTAATAGGTTAGGACATTGTTGTACCTTCTCGCCCGTGTGGGGGTTGGAGAGATTTATGATATATGCTCACCCGTCTAGGGTTGGAGGGAGTTGGTATAAAAGCACTGATGTGCGTTCTCACCCGTTTGGGGTTTGAGGGAGTTGGCATAAAGGCACTAATGTGCGTTCTCACCCGGGTTTGGGTTTGAGGGATTCAGGACGGGTTTTGGTCCTGCGAGCGGGAGGCTCGGTATGATTTACTTGCATGTGCATAAATATTGTGGCGGGGCATGCGGTACTGGCCGTTCGTCACACCGATGGCAGTACGGTGCACCAGGCGGTTGTGAGAGTTAGAGGGGCCAGTGAGTTGTTTTACACTGCGGTCTGGAGGACGATCCCCGATAACGCACATCCGACCCAACAAGACTGACGGGTTTGTCAGCAAAGTACGTACGCGAGACTCTAGAGTGCACCTTGGACGTGTACAGAGGCGTATGAGAGGGGTCTAAGGCTTGGTAGTGTGCATACCGGTCTAGAAGCGGAGACGCCCGCTCCGCTGCTGCCGTAGCCACAGCGGTGGTACCCCGAGAGTGATGCTAGCTCTCAAAAAGTGGGAACTAAAGGTCTGTGATCACAGAGTCGTTGTGTGTGAGTTGCACTTGCCTGCGCATAAAATTGCATCATATCATTCATTCATATTAGGTCATACGCGTCATAGATCCTTATCATATAAATTAGTATGGGCTCTTTTATATGATAAGTTAAATTTCCTGTAAACCCTAACTTATATATTTGTATGGGCATTTATATAAGTTAGGGTACGTTTGTGATGATAGCTTAGTGGTAGCTTAGCGTATTTACTTGTTCACACTGCTGTTTCTATACTTTCCTTTACTGCACCGCTCTTACTTATTACTTGTACCGTACTTAGAACTACTAGAGTAGAATTACATTACTTATTACAACTCTAGTTAGATATTGTCACCTGCTTCCACTTTGTTACCCCTTGTTGTCCTCCGCTTCGTCCTCCCGCTCGGTGCCTAGGAGCTGCGGGGCGAGGTGCGGAGGAAACGACTTAGTCTTTTTGACTAATGGTCGGTGACCAACTATTTTTAGGAGCCCGTGGAGATGGAGCACCAGCACGTCGAGGAGGCAGGACATGAGGAGCAGATACCGCTTCAGCAGGCTACTACCACTACTGTGCGTCCTCAGGTGGGACGAGTCTTGATGTTCTAGTGTAGCTTCCGCATTTATGATTTTGTGAGAGAGAGATTTGATGTACTGGGCATAAGCCCTTTTTACTCTTTCATTGGTACTATATTGTGGACTATTGTACTATTCATTTCTTTTACATGATTGTACTGTGACTTGTGGACTGATGGTTTTTATATACAGTTTACTTCTTCTTCTCATATTGGCCTACAAGTTAATGATCGTACTAGCCGGCAGGATCGGCGTGTTGCGGTGTCGACTAACCCATGAGTTAGTGTCACCGTAAGATGGCGATTCTGGGCATAAGATCCGGTAGCCCTCCTTGGTAAGGGGAAGGGGGTCTTACAGAACCTTTGCAGGAACACTCTCTAGTTGAAGATATGAACAAGCTACAGGTTGCTCAAGAGGATGAAAGCAGTGAAGATGAAGGGAATGCTCAACACATTGAAGCTCAACTTGAAGAGCCAGTTGTTGTACCACAAGAGAAAACAACAACACAGGTTGGTGAACAATCAACACCCCTGTTGATTTAGTAACATCAAGAGACCATCCAATTTCCCAAATAATTGGAGAACTCTCAGCTGGTGTGCAAACCAGAAATCAGGTCAACCAAAACCTGTTGCACACCTGCTTCCTTTCTCAAATTGAACCTCAGTCCATTCAAGATGCAGAGCAAGATCCACACTGGATCATTGCAATGCAAGAGGAGTTGCATCAATTTGAGAGGAACAAAGTATGGCAACTAGTGCCAAAGCCTAAGGATCATTCCATTGTTGGAACAAAATGGGTATTCAGAAATAAACTGGATGATCAAGGAGTAATTATAAGGAACAAGGCAAGGCTAGTTGCCCAGGGATATTCTCAAGAAGAAGAAATTGACTATGACCAGACTTTTGCACCTGTTGCAAGATTGGAAGCCATCAGGATATTTCTAGCTTATGCAGCTCACAAAGGCTTCAAAGTCTATCAGATGGATGTCAAAAGTGCTTTCTTGAATGGAGACATCAAAGAGGAAGTTTATGTCAGACAACCTCCAGGTTTTATCTCTCCAACTCTTCCTGATTATGTTTTTAGACTGAACAAAGCATTATATGGTCTCAAGCAAGCTCCTAGAGCATGGTATGAGACCCTAACATGCTTTCTCTTGGAAAATGGTTTTATAAGGGGTATAGTAGACCAAACTCTTTTTATTAGAACCCATAAGTCTCATACCCTACTAGTACAAATTTATGTAGACGATATCATTTTTAGTTCTACTGACTCAAAATTGTGCAGAAGATTTTCTAACCTAATGCACTCTAAATTTGAGATGAGTAGCATAGGTGAGCTATCCTTCTTCCTAGGATTGCAAGTCAAACAATATGCTGAAGGCATCTTTATTTCTCAAACCAAATATGCTAATGAACTGGTTAAGAAATTTGGTATGTCTGAGGCATCTTGTATGAAAACACCCATGCCTACCAATGCTGTATTGGATGCTGATGAACATGGGAAACCTGTTGATCAGACAACATATAGAGCAATGATTGGCTCTTTACTGTATCTTACAGCTAGTAGACCAGATATAATGTTTGCTACATGTATATGTGCTAGGTTCCAAGTAAGCCCTAGAGAGTCACACCTAACATTAGTAAAGAGGATTCTTAGGTATGTTAAAAGTTGTCCAAATCTAGGTCTCTGGTATCCAAAAGATTCAGCATTTGATTTAACTGGATTCTCTGATGCTGATTATGCTGGATGCAGAATTGACAGGAAAAGCACCAGTGGAACTTGTCAGTTCCTTGGTGACAGACTTGTCTCTTGGTTTTGTAAGAAACAAACATCTGTGTCAACCTCAACTGCTGAAGCTGAATATATGGCTGCAGGCAGTTGTTGTTCACAGATATTGTGGATTCAAAACCAACTCCTAGACTATGGTTACAACTTAGAGAAGTCTAAAATCTTTTGTGACAATACAAGTGCTATTTCTATAGCTCAAAATCCAGTCCTCCATAGTAGGACAAAACACATAGAGATTAGGCATCACTTCTTAAGGGACAATGTTGAAAAGAATAAAATTGAATTACAATATATCCCAACTGATTTACAAAGGGGAGATATTTTCACCAAGCCTTTGGATGAAAAGAAACACACTTTCTTCCTAAATCAGTTAGGAATGTTAGATGGAGGAAGTCTTAAATAATCTCCAAGATTTTGAAAGCTAAAAATTGACCAAGACTAGACAAAAATTCTGATTTTTCTTAGTGTCTATAATTTTTCTGATCTCTGAACTGCGCTCGACGATTTCCCCTAAGATCGTCGAACGGAGATCGACGATTTCCAGAATCGTCGAACTGAGTTCAGCGCCTCTCAGATAGTGTGAACTATCTCTTCCGGTCAACGATCGTCGAACGGCGCTCGACGATTATGTTCACTGAACGATCGTCGAACGGAGCTCGACGCCTTTCAAGATCGTCGAACGGAGATCGACGATGTTGGAGTCTCTTCAGATTCCTTTAGAAGCCTCGATCGTCGAACTGAGTTCAACGATCTTTCCAATTCTGCGTCGAACCCTAATATAAAACTCATTTTTCGCCGTCGTTCTCTCTTGCGCTTTCAATTTCTCTGCAAGAATCTTCTTCCCTCCAAACAGTTCTACAGTTGGTCGTTTTGTTTGTTGAATTTTTGCAGGTACAATGGCTGTATCAGTTGCTGTTCTAGCCGCAATGAAGTTTGATGCAGGCTTCGGCATTGATATGGAATCATTCAGCACTACTGACCAAGTTTTCCAAGACATTCTAGGTTTATTCAAGGATCAGAACTTGTCTGCCCTCATGACCACCAGGATAAAACTGGCCTCAGATGAAATCAAGGAATGAGTTTACACTGCTCATAATCTGGACAACTCTACTATAGTTGGCTCTATTGCTGGAACCCAGGTACCTCTGACCCCCACCATTTTAACAGAGGTTTTTGGACTGAGAACTGGAGATGATACTGCTGAGTTATCTGGAGAGGAGTTTGCTGACATACTTGCCAGGATGGGTCATCCAGAGGGAAACCCTAGCAAGTTATTCAAAAGGAACTTGTCTGTTGAGTACAGGTTCCTAGAAGATGTTGTAGGAAAAGTGCTGCTGGCAAAGCACTCAGCTCATGATACTATCTCCAGACATCAGCTCTGTCTCATGGGAGCTCTGGTAGATAAGAAAAGTTTGAACTGGGGAGATGTCTTCTTTGACCTAATCAAGAAGAAAATCAACAAAAGCTTTGTTAATTTTGGAAGGATTATTGGAGTCTTCCTGCAGAACAAGTGCCCTGCCTTGCTGGTCTCCTCTGGAGTGCACATCAATGCCTCCAAGAGACTCACCTGTGCCCTCTTTGGCAAGTGGGACAGGCAAATAAGCAAGCCCAGCAGGCCCTCCTCTAGTGGTCCTTCAGGCACCAGGACTCTCAGAGTCACTCCCCCACAGGTCTCTGCTCCTGCAGAAGACCTGGCTGCTGCTGTTGCTGCTTCTTCTCCTCCTCCAATTCCAACCCTACCTCTTCCATCCACCATTCCAGCTTCATCCCCCATTACCATATCCAGCCCATCTCCAACCTCAACTCCATCTCCAGACCCAATTCTACCTCCACCTGCAGACCACTTCCACCCATTGTTTTCATACCATCCACCAGATATCACATCATCACCATCTATACCATCTTTCACCCTTTTGGATGACTCCTACATGGATGATTCCCCCTCATCTCCTCCTGAATTACCCTCCTCCTCCACCTCTTTTCAAGATCTCCTCCTCCACATCATTGACCAACCAACATTCACTCCATCCATATCCATCCCCTTGTCCTCCATATCCACCATCCCCACACCTCAGCCATCCATCCCTCCACTCTCCAGCCCTCCACTTCCAGCATCCTCAGCTATCCCTATTCCATCTACCTCTGCTCCTGTGGTTGAGCAAGTAGACCTCTCAGCCCTAGCTGACAGGTTGTATGAGCTAATTGCCCCCAGACTCTCTCTATTATTGGAGACCTCCTTAGCTCCTCTACAACAGTCAGTGGCAGCTCTCTCTGCCAGGCTTTCCTCCCTCCTTCATCAGGCAGCACCTCCAGCAGTGTGCCTTGATACAGATGTATCTGCATCTAGGCAGGGGGAGATGCCATATGAAGCAAGTCTTCATGCTGTTGCTGCTGCTGTCTCTGCTCCTGTTGTTGTTGTTGCTGCTGCTACTGATGTTTCTGTTTCTGCTACCTCTGCTCCTGCTGTTGTGCCTCCTACTCCAGTTCTGGCACTAGACCTAAAGTCTTTGCTCTCAGCTTTTGATTCTGCCTTTTTTAGTTGTTTGCCTAAGAGTAATGCTGTCCAGCCCTCAGAAGACCTGTCCAAGGCACTGGTGCCTTTCTCTGGCTGTGACCCCAGCATTATATCTTCTTTTGCACTCTCAGTAATTGCTGCTACTGCTGCTGTTAAAGAAAGGACTGTTTTTGCTGCTGCTGAAAATATTCTTACTGCTGCTGAAATCCCAACTGCCTCTGATGAGCAGATATCCAAGGATTTTCTGATGACAGAGGCCACTGATTTTGAGCCTGCTGCAGATTTTGTTGATGTTACTGAAGTTGCTGCTGCCATCACTCCTGCTGTTGCTGTTGTTGGTTCTGCTTCTCCTCATGTATCTGCTGCTGAATCTGCTGCTGTATTTGCTGCTGTCTCTGCTGCTGTCTCTGCTGCTGCTGTTTCAGCTTCTGTCTCTTCTGCCTCTGCTCAGCTGAAGAAAGATCTTATAAAAAGAATAGATGCTTTATATGATGATCAGAGCTCTGAATCTGATGAATACAAAACAGACTCTGATGATTCATCTGCCACTATTGCCAGGAAGAGGAAGGCAAGGAGCAAGGCAATGAAAATGGTTCCTCCTGCAAAAGTCAAGGATAATAATGATATTCCTTATTATATTCTGCATAACTGCCAAATTACTGAACATTGGATGCAGTATTCCAAAAATCAGCTCAAGGCCATGAAGAAGAAGAGAAAGTATGAGAAGGGCTCCTCCCAGTTCCAGCACCCTCATCCTCCTCCACCACCTCCTCCTGATGCAGGTGCAGGTGGCAGCTCTGCAAGTCAAGCCCCAGCTAGAAGCCAGGCTCCCTATCAACCCCATGCCAGATCCTATCAAAGGGAAAGCCAGTCTAGGGGTTCTTATTCTAGGAGAGGAGGATACAGGGGAAATCAGAGAGATTTTCAGGTTTATTCTAAAGGGCATTCCAGGCAGCACCCATACTCCAGGGGAGGACATGTTTCAGCTGATACTACTTCTGGTCCCTTCCCCTACAAGCTCAAAGAGACAGTGTCTGCCAGACCTCCTCAAGATAATTCTTCCAACAGGTATGAGCCACCTGTACCATTTGAGGACCCTGAAAAGAATCCATCTGCTTGGACTGCTAGGATGAAGGAGTTGGCTGCACTAGACCGGATCAAGAAGGCCAGAGAACAAGGCTTAGATTCTTCAAATATTTCTACAATGTCAGAGCAAAGACAGAAGGAACTAGAGAAATATGCCTCCAGTAAATTCTTTGATGCAGACAGATATATGGAATTGCATCCTGCTGCTGTGGTTCCCAGGACTTCAAAGCAAACTTATTTGGGTGCAGCAGATGACACCAGATCCAACAAAGAAGCCCTGAACCCTAACAGAGAAATCAAAATGGTTAAAGACAAAGAGAAGAAATGACTGTGTAAGGTGACAATCTTTGGATTTTCTGACTGCTATCTGGATGCCATATACATATATATATATATCTGTGATGTTTCTGTAATGTCTAGCTGTTGTTTTTATGCTTTTCTGATTGTATGTTGTTATTTGAATTTTCCAAAGTCTGTAAATAGTTATCCTAACCCAAATAGGGGGAGATTGTTGGAACACCATATTACTAATTTGGGTCAGGATCACTATGTCTCTAGGAACCTTTGTTTGACCTTCTGTATAGCTTAATATGTCAATTAGAATTGAGTCTAAGGGTTAGAAGTCTAGGATTGGAAGCTGCCCTGAAGACCAAGTTTTTCTGTCTGGAGACTAAGTCTGATCGTCGAGCTCAGCACGACGATTCGTCGAACTCAGATCGACGATCGTCGAGCTCAACTTCAACAGATCGTCGAGCTCCATTCGACGATCGCTGAGCTCAACTTCTCAATATCGTCGAACTCCATTCGACGATCGCTGAGCTCAACTTCACAATATCGTCGAACTCCATTCGACGATCGGTGAGCTCAGGTCGACGATTTTGACTCTACACTGGATCTTTATCTCTGAGCTCAGCTCGACGATAGCAGAGCTCAGATCGACGATTTCAGTTAACTTCCAGAATTCAAATTCAAATCAGACAGGAGTTATTATGCAATTAATTCAGAGATTTGCTAGCCGTTTTCATTTATTTCTGGACCAAGTTTCAAGGGATCTTTCAAGGAATAATTCTGTGGACTTTCCTCCAGAAGAGTTTTTGCAATTAAGGATGCAATCAATGCAGACCAACGACTATCTTTGACAGAGAATGATATTCTATTCTGGAACAAAGAATAAAAGACAGAATGTTTTTTGAATCAATAGAGATTAAGAAGAAGAGAACACACAATACAGAGTACAGAGACTCTTTCAAAATCTTCTGTCAAAAAGAATTCTGAAGAACACTCATCAAAGAGATCAAGCTTTCAAAAATCTTCAGATCTCTTCAGCTCTCAAAGTGTTCAAGGCCAACATCATTTTCAAGACTCCAGACACTCAACATTTCAACCATTGCTGAAACCATCTATTGCTGGAGTTCTACCATTTGAAGGCCTATCACCCTCATCAAAGCTTTTCTTCCTGAAGATTTCAAGGATTCAGGGGGAGCTTTGACATTAATCCACATAGTCTTCTCAGTTGTTTGAGAAAGAGAAGACCGCCATCACTCTCTCACCCCCACTCTGTAAAGGGTTTCTCAAACTCCCTTCAAAAGTTTGAATCTGGTTTTTGAGCACCTTGTCAAAAGCTCATTGGTGGCAAGACACCTGATCAAAAAATCTGCTTTGGTTTTTGAGCACCTTATCAAAAGCTCATTGGTGCCCAGGACACCTGATCAACTCATCCTGCAGTGGATTCCTAACTAGGGTGGTAGAAGAGTGGATGTACCCAAGTTCTGGGAACCACTATATTTTCTTGTGTCCTCTGGCTCTGCTTGTTTACTTTTTGTTTCTGGCCTTGATTTGTTTGTGCTTAGTTTTTGCATAACTTAGCTCTGTGATTAGATTTATATTTGCTTCCCTGCTCACACTTATTACAACAATTGTTGTAAAAGTTTTTAAAAGTACTAAAACACCATATACTCTATTCACCTCCCTCTAGAGTATATCAGATCTAGTTGCCCTTTCATGCGGGCACAGCCCGGCCCGGTCGGGCATTTTGGGCCCTTCCGATTGGGCCTTGTCGGGCTTGGGGGCCTTATCGGGCCCCCATTTTAGCCTGAGCCCAGCACCCGGGCTAAGCCAGAAATCCCGTCAAGGCGAGATTTTATAATAGGCGGGATTAAAATCCCGCCTTTGGTATTCAGGTTGGGTCGGGTCCGTGCCGGCCTGAAGGGCCTTATCGGGCCCCATCTTTGAGAGGGAGCCCGAGCCCGGTTGGCAAAATCCCGGGTCCGACCAACCCGGCCCAAGCCTGGCCAGGTCGGGCATTTTGGACACGACTACTTTGGAGAACATATTTTATGTATATGCATATATAAATATCTATATGTAAATTATATTAATCTACTACTATAAGGAAGTATATAACTAAGACAGTTTTTATCGTGATCGTCAGATCATGTGTTCATAATTCAAAAAACGTCTGATCGAGCTCAATAAAATCACACCCTCTTTTCACATTTGTGTAGGTATCCTAAATACATAATAGGGTGCTCTATACCTATTATGGTGTGGCTTAAATCTATATGAAATTACCATTTTACCTTTTCGAATTTGAAAAATTTAAGCAGGCCCACCCAACTTACCATCAACACGGAACCTAGCCCTCTCGGTTTAATCTGTCAACCTAGCCAGCCTGGAATGGTCTTGCATAGAAGGCCTGCACTGCCCATTTTCAAACATTGATGCCCGAGAATTGTATTTATATTCATAATTTCATTTCATTTCCCTGTTGTGGGACTAAACACGCTTATAGATTAAACGCGCATATACATTAAGCGTGCATATTAACATTATATTAATCATGCGTACTATTATTATATTTAATATAATAATATACAAAATATTATATATATATATATCTTTCCCTATTATAAGGGAAAAATTGTGTTTAGTGAAACATTCAAAAATACCAATTATGCTCTCATTTTTACATTTTAATGACTTGACATATATTATAATCTATTTCAAAAAATTAAAATACAATGTCCATTCAAGTAATTACACTATCAAAAAATTAGAAGTAATGATGAAAATCCATTTAAATTCAAAAAGTTTTTTAGTAGAGTTCCTACACATACTATGGTAGCTTATCATTAGGCATGTCAGCGGTCTATTCAAGGAAGGTTGTCATTAGACATATCTGTACAACCCCGTGTCCGGCGAGCAAGGTCACCAGGGTTTAGGCAGATCGGGCTGAGGACGATAGGAGAACGCGACAGTAAAGGGGGCGAGCTGGAGCTCGGCATCCGTCGACCAGAGATCGACGATCGGCGACCCCGAGCTCGGCATTCGCCAAGCGAGCCGCAACTCGTGCCCTCGCAGTGGAGCTCGGCAGCAGCGGGCGAGCAGAACATGCCGAGGTGGTCAAAGCTCCTCAGCTCGCGTGGACGTATGAGGTACTTTTTACTGTTTTGCCCCCGCTGGTCTGCCCATAGCACGTCAAAACAGCGGAGTCTGGCTGTTGGCAGACCCAACCAAGGGTTTTCTGGTAATTTCAGGTCAGTTCTTTTGGTTATTGGCAGTCCAGATTTTGAAAAACTATAAATAGGACCCAAGGGGTACCCCAGAAAGCAGGTTCTCCCGGGTGCTCTCCTGCTCCAGTCTTCAAGTGCTTTCTGAGGGTACCTTAGCTCGGCTTCTGGCTAAGGAGGGGAAGCACTCTGAGATCTTCCGGGTTTGTGGTGGGACCTCCCTGCCAAGCCCTTGGGTCTGTTTCTCCTTGCCTTCTTTGTTGTTTTTCTTGCAGGAGCGAAGTAGGCATGAGACCACCCCTTCCCCAAGGGTCGAATTCCACAGGAGACCGGATTCCGGTTTCAACATTTTGGTGCGGTGAGCGTGGATCGTGGTCAGTGCAGAAAAGCTTCAGCGAGTTCAATGACAGGACAAGGATCTGACGGGCAGAACTCACCCCCCCCCCCCCCGCCTCTCGCAACGGTGGGGATGTTGGAAGACTTCAGGAACGAGGTGCTGGGCCTCGTCAAGTTCGCACTCGGCGCACGGGCCGAGTGCTCGACCCCGGCAGCCCAGATCACGGCCGCCCCCTCTTTGGGCGAGGACGCTCCCGGCAGGCGAGCTGGGAAGGAGGTGGCCGAGGAAGGCCGGGGATGCGAGCTCCCCGGGCACGAGCTCTTCCCCGGCTCGGCAGGCCGAGGCCGGTTTGGCGAGCTGGGCTCGCGAGACTCACCAGCTCGCCCAGTGGGGGGAGGCAGTCCTTTCAGCGAGCTGGTCTCCTCAGCTCCAGTCCCAGATGGGTTCAGGGAACCCGAGATGTCTTACTACACCGGGAAGGGAGACCCGGTCCAGCATGTCCAATGGTTCGAGGATGTGGTCTCCATCCGTCAGATGTCGGACGGATTCAAATGTCGACTCTTCGCCATCACCCTCCGGGAGAAGGCAAGGGAGTGGTTCCACCAGCTCCCGGCCAGCTCCATCTACTGCTTCGAGGACCTGCGCCGAGGGTTCATGCTGAGATTCACCACCTCGAAGAAGAGGAAGAAGGAGTCCGAGTCTTTGTTCCACATTAAGCAGGGGATGAACGAGACGTTGGGGAGCTATGTGGACCAATTCAAGGAGAAAGTTACTCAAGTCCAGGAGATGCCGGGCCATAGTCTGATGATGGCTTTTACCCTGGGCCTACAGCAGGGTTTCTTCCGAATGGAGCTGAAGAGAGTTCCCACTCCCCCTCTCCTACGAGGAGTGGATGGAGAGGGCGGCGAGAGAGGTCGACGGGGAGGCGTCGAACCCGGAGTTTGCAAGGAAGCTGGCCAGGTGGGCCACGGAGGAAAAGGAGTCGAGAGGAGGAAAGGCACAGGAGGAGAGAAGAGGGGAGCCTAGGCAGAGGGAGCAAAGGCAGCTCCAGTGGTAGCAGCAGCCGAGGTGGGGGCATCAGGAGCCCGACCGTCGGCTAGGCTGGAGACCCGAGTGGCAAGGGCAGGGGCCATAGAGAGGGTATTACGGAAGGAGTCACTACCAGGGGAGGAAAGATCAGTTCCACCCTCCGGGCTGGAGGCAGGGCCAGAGGCCCCGGCTCCCCGATCAGGAGGAGGCCATGGCCATAGCCTTGGGAGCAAGGAGGGGGATCATGAGGAGGAGGAGAAGAGAGGTCAGAGTGGAGCTGCCCTATTGCGACTTCCATCAGGAAGAGGGGCACGTCACAGCCACATGCCCGGAATTCCTCGAGATGAGAGGGAATAGGGAACAGCAGCAGCAGCAGCAGGGAGGTCGGCAAGAAGTGAGGATTGAGGAGGTCCTGTAACGCCCCCGGTTTTTTCTGTGTTTTGTTTGATCTTTGGCTGGCGTTACGATGGCGTATTTCCGGCTTTTTGCCGTCGTAGAGCGTGGTTTTAGCTCTTAAGGTTCCCTGTGTAGCCTGTTTGTAGCCTGTTAGCAAGATTTCCCAGCTAGCCGGAGTCCGTTTGATGACTCGGTTGGGCCTCTTAGGGAATGCTTGTGTTTCGGCTTCGGGAGGTGTTATCCCGGGTTTCGTTTGTCGAATGCTAACTTCGACTTCGCAGTTATGTTCTGTTGGGTATTGTATCCACAATCACCTGGATTTAAGGAAGCCACCTGTCAAGATAAGATGAATTCACAATGTATTTGATGAAACCTCTTAAGTTGTGCTTGCAGTTCTTCCACGCTAAGTGCACACCAATGTCAGGGTGCAGTAGGTCAATATACACGGGTCTGCACGACATAATCCCTCGTTGAGCAGATCAGTGTGTTGGCCTACGTGTACTCTCTCTATTGGAGTGCACTTACTTTCAAGTACAGGGCCATGTTTATGTAAGAGAAGACAAGGAGCAAGGATGGGTCAAGGGGCAGCTCTTGGGTGGAAAGACGAAAATTCGTCTAAGTAAAAGTCGACGAGAATCACCAAGTGATTCTCGCCGATTTGGCGAGAATCACTTGGTGATTCTCGCCGAATCATCGAGAATCATTAGTGATTCTCGCCGACTCCTTCCGGCTACCTCAAAATGGTGCCAAGTAAGATTCGGCGAGAATCACTGATGATTCTCGCCGAACCCGTCGCTGAGCAGGTCATGAATACCAAGTGAAAATCGTTGAGAATCAACAAGGGAATCGTCGAGAAACACTAGTGATTCTCGACGAATCGTCGAGAATCGTTAACTGATTCTCGCCGATTCGTCAAGAATCACCAATGATTCTCGACGAATTTTACTTGGCGTTTTCTCTGGATGCTGCTGGACCGGATTCTGCCGCTGGACTATTTTGAACCGGATTTCGGGTTTCTACTTGTGGGACCCACAACGGTCATATTGTTAGTATCTACAGTGTATAAATACACGGGTATTTTTGAACTGTAGGAGCACGAAAAAAGATATACAAAGCAGAGCCGCGACTTGACCTAGTTCGCGATTTTCCGCCGTCGCCTCCGTCGCCGCGCGAGAGTGTAGATCGCCGGTCGTGATCGTGTTTTCTTCCAGATCTCCGGTCGATAGAAGCCTAGCTAAGCTCAGCGTCTCACGTGTCTAACCGGAGATCTCTTGTCTCTCGATTTGTAGATCGAGAAAATCTTCCCCATCCGAATCGATCGAGACGATTGATTCTAGTGTGACCGTTGGTAGACCTAGCTAACTTTGCTACGAAGTTTGGATCTCTAAAGAAGTGCAGCCGCACATCGTCGTCGCCGCCGATCCCGAACCAAGCCGCCGTTTTTATTGCCGCCGCCGGTTCCGGGGAGATCCTCTCCAAGAGAGATCTAGGGTTGTAGACTCTTCGTTGACTTCACGAACACGTCGTCGAACGAAGAGGAACATCGTAGTCTCCAAACGAAGTTTGTATCTCGTGTACATTCTAGATTTACTTTTGTTGTAAAGGAACGTTTGTTCCGTGTTGTAAGGGTTGGGTGCAACCCGTTTTGTGGGAGTGTTGACTCTCACGTGTGGAAGGGTTCCTTCCGATAGTGCAGGGATTGGATTTCAATCCCGTTGGAGAAGTGACCGAGTCATCCCTTGTTGGGAGATAGGTCGAAGGGGGAGAGTGGATGTACCCAAGTCGGGGAACCACTATAAATTGCCTGTGTTTTCTGTGTGCTGTGCTGTTTGTTTTTATTGTGCATGTACCGTCTTAAATTCCGTAAAAACGCTTCACGTCACCTATTCCCCCCCATAGGTGAAGATAGTTGACACTAGGTGGACTTTCAAGTGGTATCAGAGGGAGGTTGCTCATCAAAAAGGCTAACACCTTGAGTAGATTCCTGCCACCAGTGTCAAAAGCATGAAGCTGGATTATGAGATATCGCCACTCAAACTCCCCGCATGCACAAAGGATTATTATCCCATCTGGAGAATGAGAGTGTCATTTCACCTTGATGCGATCGATCCTCGAGCATCCTTCATCCTAGAAGAGGGTCCGTTTATTCCCATGAAGACCTCCGACTTTGGGATCCAAGTGCCCATGTGCATTGCTGAGATGTCAGCGACGGAACTGTCACTATTTAACTTGGACGGGAGCTCAACAAGCTGACGGAGAAGAACAAGTACCCGATCCCCCAAATTGATGATCTTTTTGATCAGTTAGTCGGGTCGACGGTGTACTCGAAGTTGGATCTCAAGACTGGGTACTATCAGCTGCGAATAAGGGAGAGTGATATCCCGAAGACAGCATTTAGTACGAGATACGGGCATTATGAGTTTACGGTCATGCCGTTTGGGCTGACTAATGCGTCGTCAGTGTTCATGGATTTGATGAACAGGACTTTCAGGGAATACTTGGACCATTTTGTGATCGTCTTCATCGACGATATTTTGGTGTACTCGCAAAGTGAGGAAGATCACTTCAAGCATCTTCATTTGGTTTTGGAGACGCTAAGGAGGAATCAACTGTATGCCAAGTTCTAGAAGTGCGAGTTTTGGTTATCCTCAGTGGCGTTCCTCGGTCATATAGTGAGTGGAGAGGGTATTGCTGTGGATCCGGCGAAGATTATTGCGATACGAGAGTGGCCTGATCTTGCTACGGTAGCGGAAGTCTGAAGCTTTCTGGGGCTTGCCGGCTATTATAGGCGCTTCGTAGAGAACTTCTCGCGGATAGCGTTACCTCTCACTACTTTGACGAGGAAGGAGCATAAGTTCGTTTGGACGCCGGACTGCGCGCGAGCTTTTGAGGAGTTGAAGTGTCGGTTGACCACGGCGCCTGTGTTGAGTTCGTTATGTGGGACCGAAGGCTATGAGATTTATAGCGACGCTTCGGGCAGCAGTTTGGGTTGCGTGCTACTGCAACACGGAAGTGTAATAGCTTATGGCTCGAGACAGCTGAAGGTGCACGAAAGGAACTATCCGGTCCATGACATGGAGTTAGCGGCCGTGATTTTTCCTTGAAGCTGTGGAGACACTATTTGTACGGTGTGAAGATTGATATCTACACCGATCATAAGAGCCTGAAATATCTGATTGATCAGAAGGATCTGAATATGCGGCAGTGTAGATGGATGGAGTTCCTGGGGGACCATACATTCAAGATCCACTACGTGCCTGGTAAAGGGAATTCGGTTGCGGACGTGTTGAGTCGCCGAGCCCCAGCTCAAGCCAATTGGCTATCGGTGCATGATGAGCGGTTGGTGCGGGAGTTGGAGGCGTTGGAGATTGTTTGTGTGGATAGGCAATCAAGTGCTGAAGCAGTTCTGAATTGGACTGAAGTCCAATATGACCTGGCTGATCGTATTCGGCAGGCTTTGGATATGGATGCTCATATGAAGCAGTTCATGGTAGAGGCTCTGGATGGGTCAAATTCCCAATTCGTCGTGGAGGACGGATTACTTTGGAAAGACAGTCGTCTGTGCGTCCCAAGTGTGGATAATTTGCGGGTGGAGTTGTTGTAATAGGCACACCATACCAAGTACTCGATTCACCCGGGGAGCACGAAGATGTACCGCGATGTGAAGAAACTGTTTCGGTGGCCGGGTTTGAAGAAAGATGTGGCGCTCTACGTAGCGAAGTGCCAAACTTGCGCCTTGGTAAAGGCGGAGTACCAAAAGCCGGGAGGATTTCTTAAGTCTTTGCCTATTCCGGAGTGGAAATTTGACGACATCTCTATGGACTTTGTGCACGGTTTGCCAAGGTCGCAAAAGGGGAACGACGCCATTTGGGTGGTCGTGGATCGGTTAACGAAGGTGCCGCATTTTATTCCGCATAGGAAGGATGATCCGGTGGAGAGGTTGGCAAAACTTTATGTGGATAACATAGTACGGCTTCACGGTGTGCCCCACATCATCGTGAGTGACCGAGATGGGCGGTTCACGTCCAATGATTGGAGGCTAGTGCAACAAATGTTGGGGATAAAGTTGAAATTCAGCACAGCCTTCCATCCGCAAACGGATGGGCGGACCGAGAGGGTCAATAGAACTATGGAAGACATGCTCTGCATGTGTGTCTTGGATTTTGGAAAGCAATGGGAAGACCACCTTTATTTGGTGGAGTTCGCATACAACAACAGCTACCAAGAGAGTATTCAAATGGCGCCCTTCGAGGCCCTATATGGTAGAAAATGTTGCACGCCGTTGTCTTGGTTAGAAACGGGTGATTCAAAGTTGTATAAGCGATTGGAAGTGGAGGATGCTACTTCTTTGGTGAGAACCATTCAGGAGAGGTTGCTTATCGCTCAGGACCGGCAAGCGAAGTACTATAATGACAAGCACAGGAACGTGGAGTTCGCTGTGGGCGACTATGTGTACTTAAAGATCAAGCCGTTCAAGGGTGTCTCGCGGGTGCGGCGATTGAAAAAGCTAAGCCCGAGGTACCTTGGGCCGTTTGAGGTTCTGGAGCGAGTTGGTGAAGCAGCCTATCAGTTGAAGCTTTCAGTGGAGCTTGGCAGATTACATGATGTATTCCATATTTCGGTGCTTCGGAAGGCGGTGCAAGAGCCTACGCAAGTGATCGCGGTTGATCAAGTGTCGGTGGATAGTGGGTTGACGACAAAGGTCAAGCCCGTGCAGATTGAGGACTCGGAGGTCAAGCGGCTACGCAGTAAAGAGATCAGGATGGTCAAGGTCTGGTGGGACAATTGCGGTCGTGAGGAGCTCTCTTGGGAAGGAGAGCAAACTATGCTTGACAATTATCCGGAGTTGTTCCGCTCAGGTACAAATTTTGGTTTTGTACATGTCTTTCCTTTATATAATTTCGTGGACGAAATTCTTTTAAGAGGGGGAGAGTTGTAACGCCCCGAAACTCAAAGGAGCGATGGGGGATGTTTTGGGCCAGTTTTGGGTTCTGGCAGGAGGCACACGGCCTGGGACACGGCGTGTCCCAGGGCGTGTCAAGCTTGTATCGACACTCAGCCGGCGAAGTCGACATTTTGCTCTTGACATTGTGTCGAGACTGGGCACACGGCCTGCGACACGGGCGTATCGCAGGGCGTGTCGACCTGTGTCGACACTCAGCCCGCGGAGTCGACACTCTGCGCTCGACGAAGAGTCGAGACATGGCACACAGCCTACGACACGGGCGTGTCGCAGGGCGTGTTGACCCGTGTCGATACTCGTCCCGGGGAGTCGACAAACTTTGCTCGACGATGTGTTGAGACAAGGCACACGGTCTAGGACAAGGGCGTGTCCAAGGCCGTGTCGTGAGGTCGACGATCTTCGCTCGACGAAGTGTCGAGTGTCGACACCGTTTACATGGCCTGGAGCCCAGGCGTGTTGAGTTAGACATGGGCAAGGACACGGGCGTGTCCTAGAACCCGTGCAGTGCTCGGGTTATTTTCGGGAGAAATCGATGGGGGTACACGGCCGGCCACACGGCCGTGTCAGGTGGAACACGGGCGTGTCAGGTCGAACACGGGCGTGTTCGATACCCGTGTGTTGTTCCAGGCGAGTCGATTTTGACGGCGAATGAGGCACACGGCCCTGGACACGGGCGTGTGCCAGGCCGTGTGCAGTCCAAATTGGGCATTTCAGTCCCGAATCAAAGCCGTTTGTTTCTTTAATTGATGATCCAACGGCTTGGGGTTGTTCCTGAAGGGATATACCCGGGATTGGGCCTTAGAAACCCTCACTTTTCATGAGTGGTTGTCTTTCTAAATCTTAGAGAGAGAGGGGAGCCAAGGAAGGAAGAAGAAACTAGATCCGGCCATTGGAGGAACTTCGAAGCTCCAAATCGCGAGCCGACTCCGGATCCACGGAGGCAAAGCAAGTGCAGTGCTTTTCATCCGCTTACTTTTCCATGGCGCCAATGAGAAATGCTAGGGTAACTATTCTCTTCTTGAGCATGAGTAGCTCTCCTTCTTTGCATAGGAAGCCCGCTCTCGCGAGTTTGCAGTGAGTTGGAGGCGTTCCTTTGGGTAGATATTTGAAGTCCCCGTTGTTTAGAGTCCGTAAGCAAGAACGGACATAGGCATGATGTGTGAAGCCTACCCGGACATGTTGGTCTGGATCGGTGATGTTGCATTGCATAATGCCGGAGAAGACTCCGTGCTATTGGTTGTTTTTCGGGTTTTCTACACGGTAGATTGCAACAGGGAGCCTTGGGGATTAACCTAAAGGTGCACCCGGAAAACTGGGCAGATGCGAGATCTTGCCAACTTGGTGGCCTGAGAGCCAACTTGAACATAACCGGGTTATGTGAATTGTGATGGAAACGGGACTCAGGAGAAGTTTGACCCGCGCAAATGGCTTAAATTGTCGTTGCGATGTGAGCACGGGTTAGATGGAACTGTACCCGTTCTATGTCGTTCGGTTAAAGAGACCTAAGGGTACGTGGCACTTGCCGTTGGCATAGATTAGGGTCTTCGGCGGTCTATGGCTTAAATTGTCGTGACCCAGGCCAAGAAGACAAAATGCTCATAGGTTTGGCCGTCGAAGTGGCGGTGGTGAGTCCGGAATGTCTATGGCTTTAATTGACGTGACATCGATCGGTTCACCGAGAATGTGCCCTGAGAGCACGGGGCGTGTGGTCGTGCGAGCCAACGTATGTGATGAAATGAATATATTATATTGCTCGCTTATGCTAATGAAATGCAGGGAAGGAGCATCGCCGCCCCGAGTTGGGGGCGGGATCGTTATAATTTGGTCAGCATTGCTAACTGTTGCCTTGTTTGCCGTCGTACGGTGGTTTGTTGCTTGCAGGTGCTGCTGGACCAAGCGGTCAATAGCGGGCTAAAGCCCTTTTTGCGAAGCCGGCCCTCAAAGGCCTAATTGGAGTGTTTACTACTTTATTCATGTATGACCGGCCTGCGTGCCGTGGTTTGTAAAACATGTAATATGAAGTGAACAATTTTTGTAAGGCCTTAAGGCTTGTACTGTGTATTTATAACATTCCTATTTGGCATTAGTGGACATTCATGCTTTAGTGCTGGGTTCTTTATTGCAACTTTTATAAAACTGCTTCCGCTAGAATGCTCTGTGTAGGACGTTATGATTAGTTGGATGGTTTCCATGAGTAACCACCCGGTCTGTCTGTGGCATACGGCGTCGGGCCCCGGCCGGACCTACTGCTATACGCTATGCGACGGATAGGGGGTGTTACAAAGCATCAGCTCTAGGACTTCAACATCAAGATAAGTAACACCCCCATGTGTTGTGATTCAACTTGTGCAATCTCCATTACTAGGAATCATATCTCTCATAGTAGGACTAAGCATATTGAGATTATGTCACAACCCGCATTTTCTTCACATAAAAAGAAAATATCAGATTAAGAGAAAACACGCGTCGTGATACCACGTCGGCAGGGGATAACTGCATACATTCAGGCAAGACCACAACTAAATGCTTTTTTTGAAAGATTTATGAGTTATTTAAGGAAAATCTCGTTTTAAGTTAAGCAGTTAGTCGTATCCATCAGCTTAATGGATCAACTAGTCCACGATTAAAAATATAGTTATACGCTGTGTAAAAATACTTTGATTAAATTGATTTTAACATCCTACATGAGAATAAACGTCCCCGAAGGACAACTCATGCTATGCAAGGCTCTAGATTTATAATATGTATAGAAAATGTCTTTACGCTAACTAGAAAGTAGTGTTTTAGTTTTGAAAGAGATGATGAGTATGAAGTATTAATAATAAAAAAATGAAAGTTAAAATACCTGACATGCAACCTAGCATAAAGCATTTTCAAAAAACAAGTACAAACAGCCACAGAAAACAGGCAACTCAGCAGCATAGCAAAGTACTCAACATTTCAAAAGAAAACCGTCAGTGGGCGCCAACAACGTGACATGAACTCACTGGTGAGCATGTATGTCTATACTAAAGTAAACAACCCAAGAAAATACCTCACAAGGGTGAGGAAAACTCCTGCAATAAGTAGTCCACTAGCAAGCTCCCAAACTTAGTCACTCAACCGACTATAGCCCGGAACCTGAGGCATTCAAAAGAAGAACAGCTCAGTAAGAAAAATACAAGTGGTAAAGGAAAATAATCAGGTAAAAGTACAAAGTAAGAGATGTGCTTACCAAACCCGAGTACAAAATGCTGAAGAGCACGGGTGGTTAACCAAAAAATTATAACTACAGAAAAATTAGTGGTAAATGAGTTAATTGAACAAATGCACCAAGTGCGGAACGAAGTCATGCTTCAACAATATCTGCAAGCATTAGCATAAAAAACATGGATTGATCCAGAAGTAAAATGAGAATAAAACAGCTCGAATAAAACGTAAATCATTAACACTAGGCAAAAACAACCGGGCGGAGTCGGCAACCAATTGCCCCAAACCAGGCTCCCAAGCCCAAATGTCTCAAAAACACAGAGGCCCTGTGATGGTGGCCACTTGTCCAAACCCAAACTGGCAGTCCTAAAAAAAACAGAGACCAAATATCCACCAAGTGCAACGATCCACAATCGACGTCCAGTTGGTGGTCTTTTATTCACTGCCAACCTTCATAGCCAAAGAAACATCAGAACCTCCCCAAATCCCAAGTTCAAACCTTAAGATAAACTAAAATAGTCCTAAAATCATCTTAACGACTAAACCCGCTGAATCGGACAAAATGGCGAAAAATTTCTAAGTCCCAGGAAAATTCGGCGAATTTCACCTTATACTCGACGAAACTGCCATGCGACAACCAACAATAATCATCGAACTCCAAACGGCACTCGACGAATGGCCAATGATAATCGTCGAACTCTATTCGACACTTAACGAATAGACGGCGATATTCATCGAACTTCGTTCGACGCCCAGCGATATTCGTTGAACTCCGTTCGATGAATGGGTAAAGATATTCATCGAACTCCGCTCGACGCTCGACGAATGAACAGCTATATTCGTCGAACGGATGCTCGATGAATAGACTGTGATATTGGTCGAACTCCTTACGCTAACTTATGATACTCGCAGAAAACGACTTAACCTAAATTCAGCGATACTCGCCGAATCACTTTATGATATTCGCAGAATTTTACTTGTCCCGATTTCTTCCTAAATTCTATGGTTCAGCCAAAAGTCTAGATCTAACCTAGAGGGATATTTTCATGCTTCTTATGCTACTCCTACACACTAAGGGAAGAAAACAAAGGAAGGAGATCAAATAAAAAAGATCAAGCAAGGGAAGAGATCCACTTGCCTCAGAACTTTGGAGAAACGCAGCTCGCTCGCTCCGCTTCAAGGATCGGCCGTAGAAAGCCCTAAGCAACTTTTCCTGAAACTTTTGGAGGAGAAAGGAGGTCAAAATTTCAAACGCTAACGTACAAAAACTAGGAAAATGGGAAGATCTTACCACGATTCTGAAGCCCTTGCCGAAAGTTTTCCAAATCTCTACTAAAACGTCGAAACCGGCCACTAAATCACCCGATATCTCTAGCCGAAAGCTCCGCTCACCGAACATCTCCTGTCTCGCAAAACTACGTCGTCGGGTAGGGGAAAGACGATTAATAGTGTCCTTAGGTTTTCTTTATTACGTATATATATATATATATATATATATATATATATATATATATATATATATATATATATATATATATATATATATATATATATATATATATATATAATTCATTACAATTCAATATTACATTACATTAAATCCTAAAACGGTCCAAGAATCCGTAATAACTCTGAATTTTATGAAATTTGCACCGTAGCTAAATACCGAAGTCAAAACACAAGCATTCCCAAAAATGCTCCACCGAGTCACCAAAACAGACCCGGCGCACAAGGAAATCTTGCAAACAGGCTAAACTTAGCCACACAACAAACTCAAAGAGCAAAACCAAGCTATAACCACGGCATAAGCCAGACATACATCAACGTAACGCCTTGACGTCAAAATTACGTCATTACAAGAATAAAATAAATACCCAAAAATCAGAGGCGTTACAGCCATCCCTCCTAAAAAGAAGTTTCGTCCCGAAATTTAACATAAGTAGGATCAAATACCAATCAGAATAAAAACAATGATATGCAAATAGAGAAAACACTTTCCAAAATATCAGTAGAACAGATGAGGATGATCTTCCCTCATAGCTGACTCCAACTCCCAGGTAGCTCTTTCCACGTCTTGGTTTCGCCACAAAATTTTAACCATCGGTATTGTCTTCCTTCGCAATACCCGATCTTGAGTATCCAAAACACAAACAGGCAATTCCACATATGAAAGGTTAGGCTCCAACCGGGGCACATAATCAAGAACTTATTTATCGCTTAGCACACATTTCCGCAATTGGCTCACGTGAAAAACATCATGCACACCAGGAAAACTTGCAGGTAAATCCAACTTGTAAGCTGCCACACCAATCAGTTCAACAATTTCAAAAGGTCCTGCATACCTTAGGTCCAACTTGTGGTTTCTACCAAACCTTTTAACTCCAGTCGTCGGAGAAACTTTAAGAAACATCATATCCCCTACAGCAAACACCAAATCGGTCCTACGCCGATTGGCATACTTCTCATATCGCTCTTGAGCTATATGAAGCTTCTCTCGAATAAGCTTTACAGAAACATCCATTTCCTCTAACGCTTCAAGACCCAACAACGGTCTTTCTCCAGCCTCGGCCCAAAACAAAGGAGTTCTACAACGCCTCCCGTACAATGCCTCAAACGGGGTCATCTGCAAACTTTCCTGATAACTATTATTATAAGCGAATTCCATTAGCCTTAAACGTTCATCCCACGCACCTCCGTGGTCAAATATATAACATATGATCATATCTTCAACGATCTGATTAACTCTTTCTGTTTGACCATTAGTCTGTGGATGATAAGCGGTGGAATACCGCAGATCGGTACACAAACACTCCTGTAAACTCTTCCAAAAGCGAGACGTAAACCTGGAGTCTTGATTTCATATAATACTAACAGGCACTCTATGTAACCTGATGACCTTTTGCAAGTATAACTCGGCTATTTTCTTCATGGAGTAGTCAATCTTAAACGGCACAAAGTGAGCACACTTCATCAATCTGTCCACAATAACTCAAACAGAATCATGTCCTCGAGGAGATTTCGGCAATCCAGTAATAAAATCCATTGAAATGCTCTCTCACTTCCAACTTGGAATCTCTAAGGGCGTCAACTTGCCTCCAAGCCTACCATGATCGGCCTTCACTCGCTTGCAAGTAAAACACTCTGATACATGCTTAGCTATATCGCCCTTCATACCATACCACCAAGCAATCTGCTTCAAGTCTCAATACATTTTAGTAGAATCGGGGTGGTAGACAACACTGAAACCATGTGCCTCCTTGCACAATTTAACTCTAATATCTTCAGCATTGGGGATACAGAGTCTGTCGTGGTATTTCAAGGTACCCGCATCATCAATCGAAAAGTCCGGCAGTTCCCCTTTCGCAGTTCTATTATAAAGGTGCATCAAATCAAGAACATCCATTTGATGTAGCCTCGTAAGTGAAATTCATGAAGGCTCTAACACTTCCAAACTACTGGGTGAGTTGCTACTCCCCACCAATTTAACCATCAGAAGAAATTCTTCCACCAACGAATCCACAGAAAGATAAAAAATCTTCGCTGAATTTCTACTCAAAGCATCGGCTACCACGTTAGCTTTGCCCGGATGATATTGATTCTTAACATCATAGTCATCAATATACTCTAACCACCTCCGCTGGCGGAAATTCAATTCCTTTTGAGTGAAGACGTATTTCAAACTCTTATGATCGGTGTAAATTTTGCACAAAGCGCCATCTAAAAGATGCCTCCATAACTTCAAGGCGTAAATCACAGTAGCAAATTCCAGATCATGCGTAGGGTAATTCATTTCATGAGTATTTAACTGCATCGACCCAAACGCTATTACTTTACATTCTTGCACTAGCACGCAACCAAGTCTGACATGCGAAGCGTCCACATACACAACATACTTTATCCCTTCAGTAGGCAAGGCCAAAATCGGGGCAGTGTACAGTCTCCTCTTCAATTCCAGAAAAGCTTCCTTGCACTTATCGCTCCACAGAAAAGCTGTGTTCTTCTGCATAAGCTTAGTCAGTGGCGCAGACAACATAGAGAAACCCTCAACAAACCTTCTATAATATCCTGCTAACCCTAGGAAGCTCCTAATCTCTTTGGGAGTGGCAGGCCAATTCCAATCCATAACAGCAGCTATCGTTTCATGGTCTACAGAAATTCCATCTTTATTAACCACATGACCCAGAAATGAAACCTGAGGAAGCCAAAACTCGCACTTACTTAGTTTGGCATATAACTTATGCTCCCTCAAGATAGACAAAACTAGGCGCAAGTGTTGGGCATGCTCTTCAGCACTACGGGAGTACACTAGAACATCTTCTATGAAAACCACCACGAAGCAGTCCAGGTAATACTTAAATACCATGTTCATCATATCCATAAAGTCAGAGGGCGCATTGGTCAATCCAAAAGATATCACCAAAAACTCAAAATGCCCATGCTGCGAACGAAAAGCAGTCCGTAGAATATCTGCCTCACGAATCCTCAACTGGTGGTAACTTGAACGAAGATCAATCTTTGAAAACACAGAGCTACCACGCAACTGATCAAACAGGTCATCAATCTTTGGCATGGGATTCAATTCTTGATAGTCACCTTATTCAGCTCTCTATAATCGATACAAAGCCTCATTGACCCATCCTTTTTCTTTACAAACAGCATACGAGCACCCCACTGAGAAGAACTCGGCCTAATAAAACCATTCTGAAGTAACTCATCCAATTGGGGACGCAACTCTTCCAGCTCGTGTGTGTCCATACGGTACGGCGCCCTAGCAATAGTACGAGTACCCGGCTCTAGATTTACGACGAACTCCGCGTCTCTCTCGGGTGGAAGACCAGGAAGATTGTCGGGAAAAACATCTTGAAACTCGTGCATAACAGCAATCTCCTCCCCTCGCGGCAAACTAATATCGATCGCCAACACCAAAACAAGGAAAGCAAAACATCCGGAATTAACCAGCTTCTGAGCACGTACCGCAGATATAATCGGAGAAACTTGGTGCGGAAAACCATAAATGCTCCTGAGTTGACAATTGTCCATCTTGAAGTCCAAGCGCTTAATCTTGCACTGGATAACCGCATCATACTTGGACAACCAATCCATGCCCGGAATTACATCAAAATCTTCCAAGTCTATTATCTTCAAATTCGCAACCGCTAGAAAATTACCTAACAGAATCAGACAGCTGTGAATGCCTTGGTCCGACACCACAGATTCGCCAGAGGGAAACTTGACACTAACCACGTCGCCAAACGGATCGAGAGTCAAACGATGACGTTCTATAAAAGTCCTAGCCACGAATGAGTGGGTAGCACTGGAATCAAACAGAACACGCGTCCAGCGGTTCTTGACCTTAAACTTTCCTATATAAAATCGTATATTTCACTAAGGAAACGAACGTCGAATTACAGCTACAAATTGAAAACAAGGAATATGTTAGGATCTAACCTGTAATAACTTGTGAAGATGTCTGAGCTTCCTCCAAAGACACTACATTTAGCTTGATCTTCCCCTTGTCCAATAGCTGTGGCGACGGTGGCAAAGCCTGGAGTGGAACTGGTTGCAACATGGGATGAGCCTGCGGGCACTTTCACTTAACATGTCCCTTCTTCCCACACTAGAAGCAGGTCTTGTCCTTATGCCAACAACGAGCAGCGTCGTGCCCCCTCCGCTTACATGCACAACAAACCAAATCTCCTTTAGGAGCACCCTGAATAGATGCACCTATTCTTTCTTCTGGGCTCCTAATCTCTGGTAACATCTCTCAAAAGGATGGTCTAGCCGGTCACAAAAAATGCATATCTCTTTGCTTCTTTTTCCTGAAGCGGTACCGGATTCCGGATTCTTGGGAACTCTTACCCTCATCGGCCTTCCTGTTATCCTTTCTCATTTGTTGTCCTCAACTCTTGGCGTTATCAATCGCCTCAACCTTCAGAGCAGCATCCACCACTTCAGCATAGCTTTTGGATCCATAAGCACTAGCTAGCTGCTGGATGTCATTTCTAAGATCACCCAGAACTCTTTTAACTCGGTTCGACTCTGAAGACACTATGTCCGAGGCAAAACGACTCAGTTTGTTGAACTCCACCTCGTACTCGGGAACAGTAAGCTGCCTTTGCTTAAGGTGTAGAAAATCATTCATCAGACGGTCTCTCTCGACCGAAGGCAGAAACTTCTTTAGCAGCAACTCCTTGAAAGATTCCCATGAGCATCCATCCTTCAAATTCTTCTTCTCCCTTATCCACCAACTCTTAGCAAGTCTCTTGAGTTGATACGCAGCGACTATCACCCTCTGGTCCGCTGAAATTACCGAGTAAGCAAACATCTCTTCGATGGCAATTATCCAATCATCCAAGGCCATATAGTCCGCCCTACCATCATAAGTAGGAGGTCCTAGTCTCTAAAATTGTGAGATAAATGTCATCTCTGGTGGAAACAACACTGGTGGCACCAGAGGAGCGGGGGAAACAGGAACAGCCTGACCCATAGCCGGGTCCTGTACACGCGGCAACTATCCTGACACAACTGTTAACAATGCTTGGATCTGTGTCTGCATCTCCACCATCTGTCTGGACAAAGTCTCATTACTTTGTCGCAGACTTTCAATCACCGCATCGCTCTGCGCACTAGAAGACTTGCCCTCCGACTGGGGAGTCGACCTAGTCGCCACACGCTTAGGTGTCATCTAAAAAAATAGTGAATACTAATCAAAACCTAGCCCAACCGCTAGTACCCAAAAACATAGTTCAGACAAAACATGTTTAAGTACTTGCTAAAGCTGCAAACTTGCTCTGTGATTATCAATCATGATGTCATGTTTAGACTTAGGATGATAAACAGTCATCCTACTGACTTATGTGCCTAAACAATGAAGGCATGAATTTCTTATTCTTTTGACTCAAAATCATGTGTGTACATGTGTCATCACATAAATCTTTAGCTTGGCACGTGTACGGGTGCAATGTTATGCAATGCATGTTGTTCTATGCAATCTAAAAAGCCATTAATGCATGTTATAAGTGACGTACACATGAAATATTATACATCTCATACTACATAACATCGCATGTAACGAAAAAGAAAATGTGTTAATGGGCACCCATGTGATGATGGTTATGCATCACATACTACATAACTGTCACATGTTGCCACCTATGCTGGATCCATATACAAACATATATTATGCATCTCATATTACATAATATATCTCGTATATTTCTTATCATGCTATGAGTGTGAAAGTGCAGCTAGATCTGATATACTCTAGAGGGGGGGTGAATAGAGTATATGGTGCTTTGAAACTTTTTACAACAGTTGTTGTAATAAGTGTGAGCAGGGAAGCAGAATAAAACTAATCACAGCACTAAGTTAAACAAAAGCTAATCACAGAGTAATCAAGGCCAGAAACAAACATAAAAACAAGCAAAACCAGAAGACACAAGGAAATATAGTGGTTCCCCTAAACTTGGGTACATCTACTCTTCTACCACCCTAGGTAGGAATCCACTGCAGGATGAGTTGATCAGGTGTCCTGGGCACCAATGAGCTTTTGATAAGGTGCTCAAAAACCAAGTTAGATTTTTTGATCAGGTGTCTTGCCACCAATGAGCTTTTGACAAGGTGCTCAAAAACCAAGTTCAAACTTTTGATGAGAGCTTGAGAAACTCTTTACAGAGAGGGGGTGAGAGAGTGATGGAAGTCTTCTCTTTCTCAAACAACTGAGAAGACTATGTGGATTGTTGATGTCAAAGCTCCCCCTGAATCCTTGAGATCTTCAGGAAGAAAAGCTTTGCTGAGGGTGATAGGCCTTCAAAGATTGAACTCTAGTAATAGATGATTTCAGCAATAGCTGAAATGTTGAATGTCTGGAGTCTGGAAATATGTTGGCCTTGAACACTTTGAAACTAAAGAGATCTGAAGATTTTAGAAAGCTTGATCTCCTTGGATGTGTGTGTTCTTGAGAATTCTTTGAGACAGAATATTTTTGAATGTCTCTCTGTAATCTGTGTTTCTCTGTGTTCTCTAAGAGACTAAAAAAAATTCTGTGTTTTATTCTCTGGTGTAGAATAGAATAACATTCTCTGTCAAGTATAGTCGTTGGCCTGCATTAATTGCACCCTTAATTGCAAAATCTCTTCTGGAGGAAAGTCCACAGAAATATTCCTTGAAAAATCCCTTGAAACTTGGTTCAGAAATGAATGAAAACGGCTAGTAAATCTCTGAACTAATTGCAGAATAACTCCTTAACTGATTTGAATTTGAATCTAGAAACATCCTTGAAGTTATCTGAAATCGTCGATCTGAGCTCTGCTATCGTCGAGCTGAGCTCAGCGATCTGGAAATATACAGCAGCAAAATATCGTCGATCTGAGCTCACAGATCGTCGAACTGAGCTCAGAGATAAAGATCCAAAGCAGAGTCAAAATCGTCGACCTGAGCTCACCGATCGTCGAACGGAGTTCGACGATATAATGAAGTTGAGCTCAGCGATCGTCGAATGGAGTTCGACGATCTGTCGAAGTTGAGCTAGACGATCGTCGATCGGAGTTCGACGAATCGTCGTGCTGAGCTCGACGATCAGACTTAGCCTCCAAACAGAAAATCATGGTCTTCAGGGCAGCTTCCAAACCTAGACTTCTAACCCTTAGACTCAATCCGAATTGACCTATTGAGCTATACAGGAGGTCAAGCAAAGATTTCCTAGAGACATAGTGATCCTGACCCAAATTAGTAATAGGGTGTTCCAACAATCTCCCCCTATTTGGGTTAGGATTACTATTTACAGACTTTGGAAAAATTTAATAACAACATACAATCAGTAAACCAAAAAAGTAACAAGCTAGACAATGCAGAACCACAGAGATATATATCATCCAGATAGTTATCAAAAATCTCAGAGAATGTCACCTTACAATATCATTTCTTTTCCTTGCCCTTAACCATTTTAATCTCTCTGTTGGGATTGAGGGCTTCCTTCTTTGACCTGGTATCATCTGCTGCACCTAAAGATGTTTGTTGTTTAAGCCTGGGAACCACTGCTTCAGGATGTAATTGCATATACCTCTCAGAATCAAAGAATTTACTTGAAGCATATCTCTCTAGCTCTTTCTGTCTCTGTTCAGACATAGTTAAAATATTGGATGAGTCTTTTCCTTGTTCCCTAGACTTTTTAATCTGATTCAGTGCAGCTAGTTCCTTCATTCTTGCAGTCCAGGCAGCAGGATTGTTCTCAGGATCCTCAAAAGGTATATGAGGCTCATATCTGTTAGAGGGATTGTCTTGAGGAGGCCTGGCATACACAGTTTCTTTCAGCTTATAAGGGAAAGAACCAGATGTTGTATCAGTTGAAGTTTGTCTTTCCCTGGAATATGGGTGTTGCCTTGAGTACCCTTTGGAATAGACTTGAATATCTCTTTGATTACCTCTGTATCCTCCTCTCCTTGATTGAGATCCCCTGGATTGGCTTCCCCTATTGTAAGATCTGGCATGAGGCTGATAGGGGGCCTGACTTCTGGCTGGGGGTTGAGCTGCAGAGCTTCCACCTGCACCTACATTAGGAGGAGGTGGTGGAGGAGGATGAGAGTGTTGGAACTGGGAGGAACCCTTCTCATATTTTCTTTTCTTCTTCATTGCCTTCAGCTGATTCTTGGAGTATTGCATCCAGTGCTTAGAAATAGGACAGTCATGGAGAATGTAGTATGGAATGTCATTGTTGTCCTTAAATTTAGCAGGAGGTACCCTCTTCATTGCTTTGCTCCTTGCCTTTCTTTTCCTGGCAATGCTAGCAGAAGAGTCATCAGAGTCTGTTTTAAATTCATCAGATTCAGAACTCTGGTCATCATAGAGAGCATCTATTTTCTTCATTAGATCCTTCTTGAGTTGTACAGAAGCAGATGAGGCAGAGGTTGTTGCAGCAGGTGTTGAAGGTATTGTACTAGGAGTAGAAGCAGAAACAACAGCAGCAACAGATATTAGAGAGGTGACAACAGCAGTAACAACAGATTCACTAACAACAATATCAACAGCAGGAATAACATCAGAAACTGCAGAAGGCTCAAATTCAGGTGCCTCTGTCATAAGAATATCCTTGGAAATAGGTTCAACAGCAATAACAGGAACTTCAGCAGCAGTAACAGAAAGTTCAGCAACAGTAGAGCCAATAATATCAGAAGCAACAATAACACATTCTTCAGAAGAAGCAGCAGCATCAACATTTTCAGCAATAGCAAACACTGAATTGACAAAGGAGGTGATAGTTCTTGGGTCACAGCAAGAAAATGGCACAAGTGCCTTGGATAAATCTTCTGGAGGCTGGACAGCATTGACCTCTGGCAGACAGCTGAAGTAAAACTGATCAAAATCTGATAGCAAAGACCTGAGGTCTATTGCAAGGACTGCAGCAGGAAGACTTTGTGCTTGAGGCACAGCAACAGCAGCAAGAGAAGGAGCTGAAGAAGCAGTAAAGACAGCAGCAGCAGCAGACATGCTCACAGAAGCAGTCACAGAAGCAACAGCATGAAGGCTCACTTCATATGGCATCTCCCCCTGCCTAGATGCAGACAAATCTGGATCAAGGCACACTACTGTAGGTGCTGCCTGAGGGAAGAGGGAAGAGAGCCTGGTAGAGAGGGCTGCCACTAACAGGTGTAGTGGAGCCAAGGAGGTCTCCAACAGCAGAGTTAGCCTAGGGGCAAGCAACTCATACATCCTGTCAGCAAGGGCTGAGATGTCTACTTGCTCAAGGGTGACTTGAGCAGAGGTAGAAGATATAGGAGCAGCTGAGGGTTCTGGTAGAGGAGAGCTGGAGAATGGTGGAAGGGATGGCTGAGGTGTTGGTAAGGTGGATATGGAGGACAGGGGAATGTAGATAGATGGGGTGAATGTTGGTTGGTCTATGATTTGGTGGAGAAGGTCTTGAAATGAGGTGGAGGATGAGGGTAACTCAGGAGGAGATGATGGTGAATCATCCATAAAGGAATCATCAATTAGGGTGAAGGATGGAATTGAGGGTGATGAGGTGACATGTGGTGGAGGGTAGGAGAATAAGGGATGGAAGTGGTCTTCTTGTGTTGGAAGTGTAGGGACTGGAGATGGTGTGGATGTTGGAGAGGGGCTGGATATGATGATGGTGGATGGAGCTGTAATGGTAGATGGTATGGGAAGGGATGGAATTGGAGGAGGAGGAGGAGAGGCAACAACAGCAGCCAGGTCATCTGCAGGGGCAGAGACCTGTGGAGGAGTGACTCTTAGAGTCCTTGTGCCTGAAGGAGTACTGGAGGAGGGCCTGCTAGGCTTGCTGATTTGTCTGTCCCACTTTCCAAAGAGGGCACAAGATAGTCTCTTGGAGGCATTTATATGAATTCCAGAGGAGACCAGCAAGGCAGGGCACCTGTGCTGTAGAAACACTCCAATGATTCTCCCAAAGTTAACAAAACTTTTGTTGATTTTCTTCTTGATGAGGTCAAAGAAGATTTCTCCCCAGTTCAGATTCTTTCTGTCTACAAGAGCTCCCATGAGGCAGAGCTGATACCATGAAATTGTGTCATGGGCAGAGTGCTTAGCCATGATCACTTTCCCAACAACATCTGTCATGAATCTATATTCTGCAGATAGGTTCCTTTTGAAGAGCTTGCTAGGGTTTCCCTCTGAATGACTCATTCTGGCAAGCAGTTCAGAATACTCATCTCCAGATAATTCAGCAGTATCTTCACCATTCCTTAACTCAAAAACTTCTGATAAAATTGTTGGGGTTAAGGGTACCTGAGTTCCAGATATAGACCCAACAATGGTGGAGTTATCTTGATTATGGGCAGTATAAACCCATTCTTTTATCTCATCAGAAGCCAGCTTTATCCTTGTGGTCATTATTGCTGTCAGATTCTGGTCTTTGAACAATCCCAATATATCTCGAAAAACCTGGTCAGTTGTGCTGAATGATTCCATATCGATATCAAAACCAGCATCAAACTTCATAGCAGCAAGAATAGCAACTGACACAGTCATTGGTACCTGCAAAAATTCAACAAACAAAACGACCAAGTGTAGAACTGTTTGGAGGGAAAGAAAATTCTTGCAGAGAAATCGAAAGCGCAAAAGAGAACGACGGCGAAAAATGAGTTTTATATTAGGGTTCGACGCAGAATTGGAAAGATCGTTGAACTCAGTTCGACGATCGAGGCTTCTAAAGAATCTGAAGAGTCTTCAACATCGTCGATCTCCGTTCGACGATATTGGAGAGCGTCGAGCTCCGTTTGACGATCGTTCAAAGAACAAAATCGTCGAGCGCCGTTCGACGATCGTTGACCGGAAGAGATAGTTCATACTATCTGAGAAACGCTGAACTCAGTTCGACGATTTTTGGAAATCGTCGATCTCCGTTCGACGATCTTGGGGCAAATCGTCGAGCGCAGTTCAGAGATCAGAAAAATTCTAGACACTAAGAGAAATCAGAATGTTTGCCTAGTCTTGGTCAATTTTTAAGCTTTCAAAATCTTGGATATTATTTAAGACTTCCTCCATCTAACATTCCTAACTGATTTAGAAAGAAGGTGTGCTTCTTTTCATCCAAAGGCTTGGTGAAAATATCTCCCCTTTGTAAATCAGTTGGGATATATTGTAGTTCAATTTTATTCTTTTCAATATTATCCCTTAAGAAATGGTGTCTAATCTCTATGTGTTTTGTCCTACTATGGAGAACTGGATTTTGAGCTATAGAAATAGCACTGGTGTTGTCACAAAAGATTTTAGACTTCTCTAAGTTGTAGCCATAGTCTAGGAGTTGGTTTTGAATCCACAAGATTTATGAACAACAACTGCCTGCAGCCATATATTCAGCTTCAGCAGTTGAAGTTGACACAGATGTTTGTTTCTTACAAAACCAAGAGACAAGTCTGTCACCAAGGAACTGACAAGTTCCACTGGTGCTTTTCCTGTCAATTCTGCATCCAGCATAATCAGCATCAGAGAATCCAATTAAATCAAATGCTGAATCTTTTGGATACCAGAGACCTAGATTTGGACAACTTTTAACATACCTGAGAATCCTCTTTACTAGTGTTAGGTATGACTCTCTAGGGCTTACTTGGAACCTAGCACATATACATGTAGCAAACATTATATCTGGTCTACTAGCTATAAGATACAGTAAAGAGCCAATCATTGCTCTATATGTTGTCTGATCAACAGGCTTCCCATGTTCATCAGCATCCAATACAGCATTAGTAGGCATGGGTGTTTTCATACAAGATGCTTCAGACATACCAAATTTCTTAACCAATTCATTTGCATACTTGGTTTGAGAAATGAAGATGCCTTCAGCATGTTGCTTGACTTGCAGTCCTAGGAAGAAGGATAGCTCACCCATGCTACTCATCTCAAATTTAGAATGCATTAGGTTGGAAAACCTTCTGCACAATTTGGAGTCAGTAGAACCAAAAATGATATCGTCTACATAAATTTGTACTAGTAAGGTATGGGACTTATGTGTTCTAATGAAAAGAGTTTGGTCTACTCTACCCCTTATAAAACATTTTCCAAAAGAAAGCATGCTAGGGTCTCATACCATGCTCTCGGAGCTTGCTTGAGACCATATAATGCTTTGTTCAGTCTAAAAACATAATCAGGAAAAGTTGGAGAGATAAAACCTGGAGGTTGTCTGACATAAACTTCCTCTTTGATGTCTCCATTTAGGAATGCACTTTTGACATCCATCTGATAGACCTTGAAGCCTTTGTGAGCTGCATAAGCTAGAAATATTCTGATGGCTTCTAATCTTGCAACTGGTGCAAAGGTCTGGTCGTAGTCGATTCCTTCTTCTTGAGAGTATCCCTGAGCAACTAGCCTTGCCCTGTTCCTTATAATTACTCCTTGATCATCCAGTTTGTCTCTGAATACCCATTTTGTTCCAACAATGGAATGATCCTTAGGCTTTGGCACTAGTTCTCATACTTTGTTTCTCTCAAATTGTTGCAACTCCTCTTGCATTGCAATGATCCAGTGTGGATCTTGCTCTGCATCTTGAATGGACTGAGGTTCAATTTGAGATAGGAAGCAGGTGTGCAACAGGTTTTGGTTGACCTGATTTCTGGTTTGCACACCAGCTGAGATTTCTCCAATTATTTGGGAAATTGGATGGTCTCTTGATGTTACTAAATCAACAGGGGGTGTTGATTGTTCACCAACCTGTGTTGTTGTTTCCTTTAGTGGTACAACAACTGGCTCTTCAAGTTGTTCTTCAATATGTGGAGCATTTTCTTCATCTCCACTGCTTTCATCATCTTGAGTAACCTGTAACTTGTTCAAGTCTTCAACTAGAGAATGTTCCTGCAAAGGTTCTATGGTAGAAGAAATCTTCTCCTTGAAAGACATGTTAGTTTCATCAAATGAAATATGGACAGATTCCTCAATTTGTAAAGATGATTTATTATAGACCCTATAAGCCTTGCTGATCATGGAGTATCCCAGAAACGCTCCTTCATCAGCTTTGGCCTGAAATTTTGCTAGATATTTCGTGTCATTATTATGAATATAGCAAATGCAACCAAAGACTCTAAAATAATCAACTTTAGGTTTCTTCCCTTTGAGTAATTCATAGGGAGTCTTTCCCTTTAGTTTATGTATCAAACTTCTATTCAGCACATAGTTGGAGGTGTTCACTGCCTCTGCCCAAAAGGATAGAGGAAGGTGAGCATCTGACAACAATGTAGTGGCAGATTCAATAAGGGTTCTATTTTTCCTTTCAGCTACCCCATTTTGTTGAGGAGTTCTAGGAGCTGAGAAAGTATGCCTGATCCCTTCACTCTGACAGAACTCTTGCATAAGAAGAGAATCAAACTCTGTCCCATGATCACTTCTGATCAGGGCAATGTGAGTATTGAACTCAATCTGTATACATTTGAGAAACTCTGTCAGACACTTGAAGTTATCAGACTTCTTCCTTAGAAAGAACACCCAAGTGAATCTAGAGAAGTCATCTACAACTACTAAAGTGTAGGATTTCCCTCCTAGGCTTGTACTGTGATGGGTCCAAAGAGATCCGTGTGTAACAGATACAATATCCTAGGTGAATCACTCTTATTAAGTGACTTAAAGCTGTTTTTAGTTTGCTTGCCTAATTGACAGGCCCTGTAGAGTCCTTCCTTCTTGTAGGGGCCAGAAGGTAGTCCTCTAACAAGGTTATCCTTGGATAGCCTAGCAATAGTTCTAAGGTTTAGGTGTCCTAGTCTCTTATGCCATAAAATATTTGGTCTACAGACAGAATTAAACAAGCAGATATCTACATCAGTTGAAAGAAAATCTACTAGATAGATGTTACCTTTCCTTTTACTTGTCAACACAGTTGTGTTGTCCTCTGACTTGATTTTGCATAAGACTTTGCTGAAGGTCACCTGGTAGCCTTCATCACATAGCTGACTGATGCTAATTAGGTTGTGTTTCAGTCCTTCCACATAAGCTACCTTCTTTAAAGTTACTGATCCAATCTTGACTGCACCATATCCTTTAGTCTGTCCAAAATTTGAATCACCAAAGATAACTTTGGGTCCAAGCTTGGCTCTGAAGGATGTGAGGTTTTTCTTGTTCCCTGTCATGTGCTTAGAGCACCCACTATCCAAATACCATTGCTGGTTAGATGTTGGATAGGTCTTCACCTGCACATAAGACAATTTATTTGTTTTTGACCCAGTTTACCTTGGGCCTAGGTTGATAACCTTTAAATTCTGAAATGAAAGATATCCCAGGTTGACTTTTATATCCTTTAGGATGATATCTCCTTGGAGGTATAATCCATTCAGTATAAGGGTTAAAGATTTGGGATGAAGGACCCTTAGGATTCAATTTTGATTTGCCTTTGAAAAATTTTCCAGAGCTCTGACCTCTTTTCAACGATCGTGGAGCTGCGTTCGACGATCTTGGGTCAGATCGTCGAGCTCCGTTCGACGGTCGACTATGGCTGAGGTCAGGTATTTGAGATCGTCGACCTGTGTTCGACGACTTTGGCTGAGATCGTCGATCTGCGTTCGACGATTTTGCCTGAGATCGTCGAGCTGCGTTTGGCGATCGTCGATCTTCATTCGACGATCGTCGATCTCGGTTCGACGATTTCTGCTGGGACTTAGTTTTCTGAGGCAGATCAGAATTTTTCCTAGCAACCTCTACAACTCCCTTTCCTTTGTCAGAAATGAATTTGATTGGAGTTGTTAGAACTATGGGTTGGCTGGATGAAGCACCCAAGCCCAGTGTACTATTGAATCTGGAGTTCACTGTGCTTGTGATGTCCATCAGCTTGATGCTTCTCCCATTAAGGGATTCTTCAAGCTTTTTGGCCTCAGAGAGCTCACTTTTCAGTGAAGCTATCTGTTCCCTACAGCATTCCAACTCCTCAGAGAGTTTGAGGTTTTCTGACTTTAAGGTATTGTGTTCAGATAATTGATTTCTGAGAGAGATGATTTTTTTCTCAGACTTTAGCAGGTCTAAACACAGTGCTTTAAATTCAGATTTAAAATCCTCTGAACTAAAATCAAAAGAACCAATTACCTGATCTTATTCAGGTTGAGTCTCTGAGTCTGACTCTGACTCCTCTTCTTCTGAATTATGATGTGAGACATTGATTGTCATCATGTAGAACTCTTTTTCTTCTGCATCATCCTCATCATCACTGGAGCTGGATGAGGCTTCTGACTCTTCTTCAGTCTCACTCCAGGATTCAGCAACAAACCCTTTTCTTGTATGTTTGTTTTTGCTTGATGAGGGTTTGTCATTGCCATTCCTTTTGGAGTCTTTCTCCTTTCTTCTTTCTTTTTGTCCCTTCTATCCTTGTTCTTGTTCTCTGGACAGTCAGGAACTATGTGTCCTGGTTTCCTACAACCAAAGCAAATAATATCTTTATTATTGTTAATGGACTTGTCATACTTTGGCTTATCCTGCTCCTTGTATGATCTCCTTCTGAAGTCCTTTTTGGCCATCTTGTAAAATCTTTTGGCCAACAGGCTGAGTAGTTCATCATTGTCTGTGGCTTTGTCTTCAGGCAGATCTTCAGTTGCCTTGAAGGCTATGGTCTTCTCTTTGCTTGTGGCTGGTGAGGCAGTCTTCTGTTCTTCCTCTCTATTTTTGATGAGTAGCTCATAAGATTTGAGCTTACCCAATAGAGCTTCAGTAGTGACCTCATTCAGACTTCTGGCATCATTAATTGGCCAGATTCTTGAATCACAAGTGCTAGGGAAGCACATTAGGATCTTGTCATTAAGTTCAGTTAGAGAGATCTCTTTGTCCAATGTCCTGAGTTCACTGACAATTAGACTTAGCCTATTGTACATGTCTCCCACTGACTCAGTTTCTCCCTTCTTAAAATTCTCATATTGAGAGATGAGATGGGATCTCCTATCCTTTCTCTCATCAGCTGAGCCTGAGACTATTTCTGAGAGTTTGTCCCAAATTTCCTTTGCTGAATTGCATTCAGCCACCTTTTGAAATATGTCATCAGACATTGTCTGGGCCAAGATGTTCATAGCCTTGGCATCAGCTACCTTCCATCTCTTGATATCAGCATCTGTTCCTGATGGAGGTGGAACAACATTTGTGCTTGTGTTCTCTGGGGGTCTTGGACATACTGTCAAAACAGAATTAAAAATATCTTCGTCAATAGAATTCATGTATAGTCTGATTCTTGCTTTCCAAAGTGCAAACTTGGATAGATTGCACACTGGAGGTCTGGTGCTAGCATAATCTTTGTTTTGGGCCATGATTTGTGAAAGCAAAATCTAATAATAAAATACAAAAGAAAACAGATCTAACTTGGGATCTTTGGGTTCAGGTGTTAGCCTGTACAACCAATCAAGTATGGTATGTTTAACCAACCTGCCTCTGATACCAATTGAAAGTGCAGCTAGATCTGATATACTCTAGAGGGGGGTGAATAGAGTATATGGTGCTTTGAAACTTTTTACAACAGTTGTTGTAATAAGTGTGAGCAGGGAAGCAGAATAAAACTAATCACAGCACTAAGTTAAACAAAAGCTAATCACAGAGTAATCAAGGCCAGAAACAAACATAAAAACAAGCAAAACCAGAAGACACAAGGAAATATAGTGGTTCCCCTAAACTTGGGTACATCCACTCTTCTACCACCCTAGGTAGGAATCCACTGCAGGATGAGTTGATCAGGTGTCCTGGACACCAATGAGCTTTTGATAAGGTGCTCAAAAACCAAGCTAGATTTTTTGATCAGGTGTCTTGCCACCAATGAGCTTTTGACAAGGTGCTCAAAAACCAAGTTCAAACTTTTGAAGGAAGCTTGAGAAACCCTTTATAGAGAGGGGGTGAGAGAGTGATGGAAGTCTTCTCTTTCTCAAACAACTGAGAAGACTATGTGGATTGTTGATGTCAAAGCTCCCCCTGAATCCTTGAGATCTTCAGGAAGAAAAGCTTTGTTGAGGGTGATAGGCCTTCAAAGATTGAACTCCAGCAATAGATGATTTCAGCAATAGCTGAAATGTTGAATGTCTGGAGTCTGGAAATATGTTGGCCTTGAACACTTTGAAACTAAAGAGATCTGAAGATTTTAGAAAACTTGATCTCCTTGGATGTGTGTGTTCTTGAGAATCCTTTGAGACAGAATATTTTTGAATGTCTCTGTAATCTGTGTTTCTCTGTGTTCTCTAAGAGACTAAAAAAAATTCTGTGTTTTATTCTCTGGTGTAGAATAGAATAACATTCTCTGTCAAGTATAGTCGTTGGCCTGCATTAATTGCATCCTTAATTGCAAAATCTCTTCTGGAGGAAAGTCCACAGAGATATTACTTGAAAAATCCCTTGAAACTTTGTCCAGAAATGAATGAAAACGGCTAGGAAATCTCTGAATTAATTGCAGAATAACTCCTTAACTGATTTGAATTTGAATCTAGAAACATCCTTGAAGTTATCTGAAATCGTCGAACTGAGCTCTACTATCGTCGAGCTGAGCTCAGCGATCTGGAAATATACAGCAGCAAAATATCGTCGATCTGAGCTCACAGATCGTCGAACTGAGCTCAGAGATAAAGATCCAAAGTAGAGTCAAAATCGTCGACATGAGCTCACCGATCGTCGAACGGAGTTCGACGATATAATGAAGTTGAGCTCAGTGATCGGCGAATGGAGTTCTACGATCTGTCAAAGTTGAGCTAGACGATCGTCGATCGGAGTTCGACGAATCGTCGTGCTGAGCTCGACGATCAGACTTAGTCTCCAAACAGAAAATCCTGGTCTTCAGGGCAGCTTCCAAACCTAGACTTCTAACCCTTAGACTCAATCCTAATTGACCTATTGAGCTATACAGGAGGTCAAGCAAAGATTTCCTAGAGACATAGTGATCCTGACCCAAATTAGTAATAGGGTGTTCCAACAGAGTGTAGTGTTCATGCTTCAGCCAAGACGTATTGATGACATATCGGTGTGTGTATGAAATGTCACTAGACAACTAACACTAACAAGAGAAGATTGCTCGACCGATTGTCAAACAACCTCCCTCTGATACCAACTGTCACAACCTGCATTTTCTCCGCATAAAAAGGAAATATCAGAGTAAGGAGAAAAACACGCGTTGTGATGCCACGTCGGCAGGGGATAACTGCAGACGTTCAGACGAGACCACAACTAAATGCTTTTTTTTTTGAAAGATTTATGAGTTATTCAAATAAAATCCAGTTTTATGTTAAGCAGTTAGTCGTATCCCTCGGCTTAGTGGATCAACTAGTCCACGATTAAAAATATAGTTATACGCTGCGGAAAACTATTTTGATTAAATTGACTTTAACATCCTACATGAGTATAAACGTCCCCGAAGGACAACTCATGCTATGCAAGGCACTAAATTTATAATATAGAAAATATCTTTAGGCTAACTAGAAAGTAGTGTTTTAGTTTTGAAAGAGATGATGAGTATGAAGTACTAATAGTAGAGTTTTTATCTAACAAGCAAACTAGCATTAAGCCTTCTCAGAAAGCAAGTACAAACAGCCATAGAAAACAGGCAACTCAGCAGCATAGCAAAGTACTCAGCATTTCAAAAGAAAACCGTCAGAGGACGCCAACAACCTGACACGAACTAACTAGTGAGAATGTATGTCTGTACTAAAGTAAACAACCCAAGAAAATACCTCAAAAGGATGAGGAAAACTCCTGCAACAAGCAGTCCACTAGCAAGCTCCCAAACTTAGCCGCTCAATCGGCTACTGCCCTAAACCAGAGGCATTCAAAAGAAGAACACTTCAGTAAGAAAAATACAAGTGTCAAAGGAAAATAATCAGATAAAAGTGCAAAGTAAGAGATGGGTATACCAAACTCGAGTACAAAATGATGAAGAGCACAGCTGGATAACCAAATAATTATAAGTACAGAAAAATCAGCAGTAAATGAGTTAATTGAACAAATGCACCAAGTGCGGAATGAAGTCATGCTTCAACAATATCTGCAAGCATTAGCATAAAAAGCATAGATTGATCCAGAAGCAAAATGAGCATAAAACAGCTCGAATAAAACGTAAATCATTAACACTTGGCAAAAACAACCGGGCGGAGTCGGTGACCAATTGTCTCAAACCAGGCTCCCAAGCCCAAATGTCTCAAAAACACAGAGGCCCTGCGGTGGTGGCCACTTGTCCAAACCAAAAACAAGCAGTCCTCAAAAAACAGAGACCAAACATCCACCATGTGCAATGATCCATAACTGAGTTGTGGTCCTTTCTCCACTGTCAACCTCCATAGCCGAAGAAACATCAGAACCTACCTAAATCCCAAGTTCAAACCTTAAGATACACTAAAACAGTCCTAAAACCATCCTAAGGACTAAACCCGCCGAATCGGACAAAAACGGCGAAAATTTCTAAGTCCCCGGAAAGTCGGTGAATTTCCCCTTATACTCGACGAAACTGTCATGCGACAACCAGCAATAATCGTCGAACTCCGACGGCGCTCAACGAATGGCCAACGATAATCATCGAACTCTGTTCGACGCTCGACAAATAGACGGCGATATTCGTCAAACTCCGTTCGACGCCCAGCGATCGCCGAACTCCATTTGACGAATGGGTAACGATATTTGTCGAACTCCGCTTGACGCTCGACAAATGAATAGCTATATTCGTCGAACTTCGTTCGACGAATGGACCGACGCTCGACGAATGGACCGCGATATTCGTCGAACTCCTTACACTAACTTACGATACTCGCCGAAAACGACTTAACCTAAATTTCGAGATACTCGCCGAATCACTACATGATATTCGCCGAATTTTACTTGTCCCGATTTCTTCCTAAATTCTATGGTCCGGCCAAAAGTCTAGATTTAACCTAGAGGAATATTTTCATGCTTCCTATGCTACTCCTACACACTAAGGGAAGAAAACAAAGAAGGAGATCAAATAAAAACGATCAAGCAAGGGAAGAGATCCACTTGCCTCGGAACTTTGGAGAAACGCCGCCCGCTCGCGCCGCTTCAAGGATCGGCCGTAGAAAGCCCTAAGCTACTTTTCCTGAAGCTTTTGGAGGAGAAAGGAGGTCCAAATCTCAAACCCTAACGTACAAAAATTGGGGAAACGGGAAGATCTTACCACGATCGTGAAGCCCTTGCCGAAAGCTTTCCAAATCTCTACTCAAACATCGAAACCGACCACTAAATCTCCCGATATCTCCGGCTGAAAGCTCCGCTCGCCGAACGTCTCCTGTCTCGCAAAACTACGTCTTCGAGTAGGGCAAATACGATGAATAGTGTCCTTAGGTTTTCGTTATTACGTGTGTGTGTGTGTGTGTGTGTGTGTAAATATATATATATTTATATATTATAATAATATTAATAATTCATTCATTACAATTCAATATTACATTACATTAAATCCTAAAACGATCCAAGAATCCATAACAACTCTGAATTCTATGAAATTCGCACCATAGCTAAATATCTACGCTACGAAACCAACGGCGAAGTCGAAACTCAATTCAACAAACAAAACTCGGGCAAACACCTCTCGAAGCCAAAATGCAAGCATACCCAAAAAGGCTCCACCGAGTCACTAAAACAGACCCGGCTCGCAAGAAAATCTAACAAATAGGCTAAACCCGGCCACACAGAAAACTCAAAGAGCAAAACCAAGTTCTAACCACGGCACAAGCCAGACATGCGTCAACGTAACACCCTGCGTCAAAATTACGTCATTACAGAATAAAATAAATACCCAAAATCAGGGGCGTTACAGATTAGGTATCATTTTATTATGGAGCATGTGGAGAAGGAAGATATCAGTCTTGAGTTTGTTCCTACAGACAAGCAAGTGGCTGACATCTTCACTAAGCCACTTAGATGAAGTCAAGTTCAACACCTTCAAGTTTGAGTTGGTATGTTAACTTGGTATAGCTTCAGTTGCTCTTTATTTTGTTTTTGTTGCAGGAATTACTTCTTCTTACAGGCTGATAAGCTTTCAATGGTATCAAGATTGAAATGGACTAAAATTTTCTATCAGATGAGGATTGATGAAGATGCTTC
>CM077158.1:197123081-197283608 GCA_039583875.1 Platanthera guangdongensis | reverse complement strand
CCCCAAGTTGGAGAACCACTATATTTCCTTGTGTCCTCTGGCTCTGCTTGTTTACTTTTTGTTTCTAGCCTTGATTTGTTTGTGCTTAGTTTTTGCATAGCTTAGCTCTGTGATTAGATTTATATTTGCTTCTCTGCTCACACTTATTACAACAATTGTTGTAAAAGTTTTTAAAAGTACTAAAACACCATATACTCTATTCACCCCCCTCTAGAGTATATCAGATCTAGTTGCCCTTTCAATTAGTATCAGAGGGAGGTTGGTTAAACATACCATACCTGATTGGTTGTACAGGCTAACACCTGAACCCCAAGATCCTAAACTAGATCTGTTTTCTTTGTATTTTATTATTAGATTTTGTTTGCACAACTCATGGCCCAAAACAAAGATTATGCTAGCACCAGACCTCCAGTGTGCAATCTTCCAGTTTGCACTTTGGAAAGCAAGGATTAGACTTTACATGAATTCCATTGACGAAGATATTTTCAATTCTGTTTGATAGTGTGTCCAAGACCCCCAGAGAGCACAAGCACAAATGTTGTTCCACCTCCATCAGGAACAGATGCTGACATCAAAAATGGAAAGTAGCTGATGCCAAGGCTATGAACATCCTAGCCCAGACAATGTCAGATGACATATTCCAAAAGGTAGCTGAATGCAACTCAGCCAAGGAGATTTGGGACAAGCTCTCAGAAATTGTCTCAGGCTCAGCTGATGAGAGAAAGGACAGAAGATCCCATCTCATCTCCCAATATGAGAACTTCAAGAAGGGAGAGACTGAGTCAGTGGGAGACATGTACAACAGACTGAGTCTAATTGTCAGTGAACTAAGGACATTGGACAAAGAGATTTCTCTGACAGAACTTAATGACAAGATCCTAATGTGCTTCCCCAGCACTTGGGACTCAAGAATCTGGCCAATTAAGGATGCCAGAAGCCTGAATGAGATCACCACTGAAGCCTTGTTGGGTAAGCTCAAATCTTATGAGCTACTCATCAAGAATAGAGAGGAAGAACAGAAGGCTGCTTCACCAGCCACAAGGAAAGAGAAAACCATAGCCTTTAAGGCAACTGAGGATCTGCCTGAAGATAAGAGCACAGACAATGATGAACTACTCAGTTTGTTGGCCAAAAGATTCTACAAGATGGCCAGAAAGGACTTCAGAAGAAGATCATACAAGGAGCAGGATAAGCCAAGGTATGACAAGTCCATTGGCAATAACAAAGACATTATTTGTTTTGGTTGCAGGAAACCAGGGCATATAGTTCCTGACTGTCCAGAGAACAAGAACAAGGATAGAAGGGACAGAAAAGAAAGAAGAAAGGAGAAGGACCTCAAAAGGAATGGCAATAGCAAACCTTCTTCCAGCAAAAATAAGCATACAAGGAAAGGGTTTGTTGCTGAATCCTGGAGTGAGACAGAAGAGGAATCAGAAGCCTCATCCAGCTCCAGTGATGATGAGGATGATGCAGAAGAAAAGGAATTCTACATGATGGCAATTAATGCCTCACAGCACAATTCAGAGGAAGAAGAGTCAGAGTCAGACTCAGAGACTCAACCTGAAGAAGATCAGGTAATTAGTTCTTTTGATTTTAGTTCAGAAGATTTTAAATCTGAATTTAAAGCACTGTGTTTGGACCTGTTAAAGTCTGAGAAAGAGATTATCTCTCTCAGAAATCAATTATCTGAACACAATGGTTTAAAGTCAGAAAACCTCAAACTCTCTCAGGAGTTGGAGAACTGTAGGGAACAGATAGCTACACTGAAAAGTGAGCTCTCTGAGGCCAAGAAGCTTGAAGAATCCCTTAATGGGAGAAGCATCAAGTTGATGGACATCACAAGCACAGTGAACTCTAGATTCAACAGTACACTGGGCTTAGGTGCTTCATCCAGCCAACCTATAGTCCTAACAACTCCCATCAAGTTTATTTCTAGCAAGGGAAAGGGAGTTGTAGAGGTTGCCAGGAAAAATTCTGATCTGCCTCAGAAAACTGAGTCCCAGCAAAAAATCATCGAACGGAGATCGACGATCGCCGAACGCAGCTCGACGATCTCAGGAAAAATCGTCGAACGCAGGTCGACGATCTCAGCCAAAGCCATCGAACGCAGCTCGACGATCTCATATACCTGACCTCAGCCATAGTCGACCGTCGAACGGAGCTCGACGATCTGACCCAAGATCGTCGAACGCAGCTCCAAGATCGTCGAACAGAGGTCAGAACTCTGGAAACTTTTTCAAAGGCAAATCCAAATTGAATCCTAAGGTTCTTCATCCCAAACCTTTAACCCTTATACTGAATGGATTTTACCTACAAGGAGATATCATCCTGAAGGATATAAGAGTCAGTCAGGGATGTCTTTCATTTCTGAATTTAGAGGTTATCAACCTAGGCCCAAGGTAAACTGGGTCAAAAACAAGTGAATTGTTTTATGTGCAGATGAAGACCTATCCAACATCTAACCAGCAATGGTACTTGGATAGTGGGTGCTCTAAGCACATGACAGGGAATAAGGACAACCTCACATCCTTCAGAGCCAAGCTTGGACCCAAAGTTATCTTTGGTGATTCCAACTTTGGACAGACTAAAGGATATGGTACAGTCCAGATTGGTTCAGTAACCTTCAAGAAGGTAGCATATGTGGAAGGACTGAAGCACAACCTAATCAGCATCAGTCAGCTATGTGATGAAGGCTACCAGGTGACCTTCAGCAAAGCCTTATGCAAAATCAAGTCAGAGGACAACACAACTGTGTTGATAGGTATAAGGAAAGGTAACATCTACCTAGTAGATTTTCTTTCAACTGATATAGATATTTGCTTGTTTAACTCAGTCTGTAGACCAAATGTGTTATGGCATAAGAGATTAGGATACCTAAACCTTAGAACTATTGTTAGGCTCTCCAAGGACAACCTTGTTAGAGGACTACATTCTAGCCCCTACAAGAAGGAAGGACTATGCAAGGCTTGTCAATTAGGCAAGCAAACTAAAAACAGTTTTAAGTCACTTAATAAGAGTGATTCACCTAGGATATTGTATCTGTTACACATGGATCTATTTGAACCCATCACAGTACAAAGCCTAGGAGGGAAATCCTACACTGTAGTAATTGTAGATGACTTCTCTAGATTCACTTGGGTGTTCTTTTTAAGGAAGAAGTCTGATAACTTTAAGTGTCTGACAGAGTTTCTCAAATGTATACAGATTGAGTTCAATACTCACATTGCCCTGATCAGAAGTGATCATGGGACAGAGTTTGATTCTCTTCTTATGCAAGAGTTCTGTCAGAGTGAAGGGATCAGACATACTTTCTCAGCTCCTAGAAGTCCTCAACAAAATGGGGTAGCTGAAAGGAAAAATAGAACCCTTATTGAATCTGCCACTACATTGTTGTCAGATGCTCATCTACCTCTATCCTTTTAGGCAGAGGCAGTGAACACCTCCAACTATGTGCTGAACAGAAGTCTGATACATAAACTGAAGGGAAAGACTCCCTATGAATTACTCAAAGGGAAGAAACCTAAAGTTGACTATTTTAGAATTTTTGGTTGTACTTGCTACATTCACAATAATGACAAGAAATATCTAGCAAAATTTCAAGCCAAAGCTGATGAAGGAGTGTTTCTGGGATACTCCATGATCAGCAAGGCCTATAGGGTCTATAATAAATCATCTTTGAAAATTGAGGAATCTGTTCATATTTCATTTGATGAAACTAACATGTCTTTCAAGGAGAAGATTTCTTCTACCATAGAACCTGTAACGGTCCAGGCCCATCCCATGGGAACCCGCTGGCACCGCCGGCCTACCAGGGTCCAGACCCGGGCCCACCACTGGTAGTCAGCCTTTCACATTCAAGCCTGCAGGCCATGCACCCCAACCCCTCTCCGGCCTGTTTATCAGCACGGTAGGTTGTTGCCACTAGGTCTCGAACCCAGGACCTTGATAAGAGAGCTTTCCACCACTCCCTCATCACCAACTGAGCTACCAGTTTGTAAGACCCCCCTCCCCCTTACCAAGGAGGGCTACCAGATCTTATGCCCAGAACCGCCGTCTTACGGTGGCACTAACTCACGGGTTAGTCGACACCGCAACACGCCGATCCTGCCGGCTAGTACGATAATTAACCTGTAGGCCAATATGAGAAGAAGAAGTAAACTGTATATAAAAACCATCAGTCCACAAGTCACAGTACAATCATGTAAAAGAAATGAATAGTACAATAGTACACAATATAGTACCAATGAAAGAGTAAAAAAGGCTTATGCCCAGTACATCAAATCTCTCTCTCACAAAATCATAAATGCGGAAGCCATTTCCCCTTGGACCAAGCCCACCGAAATTGGCCCATAGTCAGCCCAAGTGAACAAGACCAGTCCTACCCCTCTAAATCAGGAGAGAGAATACATGCAAGGGGGTAAAATTGGAATTTTTAGGAGAAGAGGAGAGAGAAAAGGGAATGAAGAAAATGGTGGCCACATGACCACCCCATCAGCTGGTTTAGGCTGCCCAAAACCAGGTGGCCGACCTCCCCTCTTCAATTACAGCAGAAAACCAAGGCAGTGAGCCACATGGCACCATGGGTGAAGCCTCCAATGCTCAAACCGAGCTCACCTTGGAGTTAACTCCACTTATAGGCCACCTCAGTCCAAACAGAGCTCACCATTAGCTTCAGAAGGCCGAAAGGAGTGGAATTTGACTGCTTAATCATGGAGAACGGTGGAGATTTGAGCTTTTGGGGTGGAGCTCGCCGGCGCACCACCACCACGGCAAACCGCCGCCTGACCCGCAGCCAAGCCTCGATTCAGGTGCGTTCCACTTCACCTCTACCCGTACTAGCATCTTAGATCAAATAGGAGAGATATCGGGCTCAACTGAGCCTGATGCCATGTGAGAAAATCGAGAGAATTCCAAGCTTTTGAAACCGCTCGGGATCGCCGTCGCCGCCGTCTCCCGCCGCCCCATCGCCGGGAAATGATAGCCACCACCACCGTGAAGGTGATGGCACCGTTGGCCGGAGGTGGCGCCGTCTCAGCTGGCCGGAAACCGCCGGCAAAGTTGCTTCAGGTCGGCTCGATCTCAGCCGTTGGCTGGAGGTAGACGATGACCAGATCCCGTCGGATAAGCTTTAAGATTCGTGTGCAGATATTAAAATGAATTAATTTAATGTATTGAATAGTATGATTTCTGTCACACTTTTTCAGTTACTTTGCATGTTAAATTTAGGCCTCTTAGAGGCATTTCCAGAACTTTGCCCCTTAATGAAAAATGTAGCCAGGGGTCTTACCTTTAATATGCCACCCTAAACATATATTTTGGTGTAGTGTACAGTCCTGTAGGACATTTCTCCTAGGACTGGTCCTAGGGTAGGACAGAAATTAAATTGGATGCCTAGGTCAAACTATTGATCACCATGGCCCCAAAGTTTTGGCACATGCATGATTAGGACATACTTAGCTCCTGCCAAAATTTAGGAATTTTTAGAGAATATTTTCCTATAGTTTTTGGTAAAATAGCAAAATATAAATAAATGACATATATGGAGTTCTACTCCTCCCCATGGCCCCAAATTTTGGTGGTGGGTCAGTGGGGTCATCCTTGGTGCATGATAAAATTTTCAGCACCTTGGGTTCACTGCATGTTTGGGAATCCACTTGCATGTGCTAGCCTATGTTTAGCCTTGGTGTGCTAATAGCAAAAATGCAAATTGGTGTATTTAGCCCAATGGTGACATGCAAAAGACATGGAATTATTTACAGTGGTTCATTAGGGTAAATTTCATCCCGCAAATTAATAATGGAATTTTTGGAATTAAAATTCTATTTATTGGAATTTATTTTAAATATAGCTATTTTGGAAATAAAATTGGAAAATACGGTTTCTTCAAGTACAAATTCAAACAATTTTGCCAAAGCATAGATGAGATCACATTGGACTTAGGAAAAATATGATTTCTCTATTTTGAAGAACTTTTGGAGTAGATACCCTAAATTCCCCATTTTACCCTTATCTTGTAAATTCTTGAAATGATGGATATGTACTTCTGAAAAATTTGGAATTTATTCTATTGCTATAAAATGTTATTATTAGTCTTGCATAAATTTCTCAGAATTTAATGGATGCATTATTTGTGTTAAGTTAGTACAATGGCATTTTGGTAAATATCTTATAATGGAATCCTATAGGTCATCTTACAATAAATGTTGATGATTATCTGCCAATAGTCATAAATTAGTGTCATAAAAGCTTTGTAATTTTTCTGGAATTTTTGAGTACATAATGCCTATACATCATTTGGAAAATGGAATTTGTGTGGAATTGATATTAAATTGAAAATGATAATAAATAATTTAAGGAAAATTATGAAATTCTGTTAGCAGCAATATTTTGTCAATATACATCTCAAGAAAAATTCCCTAGGTCAGTGGATACTTAATCAAACTACTTCATGTGTAAAGTGACCTAACATTTAAATTTAAAGAATTAATTAAAGGACTATTTTACCAAGGAAAATTACGAGAATCCTTAGGGTAGTTCCCTTAGTCCATAATACCTTAGGATAAATATTTAGAGGCAAGATGCCTTAAGTTTTGGAAGATCACATTTTTAGGATATTCATAGGTCATGGTCTGCATATAATACAAATAGGTCTTGCCTTAGGGGATTACCAGGGGATTGATTATCGGCAGAAATAAGAGAGAGTTCAACATGAGTAACCCTGGTGGGTAGAGTTGTCTTAGTGAGGGATTAAAAGTGCAAGTCTTAGCTAGCAACTGGAGCGGGGATCGGCGGAAGACCGTCGGTTTCCCGGTAATACCTTAAGTCACTAGGGTTATACTAAAGCAATAAGGAGAGCTGGGGAGATACATGGGTAGCTATCAACTAAAATAAATATCCTTGCGAAAGGGAACGTTGGGCGTAATCCCAACACAGTTCCTAGTGCCCCTTGAGAGCCCTTCACAGGGAATACCGGGGGCAGTCCTGGGATTAACCTTAAATCTCTAAGTATAATAAACCGTAGACAAGAGTAGCTTAATAGGTTAGGACATTGTTGTACCTTCTCGCCCGTGTGGGGGTTGGAGAGATTTATGATATATGCTCACCCGTCTAGGGTTGGAGGGAGTTGGTATAAAGGCACTGATGTGCGTTCTCACCCGTTTGGGGTTTGAGGGAGTTGGCATAAAGACACTAATGTGCGTTCTCACCCGGGTTTGGGTTTGAGGGATTCAGGACGGGTTTTGGTCTTGCGAGCGGGAGGCTCGGTATGATTTACTTGCATGTGCATAAATATCGTGGCGGGGCATGCGATACTGGCCGTTCGTCACACCGATGGCAGTACGGTGCACCAGGCGGTTGTGAGAGTTAGAGGGGCCAGTGAGTTGTTTTACACTGCGGTCTGGAGGACGATCCCCGATAACGCACATCCGACCCAACAAGACTGACGGGTTTGTCAGCAAAGTACGTACGCGAGACTCTAGAGTGCACCTTGGACGTGTACAGAGGCGTATGAGAGGGGTCTAAGGCTTGGTAGTGTGCATACCGGTCTAGAAGCGGAGACGCCCGCTCCGCTGCTGCCGTAGCCACAACGGTGGTACCCGAGAGTGATGCTAGCTCTCAAAAAGTGGGAACTAAAGGTCTGTGATCACAGAGTCGTTGTGTGTGAGTTGCACTTGCCTGCGCATAAAATTGCATCATATCATTCATTCATATTAGGTCATACGCTTCATAGATCCTTATCATATAAATTAGTATGGGCTCTTTTATATGATAAGTTAAATTTCCTGGAAACCCTAACTTATATATTTGTATGGGCATTTATATAAGTTAGGGTACGTTTGTGATGATAGCTTAGTGGTAGCTTAGCTTATTTACTTGTTCACACTGCTGTTTCTATACTTTCCTTTACTGCACCGCTCTTACTTATTACTTGTACCGTACTTAGAACTGCTAGAGTAGAATTACATTACTTATTACAACTCTAGTTAGATATTGTCACCTGCTTCCACTTTGTTACCCCTTGTTGTCCTCCGCTTCGTCCTCCCGCTCGGTGCCTAGGAGCTGCGGGGCGAGGTGCGGAGGAAACGACTTAGTCTTTTTGACTAATGGTCGGTGACCAACTATTTTTAGGAGCCCGTGGAGATGGAGCACCAGCACGTCGAGGAGGCAGGACATGAGGAGCAGATACCGCTTTAGCAGGCTACTACCACTACTGTGCGTCCTCAGGTGGGACGAGTCTTGATGTTCTAGTGTAGCTTCCGCATTTATGATTTTGTGAGAGAGAGATTTGATGTACTGGGCATAAGCCCTTTTTTCTCTTTCATTGGTACTATATTGTGGACTATTGTACTATTCATTTCTTTTACATGATTGTACTGTGACTTGTGGACTGATGGTTTTTATATACAGTTTACTTCTTCTTCTCATATTGGCCTACAGGTTAATGATCGTACTAGCCGGCAGGATCGGCGTGTTGCGGTGTTGACTAACCCGTGAGTTAGTGCCACCGTAAGACGGCGGTTCTGGGCATAAGATCCGGTAGCCCTCCTTGGTAAGGGGAGGGGGGTCTTACAGAACCTTTGCAGGAACACTCTCTAGTTGAAGATATGAACAAGCTACAGGTTGCTCAAGAGGATGAAAGCAGTGAAGATGAAGGGAATGCTCAACACATTGAAGCTCAACTTGAAGAGCCAGTTGTTGTACCACAAGAGAAAACAACAACACAGGTTGGTGAACAATCAACACCCCCTGTTGATTTAGTAACATCAAGAGACCATCCAATTTCCCAAATAATTGGAGAACTCTCAGCTGGTGTGCAAACCAGAAATCAGGTCAACCAAAACCTGTTGCACACCTGCTTCCTTTCTCAAATTGAACCTCAGTCCATTCAAGATGCAGAGCAAGATCCACACTGGATCATTGCAATGCAAGAGGAGTTGCATCAATTTGAGAGGAACAAAGTATGGCAACTAGTGCCAAAGCCTAAGGATCATTCCATTGTTGGAACAAAATGGGTATTCAGAAATAAACTGGATGATCAAGGAGTAATTATAAGGAACAAGGCAAGATTAGTTGCCCAGGGATATTCTCAAGAAGAAGAAATTGACTACGACCAGACTTTTGCACCTGTTGCAAGATTGGAAGCCATCAGGATATTTCTAGCTTATGCAGCTCACAAAGGCTTCAAAGTCTATCAGATGGATGTCAAAAGTGCTTTCTTAAATGGAGACATCAAAGAGGAAGTTTATGTCAGACAACCTCCAGGTTTTATCTCTCCAACTCTTCCTGATTATGTTTTTAGACTGAACAAAGCATTATATGGTCTCAAGCAAGCTCCTAGAGCATGGTATGAGACCCTAGCATGCTTTCTCTTGGAAAATGGTTTTATAAGGGGTAGAGTAGACCAAACTCTTTTTATTAGAACCCATAAGTCTCATACCCTACTAGTACAAATTTATGTAGACGATATCATTTTTGGTTCTACTGACTCAAAATTGTGCAGAAGATTTTCTAACCTAATGCACTCTAAATTTGAGATGAGTAGCATGGGTGAGCTATCCTTCTTCCTAGGATTGCAAGTCAAACAACATGCTGAAGGCATCTTTATTTCTCAAACCAAATATGCTAATGAACTGGTTAAGAAATTTGGTATGTCTGAGGCATCTTGTATGAAAACACCCATGCCTACCAATGCTGTATTGGATGCTGATGAACATGGGAAACCTGTTGATCAGACAACATATAGAGCAATGATTGGCTCTTTACTGTATCTTACAGCTAGTAGACCAGATATAATGTTTGCTACATGTATATGTGCTAGGTTCCAAGTAAGCCCTAGAGAGTCACACCTAACATTAGTAAAGAGGATTCTTAGGTATGTTAAAAGTTGTCCAAATCTAGGTCTCTGGTATCCAAAAGATTCAGCATTTGATTTAACTGGATTCTCTGATGCTGATTATGCTGGATGCAGAATTGACAGGAAAAGCACCAGTGGAACTTGTCAGTTCCTTGGTGACAGACTTGTCTCTTGGTTTTGTAAGAAACAAACATCTGTGTCAACCTCAACTGCTGAAGCTGAATATATGGCTGCAGGCAGTTGTTGTTCACAGATATTGTGGATTCAAAACCAACTCCTAGACTATGGTTACAACTTAGAGAAGTCTAAAATCTTTTGTGACAATACAAGTGCTATTTCTATAGCTCAAAATCCAGTCCTCCATAGTAGGACAAAACACATAGAGATTAGACATCACTTCTTAAGGGACAATGTTGAAAAGAATAAAATTGAATTACAATATATCCCAACTGATTTACAAAGGGGAGATATTTTCACCAAGCCTTTGGATGAAAAGAAACACACTTTCTTCCTAAATCAGTTAGGAATGTTAGATGGAGGAAGTCTTAAATAATCTCCAAGATTTTGAAAGCTAAAAATTGACCAAGACTAGGCAAAAATTCTGATTTTTCTTAGTGTCTAGAATTTTTCTGATCTCTGAACTGCGCTCGACGATTTCCCCTAAGATCGTCGAACGGAGATCGACGATTTCCAGAATCGTCGAACTGAGTTCAGCGCCTCTCAGATAGTGTGAACTATCTCTTCCGGTCAACGATCGTCGAACGGCGCTCGACGATTATGTTCACTGAACGATCGTCGAACGGAGCTCGACGCCTTTCAAGATCGTCGAACGGAGATCGACGATGTTGGAGTCTCTTCAGATTCCTTTAGAAGCCTCGATCGTCGAACTGAGTTCAACGATCTTTCCAATTCTGCGTCGAACCCTAATATAAAACTCATTTTTCGCCGTCGTTCTCTCTTGCGCTTTCAATTTCTCTGCAAGAATCTTCTTCCCTCCAAACAGTTCTACACTTGGTCGTTTTGTTTGTTGAATTTTTGCAGGTACAATGGCTGTATCAGTTGCTGTTCTAGCCGCAATGAAGTTTGATGCAGACTTCGACATTGATATGGAATCATTCAGCACTACTGACCAAGTTTTCCAAGACATTCTGGGTTTATTCAAGGATCAGAACTTGTCTGCCCTCATGACCACCAGGATAAAACTGGCCTCAGATGAAATCAAGGAATGGGTTTACACTGCTCATAATCTGGACAACTCTACTATAGTTGGCTCTATTGCTGGAACCCAGGTACCTCTGACCCCCACCATTTTAACAGAGGTTTTTGGACTGAGAACTGGAGATGATACTGCTGAGTTATCTGGAGAGGAGTTTGCTGACATACTTGCCAGGATGGGTCATCCAGAGGGAAACCCTAGCAAGTTATTCAAAAGGAACTTGTCTGTTGAGTACAGGTTCCTAGAATATGTTGTAGGAAAAGTGCTGCTGGCAAAGCACTCAGCTCATGATACTATCTCCAGACATCAGCTCTGTCTCATGGGAGCTCTGGTAGATAAGAAAAGTTTGAACTGGGGAGAGGTCTTCTTTGACCTAATCAAGAAGAAAATCAACAAAAGCTTTGTTAATTTTGGAAGGATTATTGGAGTCTTCCTGCAGAACAAGTGCCCTGCCTTGCTGGTCTCCTCTGGAGTGCACATCAATGCCTCCAAGAGACTCACCTGTGCCCTCTTTGGCAAGTGGGACAGGCAAATAAGCAAGCCCAGTAGGCCCTCCTCTAGTGGTCCTTCAGGCACCAGGACTCTCAGAGTCACTCCCCCACAGGTCTCTGCTCCTGCAGAAGACCTGGCTGCTGCTGTTGCTGCTTCTTCTCCTCCTCCAATTCCAACCCTACCTCTTCCATCCACCATTCCAGCTTCATCCCCCATTACCATATCCAGCCCATCTCCAACCTCAACTCCATCTCCAGACCCAATTCTACCTCCACCTGCAGACCACTTCCACCCATTGTTTTCATACCATCCACCAGATATCACATCATCACCATCTATACCATCTTTCACCCTTCTGGATGACTCCTACATGGATGATTCCCCCTCATCTCCTCCTGAATTACCCTCCTCCTCCACCTCTTTTCAAGATCTCCTCCTCCACATCATTGACCAACCAACATTCACTCCATCCATATCCATCCCCTTGTCCTCCATATCCACCATCCCCACACCTCAGCCATCCATCCCTCCACTCTCCAGCCCTCCACTTCCAGCATCCTCAGCTATCCCTATTCCATCTACCTCTGCTCCTGTGGTTGAGCAAGTAGACCTCTCAGCCCTAGCTGACAGGTTGTATGAGCTAATTGCCCCCAGACTCTCTCTATTATTGGAGACCTCCTTAGCTCCTCTACAACAGTCAGTGGCAGCTCTCTCTACCAGGCTTTCCTCCCTCCTTCATCAGGCAGCACCTCCAGCAGTGTGCCTTGATACAGATGTATCTGCATCTAGGCAGGGGGAGATGCCATATGAAGCAAGTCTTCATGCTGTTGCTGCTGCTGTCTCTGCTCCTGTTGTTGTTGCTGCTGCTGCTGATGTTTCTGTTTCTGCTACCTCTGCTCCTGCTGCTGTGCCTCCTACTCCAGTTCTGGCACTAGACCTAAAGTCTTTGCTCTCAGCTTTTGATTCTGCCTTTTTCAGTTGTTTGCCTAAGAGTAATGCTGTCCAGCCCTCAGAAGACCTGTCCAAGGCACTGGTGCCTTTCTCTGGCTGTGACCCCAGCATTATATCTTCTTTTGCACTCTCAGTAATTGCTGCTACTGCTGCTGTTAAAGAAAGGACTGTTTTTGCTGCTGCTGAAAATATTCTTACTGCTGCTGAAATCCCAACTGCCTCTGATGAGCAGATATCCAAGGATTTTCTGATGACAGAGGCCACTGATTTTGAGCCTGCTGCAGATTTTGTTGATGTTACTGAAGTTGCTGCTGCCATCACTCCTGTTGTTGCTGTTGTTGGTTCTGCTTCTCCTCATGTATCTGCTGCTGAATCTGCTGCTGTATTTGCTGCTGTCTCCGCTGCTGTCTCTACTGCTGCTGTTTCAGCTTCTGTCTCTTCTGCCTCTGCTCAGCTGAAGAAAGATCTTATAAAAAGAATAGATGCTTTATATGATGATCAGAGCTCTGAATCTGATGAATACAAAACAGACTCTGATGATTCATCTGCCACTATTGCCAGGAAGAGGAAGGCAAGGAGCAAGACAATGAAAAGGGTTCCTCCTGCAAAAGTCAAGGATAATAATGATATTCCTTATTATATTCTGCATAACTGCCAAATTACTGAACATTGGATGCAGTATTCCAAAAATCAGCTCAAGGCCATGAAGAAGAAGAGAAAGTATGAGAAGGGCTCCTCCTAGTTCCAGCACCCTCATCCTCCTCCACCACCTCCTCCTGATGCAGGTGCAGGTGGCAGCTCTGCAAGTCAAGCCCCAGCTAGAAGCCAGGCTCCCTATCAACCCCATGCCAGATCCTATCAAAGGGAAAGCCAGTCTAGGGGTTCTTATTCTAGGAGAGGAGGATACAGGGGAAATCAGAGAGATTTTCAGGTTTATTCTAAAGGGCATTCCAGGCAGCACCCATACTCCAGGGGAGGACATGTTTCAGCTGATACTACTTCTGGTCCCTTCCCCTACAAGCTCAAAGAGACAGTGTCTGCCAGACCTCCTCAAGATAATTCTTCCAACAGGTATGAGCCACCTGTACCATTTGAGGACCCTGAAAAGAATCCATCTGCTTGGACTGCTAGGATGAAGGAGTTGGCTGCACTAGACCAGATCAAGAAGGCCAGAGAACAAGGCTTAGATTCTTCAAATATTTCTACAATGTCAGAGCAAAGACAGAAGGAACTAGAGAAATATGCCTCCAGTAAATTCTTTGATGCAGACAGATATATGGAATTGCATCCTGCTGCTGTGGTTCCTAGGACTTCAAAGCAAACTTATTTGGGTGCAGCAGATGACACCAGATCCAACAAAGAAGCCCTGAACCCTAACAGAGAAATCAAAATGGTTAAAGGCAAAGAGAAGAAATGACTGTGTAAGGTGACAATCTTTGGATTTTCTGACTGCTATCTGGATGTCATATACATATATATATATATCTGTGATGTTTCTGCAATGTCTAGCTGTTATTTTTATGCTTTTCTGATTGTATGTTGTTATTTGAATTTTCCAAAGTCTGTAAATAGTTATCCTAACCCAAATAGGGGGAGATTGTTGGAACACCATATTACTAATTTGGGTCAGGATCACTATGTCTCTAGGAACCTTTGTTTGACCTTCTGTATAGCTTAATAGGTCAATTAGAATTGAGTCTAAGGGTTAGAAGTCTAGGATTGGAAGCTGCCCTGAAGACCAAGTTTTTCTGTCTGGAGACTAAGTCTGATCGTCGAGCTCAGCACGACGATTCGTCGAACTCAGATCGACGATCGTCGAGCTCAACTTCAACAGATCGTCGAGCTCCATTCGACGATCGCTGAGCTCAACTTCTCAATATCGTCGAACTCCATTCGACGATCGCTGAGCTCAACTTCACAATATCGTCGAACTCCATTCGACGATCGGTGAGCTCAGGTCGACGATTTTGACTCTACACTGGATCTTTATCTCTGAGCTCAGCTCGACGATAGCAGAGCTCAGATCGACGATTTCAGTTAACTTCCAGAATTCAAATTCAAATCAGACAGGAGTTATTATGCAATTAATTCAGAGATTTGCTAGCCGTTTTCATTTATTTCTGGACCAAGTTTCAAGGGATCTTTCAAGGAATAATTCTGTGGACTTTCCTCCAGAAGAGTTTTTGCAATTAAGGATGCAATCAATGCAGACCAACGGCTATCTTTGACAGAGAATGATATTCTATTCTGGAACAAAGAATAAAAGACAGAATGTTTTTTGAATCAATAGAGATTAAGAAGAAGAGAACACACAATACAGAGTACAGAGACTCTTTCAAAATCTTCTGTCAAAAAGAATTCTGAAGAACACTCATCAAAGAGATCAAGCTTTCAAAAATCTTCAGATCTCTTCAGCTCTCAAAGTGTTCAAGGCCAACATCATTTTCAAGACTCCAGACACTCAACATTTCAGCCATTGCTGAAACCATCTATTGCTGGAGTTCTACCATTTGAAGGCCTATCACCCTCATCAAAGCTTTTCTTCCTGAAGATTTCAAGGATTCAGGGGGAGCTTTGACATCAATCCACATAGTCTTCTCAGTTGTTTGAGAAAGAGAAGACCGCCATCACTCTCTCACCCCCACTCTGTAAAGGGTTTCTCAAACTCCCTTCAAAAGTTTGAATCTGGTTTTTGAGCACCTTGTCAAAAGCTCATTGGTGGCAAGACACCTGATCAAAAAATCTGCTTTGGTTTTTGAGCACCTTATCAAAAGCTCATTGGTGCCCAGGACACCTGATCAACTCATCCTGCAGTGGATTCCTAACTAGGGTGGTAGAAGAGTGGATGTACCCAAGTTTGGGGAACCACTATATTTTCTTGTGTCCTCTGGCTCTGCTTGTTTACTTTTTGTTTCTGGCCTTGATTTGTTTGTGCTTAGTTTTTGCATAACTTAGCTCTGTGATTAGATTTATATTTGCTTCCCTGCTCACACTTATTACAACAATTGTTGTAAAAGTTTTTAAAAGTACTAAAACACCATATACTCTATTCACCCCCCTCTAGAGTATATCAGATCTAGTTGCCCTTTCATGCGGGCACAGCCCGGCCCGGTCGGGCATTTTGGGCCCTTCCGATTGGGCCTTGTCGGGCTTGGGGGCCTTATCGGGCCCCCATTTTAGCCTGAGCCCAGCACCCGGGCTAAGCCAGAAATCCCGTCAAGGCGAGATTTTATAATAGGCGGGATTAAAATCCCGCCTTTGGTATTCAGGTTGGGTCGGGTCCGTGCCGGCCTGAAGGGCCTTATCGGGCCCCATCTTTGAGAGGGAGCCCGAGCCCGGTTGGCAAAATCCCGGGTCCGACCAACCCGGCCCAAGCCTGGCCAGGTCGGGCATTTTGGACACGACTACTTTGGAGAACATATTTTATGTATATGCATATATAAATATCTATATGTAAATTATATTAATCTACTACTATAAGGAAGTATATAACTAAGACAGTTTTTATCGTGATCGTCAGATCATGTGTTCATAATTCAAAAAACGTCTGATCGAGCTCAATAAAATCACACCCTCTTTTCACATTTGTGTAGGTATCCTAAATACATAATAGGGTGCTCTATACCTATTATGGTGTGGCTTAAATCTATATGAAATTACCATTTTACCTTTTCGAATTTGAAAAATTTAAGCAGGCCCACCCAACTTACCATCAACACGGAACCTAGCCCTCTCGGTTTAATCTGTCAACCTAGCCAGCCTGGAATGGTCTTGCATAGAAGGCCTGCACTGCCCATTTTCAAACATTGATGCCCGAGAATTGTATTTATATTCATAATTTCATTTCATTTCCCTGTTGTGGGACTAAACACGCTTATAGATTAAACGCGCATATACATTAAGCGTGCATATTAACATTATATTAATCATGCGTACTATTATTATATTTAATATAATAATATAAAATATATATATATATATATATATATATATATATATATATATATATATATATATATATATATATATATATATATATATATATATCTTTCCCTATTATAAGGGAAAAGTTGTGTTTAGTGAAACATTCAAAAATACCAATTATGCTCTCATTTTTACATTTTAATGACTTGACATATATTATAATCTATTTCAAAAAATTAAAATACAATGTCCATTCAAGTAATTACACTATCAAAAAATTAGAAGTAATGATGAAAATCCATTTAAATTCAAAAAGTTTTTTAGTAGAGTTCCTACACCTACTATGGTAGCTTATCATTAGGCATGTCAGCGGTCTATTCAAGGAAGGTTGTCATTAGACATATCTGTACAACCCCGTGTCCGGCGAGCAAGGTCACCAGGGTCTAGGCAGATCGAGCTGAGGACGATAGGCGAACGCGGCAGTAAAGGGGGCGAGCTGGAGCTCGGCATCCGTCGACCAGAGATCGACGATCGGCGACCCCGAGCTCGGCATTCGCCAAGCGAGCCGCAACTCGCGCCCTCGCAGTGGAGCTCGGCAGCAGCGGGCGAGCAGAACATGCCGAGGTGGTCAAAGCTCCTCAGCTCGCGTGGACATATGAGGTACTTTTTACTGTTTTGCCCCCGCTGGTCTGCCCATAGCACGTCAAAACAGCGGAGTCTGACTGTTGGCAGACCCAACCAAGGGTTTTCTGGTAATTTCAGGTCAGTTCTTTTGGTTATTGGCAGTCCAGATTTTGAAAAACTATAAATAGGACCCAAGGGGTACCCCAGAAAGCAGGTTCTCCCGGGTGCTCTCCTGCTCCAGTCTTCAAGTGCTTTCTGAGGGTACCTTAGCTTGGCTTCTGGCTAAGGAGGGGAAGCACTCTGAGATCTTCCGGGTTTGTGGTGGGACCTCCCTGCCAAGCCCTTGGGTCTGTTTCTCCTTGCCTTCTTTGTTGTTTTTCTTGCAGGAGCGAAGTAGGTATGAGACCACCCCTTCCCCAAGGGTCGAATTCCACAGGAGACCGGATTCCGGTTTCAACATTTTGGTGCGGTGAGCGTGGATCGTGGTCAGTGCAGAAAAGCTTCAGCGAGTTCAATGACAGGACAAGGATCTGACGGGCAGAACTCACCCCCCCCCCCCCCGCCTCTCGCAACGGTGGGGATGTTGGAAGACTTCAGGAACGAGGTGCTGGGCCTCGTCAAGTTCGCACTCGGCGCGCGGGCCGAGTGCTCGACCCCGGCAGCCCAGATCACGGCCGCCCCCTCTTTGGGCGAGGACGCTCCCGGCAGGCGAGCTGGGAAGGAGGTGGCCGAGGAAGGCCAGGGATGCGAGCTCCCCGGGCGCGAGCTCTTCCCCGGCTCGGCAGGCCGAGGCCGGTTCGGCGAGCTGGGCTCGCGAGACTCACCAGCTCGCCCAGTGGGGGGAGGCAGTCCTTTCAGCGAGCTGGTCTCCTCAGCTCCAGTCCCAGATGGGTTCAGGGAACCCGAGATGTCTTACTACACCGGGAAGGGAGACCCGGTCCAGCATGTCCAATGGTTCGAGGATGTGGTCTCCATCCGTCAGATGTCGGACGGATTCAAATGTCGACTCTTCGCCATCACCCTCCGGGAGAAGGCAAGGGAGTGGTTCCACCAGCTCCCGGCCAGCTCCATCTACTTCTTCGAGGACCTGCGCCGAGGGTTCATGCTGAGATTCACCACCTCGAAGAAGAGGAAGAAGGAGTCCGAGTCTTTGTTCCACATTAAGCAGGGGATGAACGAGACGTTGGGGAGCTATGTGGACCGATTCAAGGAGGAAATTACTCAAGTCCAGGAGATGCCGGGTCATAGTCTGATGATGGCTTTTACCCTGGGCCTACAGCAGGGTTTCTTCCGAATGGAGCTGAAGAGAGTTCCCACTCCCCCTCTCCTACGAGGAGTGGATGGAGAGGGCGGCGAGAGAGGTCGACGGGGAGGCGTCGAACCCGGAGTTTGCAAGGAAGCTGGCCAGGTGGGCCACGAAGGAAAAGAAGGAGTCGAGAGGAGGAAAGGCACAGGAGGAGAGAAGAGGGGAGCCTAGGCAGAGGGAGCAAAGGCAGCTCCAGTGGTAGCAGCAGCCGAGGTGGGGGCATCAGGAGCCCGACCGTCGGCTAGGCTGGAGACCCGAGTGGCAAGGGCAGGGGCCACAGAGAGGGTATTACGGAAGGAGTCACTACCAGGGGAGGAAAGATCAGTTCCACCCTCCGGGCTGGAGGCAGGGCCAGAGGCCCCGGCTCCCCGATCAGGAGGAGGCCATGGCCATAGCCTTGGGAGCAAGGAGGGGGATCATGAGGAGGAGGAGAAGAGAGGTCAGGGTGGAGCTGCCCTATTGCGACTTCCATCAGGAAGAGGGGCACGTCACAGCCACATGCCCGGAATTCCTCGAGATGAGAGGGAATAGGGAACAGCAGCAGCAACAGGGAGGTCGACAAGAAGTGAGGATTGAGGAGGTCCTGTAACGCCCCCGGTTTTTTCTGTGTTTTGTTTGATCTTTGGCTGGCGTTACGATGACGTATTTCCGGCTTTTTGCCGTTGTAGAGCGTGGTTTTATCTCTTAAGGTTCCCTGTGTAGCCTGTTTGTAGCCTGTTAGCAAGATTTCCCAGCTAGCCGGAGTCCGTTTGATGACTCGGTTGGGCCTCTTAGGGAATGCTTGTGTTTCGGCTTCGGGAGGTGTTATCCCGGGTTTCGTTTGTCGAATGCTAACTTCGACTTCGCAGTTGTGTTCTGTTGGGTATTGTATCCACAATCACCTGGATTTAAGGAAGCCACCTGTCAAGATAAGATGAATTCACAATGTATTTGATGAAACCTCTTAAGTTGTGCTTGCAGTTCTTCCACGCTAAGTGCACACCAATGTCAGGGTGCAGTAGGTCAATATACACGGGTCTGCACGACGTAATCCCTCGTTGAGCAGATCAGTGTGTTGGCCTACGTGTACTCTCTCTATTGGAGTGCACTTACTTTCAAGTACAGGGCCATGTTTATGCAAGAGAAGACAAGGAGCAAGGATGGGTCAAGGGGCAGCTCTTGGGTGGAAAGACGAAAATTCGTCTAAGTAAAAGTCGACGAGAATCACCAAGTGATTCTCGCCGATTCGGCGAGAATCACTTGGTGATTCTCGCCGAATCATAGAGAATCATTAGTGATTCTCGCCGACTCCTTCCGGCTACCTCAAAATGGTGCCAAGTAAGATTCGGCGAGAATCACTGATGATTCTCGCCGAACCCGTCGCTGAGCAGGTCATGAATACCAAGTGAAAATCGTTGAGAATCAACAAGGGAATCGTCGAGAAACACTAGTGATTCTCGACGAATCGTCGAGAAACACTAGTGATTCTCGCCGATTCGTCAAGAATCACCAATGATTCTCGACGAATTTTACTTGGCGTTTTCTCTGGATGCTGCTAGACCGGATTCTGCCGCTGGACTATTTTGAACCGGATTTCGGGTTTCTACTTGTGGGACCCACAACGGTCATATTGTTAGTATCTACAGTGTATAAATACACGGGTATTTTTGAACAGTAGGAGCACGGAAAAAGATATACAAAGCAGGGCCGCGACTTGACCTAGTTCGCGATTTTCTGCTGTCGCCTCCGTCGCCGCGCGAGAGTGTAGATCGCCGGTCGTGATCGTGTTTTCTTCCAGATCTCCGGTCGATAGAAGCCTAGATAAGCTCAGCGTCTCACGTGTCTAACCGGAGATCTCTTGTCTCTCGATTTGTAGATCGGGAAAGTCTTCCCCATCCGAATCGATCGAGACGATTGATTCTAGTGTGACCGTTGGTAGACCTAGCTAACTTTGCTACGAAGTTTGGATCTCTAAAGAAGTGCAGCCGCACATTGTCGTCGCCGCCGATCCCGAACCAAGCCGCCGTTTGTATTGCCGCCGCCGGTTCCGGGGAGATCCTCTCCAAGAGAGATCTAGGGTTGTAGACTCTTCGTTGACTTCACGAACACGTCGTCGAACGAAGAGGAACATCGTAGTCTCCAAACGAAGTTTGTATCTCGTGTACATTCTAGATTTACTTTTGTTGTAAAGGAACGTTTGTTCCGTGTTGTAAGGGTTGGGTGCAACCCGTTTTGTGGGAGTGTTGACTCTCACGTGTGGAAGGGTTCCTTCCGATAGTGCAGGGATTGGATTTCAATCCCGTTGGAGAAGTGACCGAGTCATCCCTTGTTGGGAGATAGGTCGAAGGGGGAGAGTGGATGTACCCAAGTCGGGGAACCACTATAAATTGCCTGTGTTTTCTGTGTGCTGTGCTGTTTGTTTTTATTGTGCAGGTACCGTCTTAAATTCCGTAAAAACGCTTCACGTCACCTATTCCCCCCCCCCCATAGGTGAAGATAGTTGACACTAGGTGGACTTTCAAGTGGTATCAGAGGGAGGTTGCTCATCAAAAAGGCTAACACCTTGAGTAGATTCCTGCCACCAGTGTCAAAAGCATGAAGCTGGATTATGAGATATCGCCACTCAAACTCCCCGCATGCACAAAGGATTATTATCCCATCTGGAGAATGAGAGTGTCATTTCACCTTGATGCGATCGATCCTCGAGCATCCTTCATCCTAGAAGAGGGTCCGTTTATTCCCATGAAGACCTCCGACTCTGGGATCCAAGTGCCCATGTGCATTGCTGAGATGTCAGAGACGGAACTGTCACTATTTAACTTGGACGAGAGGATTCGTCAAATTATCTTGGATATCTGGTCTGGAGCTTCTCGCTTTAGATTAACAAAATGTAGGACGGCTAAATCCATGTAGGTGATGATCTCAGAGTTGATGGGGGAGTCAGAGAAAGCTGGAATATGCTGTCAACCAGAGGAGGAAGCCTATGTGGGGGTCCTCACCTCTGAAGATGAAGGCAAGCATCTCTCGGACAGCATCAGAGCTCCAGTGTCCGTGTCTGAGACTGAAGAGACCAGTGAGGAAAGCAGCTCTGATGAGGATGATGCAATGGTCACTGGCTCGAATGACAATAACACTGAAGAGCAGGTAACTTCCTCATCCTGCCCCATCTCTTTTGAACCTTCTGAAGACAGGAACTGCTTTCCTCCAGAAGATTCTGATTCTCTGAAGAGAGCCCTTCAGTCAAGCAACCTACTTGTTGAGGGGCAAGCTCAAGAGATTGCTCGACTGAAGATCTTGTTGGTTCTCCAATTGGCGTCCAACAAGGTCAAAGACTCTAAGATCTCAGCTCTAGAGAGTAGTCTAGAGAATGAGAAACGAATAATATCAAACTTTTCCAAAGTTGATGCTATAAAGAGAAAGCAAGAAAACGGGTGGATCTCCCGGATTATCAATTCGTGGAGAAATGGGGAAACGGTGTTCCGACCCCCCACTCCAAGCAGGAAGGCAACTCATCATGCCTTCAGGTATGACCACAGGAATAGTCGTGGTCACTGCAGGGGTGATCTGTCCCCATGTGGAGACACCCACAGTGCAAGGGCCGTCGTGGCAACCCACGAGAGAATACTTAAGGCTCACTCTGAGCCCTTTGTATTCACTGCCACGGCCTCAACTCGGTGTGAATCTGCATGTCCCTGCTCACAGAAGACTTCTCACCACCCGAGGACACAGAATAGGGAAGATAGAAGTCATGGTGTTAGTTTTCATGGGGCCTCTGGAAGGGGGATGCCTGTGAGAAAGGCACCACCTTCCCGGCCTCATGACGCTCACAACATGCATTCACTCCACCCTTCCACGTGTCACGATGGAAGAGAAAATTTTGTGAGGCGATCATGCTTTATCCCGGTTAGACCTAGGACCGAGACTACCTCAGTCACTAGATCAGGTCGGAAACGGCGATACAACATTCACCCGTGTTGGTGCTGTGGCAGAGTGGGGCACTTTGCCATCGACTGTTGGTACAACCCCTCTGTGCCAACGGCAAGGGCTTATCCACATTCACGGGACAGAGGTAGTCTTCCTGACAGGTTCTCTGAAGGAAGGCAGTCAAGTGCTTATGCTAACAGGAACCTAGGACCCAACATGATTTGGGTTCCTAAGGTAAGGTAATTCCTTTTTGTAGGGTAGTCTAGGTTCCCGTAAATATGATGGGAACTAGACAGTAGGTGTTCCACGACTGAAATGGAACATGCATCTGGAATAACAGAAGTGACATATATATATATCAGCATACTCACATCGAGCACCTGGTATGTTATAGTCAGAGAGACTCATTGTTAACTCTCATAATCCCAGGTACTTTTGATCAATTCAAGGACTTGCGTCATATTGCATCCTCATTTACATATATATCTCTATCTATGTGTATATTTATACTTATGCTTATACATGTATGTGTGTACATCTAAGGATAGGTTAACTCGATACATGCAAACCTTTATACATCAATAAAGAGTTAACGAAGATATGTCATTGTGAATCTCGACAACTCACAATTGACATCAAGAAGTTTTTGGAAAAGCCTCGTTCAAACCCAAATAGATTGGCTTTAAAATATATATGTATTTATCATTTTTATATTGACTTGACATCAGAAGAATTCGAAAATGTTGCAATACTTTTTAACGTGAAAATTCCTAGTAAAGAAACCTTTCAATTTCGACTTAGACAAATCCCGCCGACCTTTCATTTCCACGGGAAACTTACCACAGAGCTGAAATCCCGCCGACCCTGCATATACTTGGAATCTCACCGACCCTTCACCTTCCTTAAGAATCCCACCGAAGGAGCAAGCTACACGAATCCCGCCGACCTTCGCAGAAAACACGCCAAATCGCAAGGTTTCTTCCGCCGACCCGCAGGAAGCTCGTCGCACCGCCTTCGCAAAATCCCGTCGAATCCCACCGAACCCTGCAGGAAGCTCGTCGCTACACGAATCCTGCTTCTCCATCGTCTTCCCGTAAGTTCCCGCAAGGTTCTCGCAAGGTTCTCGTCGAATCGCACCGGCTTCCGTCGAATCCCGCCGAACCTCGCAGAAAACTCTCCTATCCACCGTAGGTCTTCCCAAGGACGCTCAAGGAAGAGTTCTCGCAGGAAGCTCACCAACTCACTTCCGTCTACACCCTTAGGTAACCTCTTCCTCACCCGTACTTGGACGTTCTCACTAGTGACGCTTTCCTTTTGAATGTTCATTAAAGCTTAGAGTAGGGCTTCTCTCTCTAGATCTGCAATGGCTCCAAGGACAACTGCTGGGTTGGTCACTGGTTGCGAGCTTGTTCGGACTGGGTTCTCTCACGCCTCGGACGAATTCCGCAACATCATTCTGATGCTGGAAGAGGCTGGGCTAACATTCGTCCTGGAGCACCCTTGCAAAATCTTGGACAAAGAGGTGCTGGAGTTCTTCGCCACCGCAAGACTCCGAAATGGCGACTCACTAATCAAAAGCAAGGTGGCTGGGGCAAAGGTCAAGCTGTCTGCCAGCAAGCTGACTCGCTTCCTGCAGCTTTCTAGCTCGGAGCATGAGGACTATCTGGAGGACGATAACAAAACCAGAACTCTCTTATTCTGCGGTCTCCCACGAGGAACTCGGTCAATAAAGAGAAAGGATATGAATGAAGAAGGGAAGCTCTTGTCTGACATTATTGGAAAGGTGCTCATCTGCAAGCCGGGCTCTCATGACCATATCTCAGCGGATATGTTCAAGATCCTGATAGCTGTTGTCTGCCGTAAAAGGTTCAACTGGGGGGAGTTGCTGTTCGAGAAGATCAAGGACACCTTGGGCTCTCCGAGTTTTGGCCGTATCATAAGTCTGTATCTAAATCAGCTAAATGGAAACAGGTTTGACATAAGCAAAGGTGTTCCTCTACACTACTTGAAGAAGATGGACTCAAGTGTGTTTGACCGATGGGAGAGGCGTATTGGGCAGACTGCCGTGGTAGAACAACAGGGAGTATCTCCAGCAGTCACCCCCAGTGAAATTCCTGACACTTTGACTGCAGGAATCAAGGGGGAGCCTCTACCCCCTCATACTGATGTAGTATCTGACATCTCCCAGCTGGCCAGAGATGCTGTGGCAGATCTATACGAAGAAAGTGAACCTGAGCTGGAGCATGGGGAGGCCCCGAACCGAAACGATCAAGGAGCCGAAGCTACTGTACTGGAGACTGCTGACAAAGAGTTGGAAGAGGCTGCTGATGAAGATGATTTCATGGATGATGACAGAGAGGAAGACATGAATGATGGACATGAAGCATTGGAGGCTCCGGATCTCTTTGAACCTCCATCTGACAAGCCTGCACCAGTGGAGGGGGAGTCAGAAAAATCTACAGAGGCCGCCAGCATTCCCCCCGTAGAGACTGTGCTGGTGTCTAGCTCTACAGAGGTGTCTGCTGAAGAGCAAGGCCAAGAAGTGCCTCCGGCTCTTCCGTTACGAGATGAGCTAGCCACTCACACTGTAAATGTCATTCAGGGCATAGTGAATGAACTTAAAGCCTCCTTTGATAAAGCTCAGAATAAACTGCTGCACAGAATTAAGAAGTCTGAAAATCTCATGCTCAAGAATATGGTGGAGATCAACCATAAACTTGACGTGATGGACAAGAAATTTGAAGAGAAGTATACCGCGGCCGGCGAAGCTGTCACACTTCTTATGGCCGGATTGAAGAAGACCACCGACACTCTTGCTGTAGTAAATCAGAACGCTCATGTTGTAGCAAACAACATTCAAAAGTTTGACGGTAATATGGTCACTCTCAACGCAAATCAGCAGGCCTTGGTCACTGAATTCTCCCGGACCTCAAAGCATATTGATGACTCGCTGCACTCATATGCCAATTCCATCGCGGTCGAAGCCAAAAAGGGGGAGAAAGAGTATCTAGCTAAGATGGCCGAGCTTCAAGAAATCATGATCACAAACTTCGAACAGTCAAACAAATATGTCCATGAGAGCTACTGGTGGATGCTCCAACAGGCATTAGGCGCGTTAGGCATCGTTTTGCCTGACAACCCTGCAGGTATTCATGCTCCTGAGACTTCTATGGCTGCTGCGGGAGTAAGTGCTGCTGAGGGAATAGGTGCAAGTGCTGTAGATGTTCCCATAAGTGAAGCTGATGCTATGGATATTTCCAAAGCTAAACTGATGAGCATGTTTGACCAAGAGGCCCTAGCAAAAGCCATGGGCAAGCGAAAAGCTCAAGAAGGGACCTCCAAGGAGACACAGGCTGAAAAGAGAACTCGACTGAGTGAGGAGGAAGTAAGAAATGAAAAGTGGAGTCCAGTTTCAAAGAATATCATCTTGGACACCTTCTGGCTACAGGAACAAGGGGAAATCAATCGAAAGGAGGTATACAACCAGTATGAATGGGAGATGCATAAGACGTATGAAGCGAAACGAAACATCTTCAGAAATAACACGGATGCAGATAAAGTTCCTCCTCCCAGATATTATCCGAAGCCTAAAGAGTACATGGAGAGGCAAAGGAAGAAGTATTTGACACAAAAATTCAAGGATGACTTAGCTAAGGAAAAATAGTCAATAATCTATAGCTTGTCATTTTCTCTTAAGAACATTTACTGCTTATTGCTATTATATGAACAATTCTGAGATTATATGTGTATATATATATATTGGTATATATATTTGAAATTGTGAATGACTCAAGTCCTGATCTGGTTGCATATATTCTCTTGTGCTGCATGTTTAACTTCTGATTGCTGTCTTTATTATTTGATTGGTGTTATTCATCTTAGCTAGTAGGGTTTTGACTTCGTCAAATAGGAGGAGATTGTTGGGTATTGTATCCACAATCACCTGGATTTAAGGAAGCCACCTGTCAAGCTAAGATGAATTCACAATGTATTTGATGAAACCTCTTAAGTTGTGCTTGCAGTTCTTCCACGCTAAGTGCACACCAATGTCAGGGTGCAGTAGGTCAATATACACAGGTCTGCACGACGTAATCCCTCGTTGAGCAGATCAGTGTGTTGGCCTACGTGTACTCTCTCTATTAGAGTGCACTTACTTTCAAGTACATGGCCATGTTTATGCAAGAGAAGACAAGGAGCAAGGATGGGTCAAGGGGCAGCTCTTGGGTGGAAAGACGAAAATTCGTCTAAGTAAAAGTCGACGAGAATCACTAGTGATTCTCGCCGAATCGTCGAGAATCATTAGTGATTCTCGCCGACTCCTTCCGGCTACCTCAAAATGGTGCCAAGTAAGATTCGGCGAGAATCACTGATGATTCTCGCCGAACCTGTCGCTGAGCAGGTCATGAATACCAAGTGAAAATCGTTGAGAATCAACAAGGGAATCGTCGAGAATCACAAGTGATTCTCGACGAATCGTCGAGAATCGTTAACTGATTCTCGCCGATTCGTCAAGAATCACCAATGATTCTCGATGAATTTTACTTGGCGTTTTCTCTGGATGCTGCTGGACCGGATTCTGTCGCTGGACTATTTTGAACCGGATTTCGGGTTTCTACTTGTGGGACCCACAACGGTCATATTGTTAGTATCTACAGTGTATAAATACACGGGTATTTTTGAACAGTAGGAGCACGAAAAAAGATATATAAAGCAGAGCCGCGACTTGACCTAGTTCGCGATTTTCCGCCGCCGCCTCCGTCGCCGCGCGAGAGTGTAGATCAACACGGTCGTGATTGTGTTTTCTTCCAGATCTCCGGTCGATAGAAGCCTAGCTAAGCTCAGCGTCTCACGTGTCTAACCGGAGATCTCTTGTCTCTCGATTTATAGATCGGGAAAGTCTTCCCCATCCGAATCGATCGAGACGATTGATCCTAGTATGACCGTTGGTAGACCTAGCTAACTTCGCTACGAAGTTTGGATCTCTAAAGAAGTGCAGCTGCACATCGTCGTCGCCGCCGATCCCGAACCAAGCCGCCGTTTGTATTGCCGCCGCCGGTTCCGGGGAGATCCTCTCCAAGAGAGATCTAGGGTTGTAGACTCTTCGTTGACTTCACGAACACGTCGTCGAACGAAGAGGAACACCGTAGTCTCCAAACGAAGTTTGTATCTCGTGTACATTCTAGATTTACTTTTGTTGTAACGGAACGTTTGTTCCGTGTTGTAAGGGTTGGGTGCAACCCGTTTTGTGGGAGTGTTGACTCTCACGTGTGGAAGGGTTCCTTCCGATAGTGCAGGGATTGGATTTCAATCCCGTTGGAGAAGTGATCGAGTCGTCCTTATTAGGAGATAGGTCGAAGGGGGAGAGTGGATGTACCCAAGTCGGGAACCACTATAAATTGTCTGTGTTTTTCTGTGTGCTGTGCTGTTTGTTTTTATTGTGCAGGTACCGTCTTAAATTCCGTAAAAAACGCTTCACGTCACCTATTCCCCCCATAGGTGAAGATAGTTGACACTAGGTGGACTTTCATGTTCGTAGCGTGGGTTTTTAGCTGCGGCGTGAATTTCGTCTTTTTTCCGAGAAGTTTCGGGTTTCGTGTTGTTTTGATATTGAGTGTAAATAATTATTATTATGTTGATTGTTTATTATTAAAACTGATATAAATATATATATATATATATATATATATATATATATATATATATATATATATATATATATAGTCTTGGGTTAGAATTAGGGCTGGGTTCATTTGTTCTCTTCTTTTTCTCTGCTTGGAAGAAGCCGTCGCCTGTGCAAGAGGGAGAGAACCGCCGGACTACCCTAGCCTTCGCACGCCGTTTTCCTGGAGATTTTGCGGTCGAAATTCGGTTTCGAGAGTGGATCTGGACTGCCCTCGCCTGGATCTGCATTCTTTCTGCTCCTCAGCTTGCTGCTCTGGCGGCCGGATCCGTGAGAGGGGGAGGCCGCCGACCAAGTTTCTGGTATTTAGGCAAGTGATGTCCCCTCATCCTTGCCAAAGCTGATCTTTGTCTTTCTTTTGAGTTAATTTTATCTTTTTCCTTCTTAGATCCTAGGTGTACGCTAGGGTATGTTCCCGATCATGTCGTGGTTAGTGTAGAAAGTTCCAGTTAAAATCTCAGTTTTCCTGAGGGATTGTGTCTATTAGGGACAGTTTTGGTTCGGTTTAGGTCGAGTAGTTGCCGTTGCCGATGGATGTTGTACTCTAGAGAGAGAGTCCTCGTTCTTGCTTTTGGTCGTTTGCTGGATCTGGCTCCTGTAGCCAGTCGGGGTGTCGACACCGTTGTGTCGACACCGGCCAGTCGTGGTGTCGACACTGGTGTCGACACCGGCAGCGGCAGTTTCGACACCTTGTGTCGACACCTAGGCCGCAGTGGTGTCGACACTTGGTGTCGACACCAGCAGCGGCAGTGTCGACACCTTGTGTCGACACCGGCCGCAGTGGTGTCGACACCAGTAGCGGCAGTGTCGACACCTTGTGTCGATACCGGCCGCAGTGGTGTCGACACTTGGTGTCGACACCAGCAGCGGCAGTGTCGACACCTTGTGTCGACATCGGCCGCAGTGGTGTCGACACTTGGTGTCGACACCAGCCGCGGCAGTGTCGACACCTTGTGTCGACACCGGCCGCAGTGGTGTCGACACTTGGTGTCGACACCGGCCGCGGCAGTGTCGACACCTTGTGTCGACACCGGCCGCAGTGGTGTCGACACTTGGTGTCGACACTGGGTGCTGCCCTTGTTTTGGGTCAGGGAGACTCGGGGTTGGTTTTGGTTAGGCGTGCAAGGCCGCGTCGGTTGGACCCGACGTTTTTGCATTGGGTTCGTGTGTTTCTTAGGACTGTTAGTGGGACTTTTCCCTAGGAGGGGGGCATTGGGTGTTCGACTAATTTCTGCATGCCGACTCTTGGGTTGTGGAAGGTGGTGGAGTTTTGGTGGCCTCTGGAGGGGTGGTTTTATGTGGAGAGCTGTGGCCACCGCCTTTTGCCCCAGTTTGGGTTGGTGTGTGTGGGACCCTAAAGCTGCCACTGTTTGACCCCTTAGCCCTTTTTGGGTCTGATTTTGGTTATGTATTCAGACCCATATTTTGACCACTGCCGCTTACCCACGTGTTAGGACTGTTAGTCCCTTTCCTGTTTATACTTCCCTTTCTTTTGGCATATGTATATGTCTTGATGCTATTGCAGGCTCTCTTGGTAGGGCATGTTGGTTTTATTGCTCGCACTTGGTGTGCTCTGCGGTGTTTTAGACAGTACTCTTTTCTTACTGTCATTCCCCTTTTCTTTTGCTTATAGCAGTTTGTTGCCGGGTTGGTAAACCCTTCTCCCTATTTGCTAATTAATCTATTGCTCTATTTACCTTTTGATTGTTTCCTTGCTGAGGTGTTCTTTTCTTGAATGCCTCAGGTCCAGGTTGTAGCCAGTTCAGCGGCTAGTTCTTTTGGAGGAGCTTGTTGGTGGCCTCAAGGGTAGCTGAGATAGCTGATCCCCGTTTTGTTGTGAGGTAGTTCTTTACTTTTCTGTATAGACATACATACTCGCCAGTTGGTTCGTGTCAGGTTGTTGACGCCCACTGGTGGCTTCTTGTGATGCTGGATATGAATTTAAACTGTTGATTTTGCCTACTTGTGGTTGGTTACTTGTTTCTGGGAAGGATTTATGCTAGGTTGCATGTTAGATATTTTAAAACCTAAGAGTATTATTATATGTACCCCATGCATAACATGTTTCTAAATCAAAGACACTATTTTTTTTCCTCAACGTAAAACACTATCCTTTCATACCTGCTATATTCACCTTAGGGTCGTGCATGCATATGTCGTCCCCCGGGGACACTTATGCTCATTTAGGGTGTCAACTTAATTGAACCAAAGTATTTTCTGCTGCGTATAAATATAGTTTTAACTGTGGACTAGTTGATCCACCGGGCCGAGGGATACGACCATTCAACATAACTGATTGTCTTTCATATTTAATCAATAATTTTCCTTAAAATCTAACGTCTGGAGTGTTGCCTGAGCGTGTGCAGTTATCCCCTGCACGACGTGGCATCACGACACGTGTTTTCTCTTACTCTGATACGATTTTACCGTTGAGAAAATACGGGTTGTGACAGTTGGTATCAGAGGGAGGTTGCTTGACAAATGGTTGTGCAACCTTTCCCTTGTCTGCCTTAGTAGTTAACATCATATCATTCACACACCGATGTGTCATCAGCACGTCTTGGTCGAAGCACGAGCACTACACTCATGAGCATAAAGAAGTATACAGGGCATATTATGTAGTATGAGATGCATAATATGTGTTTGTATATGGATCCACCATAGTAGGCAACATGTGAGGGTTATGTAGTATGGGATGCATAACCTCACCACATGAATGCGGCTAGCACGTTTTTTTCTTTTCTCGTTACATGAGAATGTTGTGTAGTATGGGATGCATAACATTTTCATGTATACGCCGCCCATAGCATGCACTAAGGCCTTCTTAGAATGCATAGTACACCATGCATAGCATAACATTTCATAAGCACAACGTGCCAAGCTAAAGATTTGCAAGATGACATATGTACACACATGGTTTTGAGTCAAAAAGAATACAAATACATGCATTCATGGTTTAGGCACCTGAGTTAGTATGATGGTGGTGAACCATCTCAGGGTAAGCATAACATCATCATGGTAAAAACAACTCCCAGAGCAAGTTTTGCAGTTGAAGTTCATATTTAAGTGTGTTTGTCTGTACCGGGTAGTTTTGTTCTAGCTGATGGGCTAGGTTTTGTCTAAAGCTTGTGCGATTTTAGGATGGCGAGACGTCCCGCGACGCGATCGACCCCCCAATCCGAGGGTGAGACGTCAGGAGCGCAGAGCGATGCATTGGTAGAAAGCCTGTGGCAGAGTAATGAGGAGTTATCGAGACAGGTAGTGGCTATACAGGCTCAGATTCAGTCCCTTGTAGCAGTGGTGGCGGGACAGACCCCGAGAGCCCAGAACCCCGCTGAGGGGGTAGCTGTTCCTGCCCCTCCTGCCCCTCCCGTGCCTTTGGTTGTAGTGCCCCCGGAGATGGCGTTCATATCTCAGTTTCAGCAGCTGAGACCCCCTACCTATGATGGGCAGGCAGATTTCATGATTTTGGATGACTGGCTGATTACCATCGAGGAGATGTTCTCTTACTCAGGGATTACAGACGATCAGAGAGTGATGCTCGCTGCCTACCAGCTCAAGGGTTTAACAAAGAATTGGTGGCTGAGGGAGAAAGAGAGCTTAGTGGCAGGTTGCACTTGGGAGTCATTTAAGGTGATGTTGTTAAGTAAGTTTCTGCCTTCAGTCGAACGGGACCGGCTAATGAATGACTTTCTTCATTTGAAGCAGAGGAAACTCACGGTTAGTGAGTATGAGATTGAGTTTAGTAAGTTGAGTCGGTTTGCTCCGGGTCTGGTGAGTGTTGAGGCAGACCGAGTTAAGCGATTTTTGGGTGGACTAAGAAGCGACATTTAGCAGTTAGCGAATGCCTATGGAGCAGTCAGTTATGCCAGCGTGGTTGAAGCGACCTTGAGGGTTGAAGCCATTGAGAATGCCAAGAATAGAGGCCAACAGTTAAGGAAGGATAAGCAGAAGTCCGGTGGAGGGAAGGGCCCTCAGGAACCTGATGCTGTCACAAGAAAGAAGGTCAAAGAGATTTGTAGCTTTTGTGGCCGGCCAAGCCACCCCTTTGAGAAGTGTTTCAAAAGGTTGGTAGCGCAGAAGAAGGAACAGGTGCACGCGATTCAGGGTGTCTCCAGGGGAGACTTGGTGTGTGCCTTGTGTGGAAGGAAGGGGCATGAGGCTGCCCGTTGTTGGTTAAAAGATAAGGTCTGTTTTCAGTGCGGCTAGAAGGGTCATCTCAAGACAAGGTGCCCCCAGACCCAGTCTATTCTGCAGCCAGTTCCCCTCCAGGCTTTGCCACCGCCTCAGCAAATGGATAAAGGAAAGGGGAAGTTGAATGTGCATTCGGCAGAAGAAGCGCAGACCTCGACCCAGGTTATCTCAGGTTCGACTCCTCCCCAGTCGATTCGTTACGTTCCCTTTTTGGTTGTAGTTTTCATTCTAGCGCTTGTTGCCTTAGATTCGTGTGCAATTCGTAGGACAATTAAAGGTAAAGAACCGCTGGGCGCGCGTTCTCTTCGATTCCGGCACTACCCACTCGTTTGTGGCTAGAGCCTTCGTGGAGCGGTTCAGCTTGGGCCTAGATCGTGTTGGTGGTGCCTTCCGTGTTAAGTTTCCCTCCGGTGACTCTGTGGTTACGGACCTGGGTGTCCTAGATTGTCCGATATTGTTGGGAGATTTTCTAGCCAAGGCAGATTTGAAGGTGATTGACCTGGAGGACTACGACGTTATTTTGGGCATGGACTGGTTGTCAAGGTACGATGCTGTGATCCAGTGCAAGGGTAAGCGCTTGGACTTCGTCAAAGACAACAGTTAGCCAGGGAGCGTTTATGGGTATTCTCTCCAGGAGTCTCCAATCATTTTTGCGGTGCGTGCTCAGAAGTTGCTTGTTTCTGGCTGTTTTGCCTGTGTGGCTTCTCTGGTAGGGTCGATTGTTAGTGTGCCCCGTTTGGAAGAGATTCCTGTGGTGTGTGACTTTTCTGATGTGTTTCCAGACGATCTTCCCGGTCTTCCACCCGATCGAGATGTCGAGTTTGTCATAGATTTGGAGCCAGGTACGCGTCGTATCGTAAAGGCGCTGTACCGGATGGCCCCGCGAGAGCTGGAAGAGTTGCGATTTCAGCTGGATGAGTTGTTGGCGAAAGGCTTTATAAGGCCGAGTTCTTCGCCTTGGGGTGCGCCAATGCTGTTCATTAAAAAGAAGGATGGGTCGATGAGGTTATGCATCGACTATAGAGAGCTGAACAAGGTTACTATTAAGAACAGATACCCTTTGCCGCGAATCGACGATTTGTTTGACCAACTGCGGGGTAGTGCCGTGTTTTCCAAGATAGATCTTCGTTCGGGCTATCACCAGTTGAGGATTCGGGAGTCAGATGTTCCGCGGACGGCTTTCCGCTCTCGTCATGGGCATTTTGAGTTTTTGGTTATGTCATTCAGTTTGACTAATGCGCCCTCAGCTTTTATGGATTTGATGAACAGAGTTTTCAAGGATTTTCTAGATAAGTTTGTGATTGTTTTTATAGACGATGTGTTGGTGTATTCTAAGGATGCGGAGGAGCATGATCAACATTTGCGACTGGTCTTAGCGACTCTGAGAGACCATAAGCTATACGCCAAGCTGAGCAAATGTGAATTTTGGTTGCCTCAAGTTTCTTTTCTAGGCCACGTGATTAATAAGGAGGGAATATCGGTGGACCCAGAAAAGATCGCTGCTGTTATGGAATGGGCGAGACCTGTTACCCCCCCAAGAGATCAGAAGCTTCTTGGGTTTGGCTGGTTATTATAGAAGATTTGTAGAAGGTTTCTCTACCTTGTCCGCGTCGTTGACCAAGCTGACGCAGAAGAATGTAGCCTTTATATGGGATGGTAAGTGTGAGAAGGCTTTTGAGGAACTAAAAAGAAGGCTATGTTCGGCTCCAATTTTGTCTTTGCCTACGGAGGGTAGTGAGTATGATATATATGTGGATGCGTCGCATGTCGGTCTGGGCTGCATTTTGATGCAGGGCGGGAAGGTGGTTGCGTACGGGTCAAGGCAGCTAAAGACTCACGAGAGGAATTACCCTACGCATGACCTGGAGTTTGCAGCTGTGATCTATGCGCTGAAATTGTGGAGGCATTTGCTATATGGCACGCAGTGCAAGATTTTCACGGATCATAAGAGTTTGAAGTATGTCTTCACTCAGAAAGAATTGAATCTGCGCCAGCGGCGGTGGTTGGAGTACGTGGCCGACTATGATGTTGAAATTCAGTATCATCCAGGCAAGGCAAATGTGGTGTCTGATGCCCTGAGGCGGAAGTCAGGTAAGATTTTTAATCTTTCCGCCGAGCGTCTAGTGGAAGAGTTTCTTTTGATGGACATTTTTGTGGGAAGCTGTGATTCACAGAGTAGCTTAGCAGTAGCAGAACCTTCGTGGATTACGCTTACGAGACTACACCAGAAGGACGATCCCGATCTTCTGCATTTGTATCTTCGAGCTGAGAAGGGTGAATTACCAGATTTCTCTATAGATGATGCGGGTACCTTGAAGTATCGTGGCAGGTTTTGCATTCCCGCAGTTGGAGATATCCGGGATATGGTGTGCAGAGACGCCCACGGATCTAGTGTCGCCTACCATCCAGGGTCGACCAAGATGTATCATGATTTAAAACAGATTGCCTGGTGGTACGAGATGAAGAAAGACATAGCCAGATTTGTTTCAGAGTGTTTCACTTGCAGGCGTGTGAAAGCCGACCATGGGAGGCCTGGTGGCAAGCTGACTCCCTTGGAGATTCCGATGTGGAAGTTGGAGAGTATCTCGATGGATTTCATTACCGGCTTACCGAGATCGCCTAAGGGGCATGATTCAGTTTGGGTAATCGTAGACAGATTGACGAAGAGCGCTCATTTCGTACCATTTAAGATCGATTATCCGATGAGGAAGATAGCCGAGCTGTATCTGGAAGAGGATGTCAGATTGCATGGTGTACCCGTAAGTATCATATCAGATCGTGACTCCAGGTTCACGTCTCGTTTTTGGAAGAGCCTTCAAGAAGGGTTGGGTACGGATTTGAGATACTCCACGGCTTATCATCCGCAGACCAATGGTCAGACGGAGCGAGTAAATCTTGTGGAAGATATGATCCGATGCCATATTCTGGACCACGGAGGAGCGTGGGACGAGCACTTGCGGCTTATGGAATTCGCATATAACAACAGTTATCAAGAAAGCTTGCAAATGGCTCCTTTTGAAGCTTTATATGGGAGGCGCTGCAGGACTCCCTTGTTTTGGGCTGAGCTTGGCGATGGACCTTTGTTGGGTCCAGAAGCGCTTGAGGAGATGGAAACCGCTGTGAAGCTTATTCGGGAAAAACTTCGGATAGCCCAGGAGAGATATAAGAAGAACGTCAATCGGCGTAGATCGGATTTGGAATTTGCTGTGGGGGACTCTGTTCTTAAAGGTCTCCCGTTGATTGGAGTCAAGCGGTTTGACAGAATAGGAAGTTGGACCCGAGGTACGTGGGGCCGTTTCCGATTGTTGAGCGGATTGGGGTATCAGCCTACAGGCTGGCTTTGCCCGCAAATTTCCCTGGCGTGCATGATGCCTTTCACGTCAGTCAACTGCGAAAATGTGTGGTAAATGGCAGACAGGTTTTGGATTCTGTGCCTCAGTTGGAGCCGAATCTCTCTTATGTGGAGGTGCCTGTTCGCATTTTGGATTCTCAAGTTCGGGCGTTGCGGAAGAAGACTATTCCTATGGTTAAAGTTTTATGGAGGAATCATGATGTGGAAAGCGCGACTTGGGAGTTGGAGTCGGCTATGAGGGAGGCTCACCCTCATCTGTTTCCCTGATCTTGTGCTTGGTATGTTCTATTTTATTTATTTATATAGCCCTTTCTTGGCTCTTTCTCTCTCCTTTATAGGAGTGTTGTGAGTAAAGTTTCGAGGCGAAACTTTCTTTTAGGGGGAGTGGCTGTAACGCCCCCGGTTTTTTCTGTGTTTTGTTTGATCTTTGGCTGGCGTTACGATGACGTATTTCCGGCTTTTTGCTGTTGTAGAGCGTGGTTTTAGCTCTTAAGGTTCCCTGTGTAGCCTGTTTGTAGCCTGTTAGCAAGATTCCCCAGCTAGCCGGAGTCCGTTTGATGACTCGGCTGGGCCTCTTAGGGAATGCTTCTGTTTCGGCTTCGGAAGGTGTTATCCCGGGTTTCGTTCGTCGAATGCTAACTTCGACTTCGCAGTTGTGTTCGTAGCGTGGGTTTTTAGCTGCGGCGTGAATTTCGTCTTTTTTCCGAGAAGTTTCGGGTTTCGTGTTGTTTTGATATTGAGTGTAAATAATTATTATTATGTTGATTGTTTATTATTAAACTGATATAAATATATAAATATAAATATATATATTATATATATATATATATATCTTTGGGTTAGAATTAGGGCTGGGTTCATTTGTTCTCTTCTTTTTCTCTGCTTGGAAAAAGCTGTCGCCTATGCAAGAGGGAGAGAACCGCCGGACTACCCTAGCCTTCGGACGCCGTTTTCCTGGAGATTTTGCGGTCGAAATTCGGTTTCGAGAGTGGATCTGGACTGCCCTCGCCTGGATCTGCATTCTTTCTGCTCCTCAGCTTGCTGCTCTGCGGCCGGATCCGTGAGCGGGGGAGGCCGCCGACCAAGTTTCTGGTATTTAGGCAAGTGATGTCCCCTCATCCTTGCCAAAGCTGATCTTTGTCTTTCTTTTGAGTTAATTTTATCTCTTTCTTGCTTAGATCCTAGGTGTACGCTAGGGTTCGTTCCCGATCATGTCGTGGTTAGTGTAGAAAGTTCCAGTTAAAATCTCAGTTTTCCCGAGGGATTGTGTCTATTCGGGACAGTTTTGGTTCGGTTTAGGTCGAGTAGTTGCCGTTGCCGATGGATGTTGTACTCTAGAGAGAGAGAGAGAGAGTCCTCGTTCTTGCTTTTGGTCGTTTGCTGGATCTGGCTCCTGTAGCCAGTCGGGGTGTCGACACCGTTGTGTCGACACCCGCCAGTCGTGGTGTCGACACATGGTGTCGACACCAGCAGCGGCAGTGTCGACACCTTGGTCGACACCGGCCGCAGTGGTGTTGACACTTGTTGTCGACACCAGCAGCGGCAGTGTCGACACCTTGTGTCGACACCGGCCGCAGTGGTGTCGACACTTGGTGTCGACACCAGCCGCGGCAGTGTCGACACCTTGTGTCGACACCGGCCACAGTGGTGTCGACACTTGGTGTCGACACCAGCCGCGGCAGTGTCGACACCTTGTGTCGACACCAGCCGCAGTGGTGTCGACACTTGGTGTCGACACCGGCCGCGGTTGTGTCGACACCTTGTGTCGACACCGGCTTGTCGTGGTGTCGACACATCGTGTCGACACTGGGTGCTGCCCTTGTTTTGGGGTCAGGGAGACTCGGGGTTGGTTTTGGTTAGGCGTACAAGGCCACGTCGGTTGGACCCGCCGTTTTTGCCTTGGGTTCGTGTGTTTCTTAGGACTGTTAGTGGGACTTTTCCCTAGGAGGGGGGCATTGGGTGTTCGGCTAATTTCTGCATGCCGACTCTTGGGTTGTGGCAGGTGGTGGAGTTTTGGTGGCCTATGGAGGGGTGGTTTTATGTGGAGAGTTGTGGCCACCGCCTTTTGCCTCGGTTTTGGTTGGTGTGTGTGGGACCCTAAAGCTGCCACTGTTTGACCCCTTAGCCCTTTTTGGGTCTGATTTTGGTTATGTATTCAGACCCATATTTTGACCACTGCCGCTTACCCACGTGTTAGGACTGTTAGTCCCTTTCCTATTTATACTTCCCTTTCTTTTGGCATATGTATATGTCTTGATGCTATTGCAGGCTCTCTTGGTAGGGCATGTTGGTTTTATTGCTCGCACTTGGTGTGCTCTGCGGTGTTTTAGACAGTAATCTTTTCTTACTGTCATTCCCCTTTTCTTTTGCTTATAGCAGTTTGTTGCCGGGTTGGTAAACCCTTCTCCTTATTTGCTAATTAATCCATTGCTCTATTTACCTTTTGATTGTTTCCTTGCTGAGGTGTTCTTTTCTTGAATGCCTCAGGTCCAGGTTGTAGCCAGTTCAGCGGCTAGTTCTTTTGGAGGAGCTTGTTGGTGGCCTCAAGGATAGCTGAGATAACTGATTCCCGTTTTGTTGTGAGGTAGTTCTTTACTTTTTTGTATAGACATACATACTCGCCAGTGGGTTCGTGTCAGGTTGTTGACGCCCACTTGTGGCTTCTTGTGATGCTGGATATGAATTTAAGCTGCTGATTTTGCCTACTTGTGGTTGGTTACTTGCTTCTGGGAAGGATTTATGCTAGGTTGTGAAAGGGGAAACTAGATCTGATATACTCTAGAGGGGGGGTGAATAGAGTATATGGTGCTTTTTAAAACACAAAGAAAAACTTTTGCAAAGCTTTACAACAATTGTTGTAATGAGTGTAAGCAGGGAAGCAGAAATAAAACTAATCACAAACTAAGCTATGCAGAAACTAAGCATAAGAAAATCTAGGCCAGAAACAGAAAGAAAACATGCAAAACCAGATGACACAAGGAATTATAGTGGTTCCCCAACTTGGGTACATCCACTCTTCTACCACCCTAGGTAGGAATCCACTGCATGATGAGTTGATCAGGTATCCTGGGCACCAATGAGCTTTTGATAAGGTGCTCAAAAACCAAACAGATTTTTTGATCAGGTGTCTTGCCACCAATGAGCTTTTGACAAGGTGCTCAAAAACCAGATTCAAACTTTTGAAGGGAGTTTGAAAAAACCCTTTACAGAGTGGGGGTGAGAGAGTGATGGCAGTCTTCTCTTTTCTCAAACAACTGAGAAGACTAAGTGGATTAATTTCAAAGCTCCCCCTGAGTCCTTGATCTTCAGTAAGATGAGCTTTGCTGAGGGTGATAGGCCTTCAAAGATAGATCTCCAGCAAAAGATGATTTCAGCAAGCTGAAATGTTGAGTGTCTGGAGTCTTGAAATGATGTTGGCCTTGAACACTTTGAGAGCTGAAGAGATCTGAAGATTTTTTGAAAACTTGATCTCTCTCTGATGAGTGTTCTTCAGAATTCTTGTTGACAGAAGATTGAGAAAGTCTCTGTATTCTGAGTTGTGTATCCTCTCTTGTCAATCTCTGTATTCCTTTTTTTTTCATTCAAAAAACATTCTCTTTTATTCTCTGTGTCTGAATAGGATACTACTCTGTCAAAGATAGCCGTTGGTCTGCATTGATTACAGCCTTAATTGCATAATTTGTTCTGAAGGAAAGTCCACTGATTTGTTCCTTGAAAAATCCCTTGAAACTTGCTCCAGAAGTAAATGAAAACGGCTGGCAGATCTTCTGAATTAAATGCAGAATAACTTCTATCTGATTTGAATTTGAATTCTGATAGATAATTGAAATCGTCGAACTGAGCTCTGCTATCGTCGAGCTGAGCTCAGCGACCTGGAAACTGCAAGCAGCAACATAATCGTCGATCTGAGCTCAAAGAACGTCGAACTGAGCTCAGAGATAAGGATCCAGTGCAGAGTCAAAATCGTCGACCTGAGCTCACCGATCGTCGAATGGAGTTCGACGATATTGCGAAGTTGAGCTCAGCGATCGTCGAGTGGAGCTCGACGATCTGCAGAAGTTGAGCTAGACGATCGTCGACCGGAGTTCGACGAAACGTCGTGCTGAGCTCGACGATTAGACTTAGTCTCCAGAAAAACTTGGTCTTCAGGGCAGCTTCCAAACCTAGACTCCTGATCCTTAGACTCAATTCTAATTGACCTATTAAGCTATACAGAAGGTCAAACACAGATTCCTAGAGACATAGTGATCCTGACCCAAATTAGTAATAGGGTGTTCCAACAATCTCCCCCTATTTGGGTTAGGAAAACTATTTACAGACTTTGAAATCAAACAACATCATACAATCAGAAAAATACAAAAAAAAATAGTAGCCAGACATTACAGAACCTCACAGAGATATATTATATATGATGTCCAGAAATCAGTCAGAAAACCAAGAATGTCACCTTACAGAGTTACTCTTTCTCTTTGCCTTTTACCAACTTGATTTCTCTGTTAGGATCTAAAGCTTGTTGTTTGGATCTGGTCATCAGCTGCACCCAAATTTGCTTTGATGTCCTGGGAACCACTGCAGCTGGATGCAACTCCATATACCTGTCTGCATCAAAAAACTTACTGGAGGCATATCTTTCTAGTTCTTTCTGTCTTTGTTCTGACATTGTAGATATATTGGAGGTGTCCAGGCCTTGCTATTTGGCTTTCTTGATCTGGTCTAAAGCAGCCAACTCTTTCATTCTAGCAGTCCAAGCAACAGGATTCCTCTCAGGGTCCTCAAATGGAACATGTGGCTCATACCTGTTGGAAGAAGTATCTTGAGGAGTCCTGACAGTCACAGTTTCTCTGAGCTTATAGGGGAATGGACCTGAAGTTATATCAGAAGGAACATGTCCTCCCCTGGAATAGGATGCTGCCTGGAATGCCCTTTGGAGTAAACCTGAGTCTCTCTTTGATTTCCCCTATATCCTCCCCTTCTAGAGTAAGAGCCCCTAAACTGGCTTTCCCTTTAATATGTTCTAGCATGAGGTTGGTAGGGAGCCTGGCTTCTAGCTGGGCCTGATCTTGCAGAGCTGCCACCTGCACCTGCATCAGGTAGGAGGTGGAGGAGGATGAGGGTGCTTGAACTGGGAGGAGTCCTTATCAAACTTTCTTTTCTTCTTCATAGCCTTTAGCTGATTCTTAGAGAACTGCATCCAATGCTCAGTAATTGGACAGTTGTGCAGAATATAGTAAGGAACATCATTATCATCTCTAACTTTGGCAGGAGGAACCCTCTTCAATGCCTTACTTCTTGCCTTCCTTTTCCTTGCAATGGTGGCAGAGGAATCATCAGAAGCAGTGTTGTAATCCTCAGATTCAGAACTCTGTGCATCATATAAAGGCATCAATCCTTTTCATCAATTTTTCTTTCAGTTGCATTGCAGCAGATGGGGCAGAAGCAGAAGGGCCAGCAGCAGGTATAGCAGCAGATACAGGAACAGATTCAGCAGATACAGTACTAGCTACTTCAGGGATTTTGGCAGCAGCAGGTTCAGAAACAACAACAATATCTATAGCAGGCTCAAAAAAAACAGCCTCTGTCATCAGAGAATCCTGGGAAATGAGCTCATCAGCAGCAGTTGGAACATTGTCTTCTTCAGCAGCAACAACAATTTCAGAAGTAGATACAGCCTTGTCTTCAGCAGCAGCAGCAGCAGTAACATCATCAAAAGCAACAATCACTGAATGAATAAAAGCAGAAATGATACTGGGGTCACAGCATGAGAAGGGCACCAGAGCCTTGGACAGATCTTCAGGGGGCTGGACAGCATTGGGCTCTGGGAGGTAGCTGAAGTGTGCAGTATCAAATGCAGAGAGCAAAGACCCTAGGTCAATTGCTAAGACTGCAGTAGGCACAGCAACTGGAGCAGAAGATACAAGCCCAACAGCAGCAGCAGCAGCAGGAGCAGAAGCAGAAGCAGCAGCAGCAGGAGTAGAAGCAGAAGCAGCAGTAACAGCAGCATGAAGGCTGGCTTCATAAGGCATCTCCCCCTGCCTGGATGCAGACACTTCTGTATCAAGACACACTGCTGGTGGGGCTGCTTGAGGAATGAGGGAGGAAAGCCTGGCAGACAGGGCTGCCACTGACTGTTGTAGAGGAGCTAAGGAGGCCTCCACGAGAAGAGAGAGCCTGGGGGCCAGTAGCTCATACAACCTGTCAGCTAGGGCTGACAGATCTACATGCTCAATGGCAGGAGCAGAGGTAGAGGGTATTGGGATGGCTGAGGATGCTGGAAGGGGAGTGCTGGATGGTGAAGGGATAGAGGGCTGAGGTGTGGGAATTGTGGAGATGGAGGACAAGGGTAGAGATATGGATGGAGTGAATGATGGTTGGTCAAGGATGTGGTGGAGGAGATCTTGGAAAGATGTTGAGGAGGAGGGGAAGTCTGGAGGAGAAGAGGGGGAATCATCCATGTAGGATTCATCCAGAAGGGTGAAGGATGGTATGGATGGGGATGAGGTGACATCTGGTGGTGGATAAGAGAATAATGGGTGGAAGTGGTCAACTGGAGGTGATGAAGTGGTTGCTGGGGATGGAAGAGAGGTTGTAGATGGGCTGGAGATGGTAATGGGGGATGAGGCTGGAATGGTGGATGGAGCTGGAGGTAGGGTTGAACTTGGAGGAGGAGGAGAAGCAGCACTAGCAGCAGGCAGGTCTTCTGCAGGTGCAGAGACCTGGGGGGGGAGTAACTCTGTGAGTCCTGGTGCCTGAAGGGGCAGCTGAAGAGGGCCTGCTGGGCTTGCTAATCTGCCTGTCCCATTTGCACTCTGTGAGTCCTGGTGCCTGAAGGGGCAGCTGAAGAGGGCCTGCTGGGCTTGCTAATCTGCCTGTTCCATTTGCCAAAAAGGGCACAGGTGAGTCTCTTGGAGGCATTGATGTGCACTCCAGAGGAGATCAGCAGAGTAGGGCACTTAGCCTGAAGGAAAACTCCAAGGATTCTTCCAAAGTTCACAAAGGTTTTGTTTATTTTCTTCTTTATCAGGTCAAAGAAGACCTCTCCCCAATTCAGATTTTTCTTATCTACCAGAGCTCCCATGAGGCAGAGCTGATGTCTGGAGATGGTGTCATGTGCAGAATGTTTGGCCAACAGGACCTTGCCTACAACATCTGCCAGAAACCTGTATTCAACTGACAGGTTCCTCTTAAACAATTTGCTAGGGTTTCCCTCAGGATGACCCATCCTGGCAAGTATATCAGTAAACTCTTCTCCAGAAAGTTCAGCAGAGTCATCTCCATTTCTAAAACCAAAAACCTCTGTTAAGACTGTTGGGGTCAGAGGTACCTGGGTGCCACCAATAGATCCAACTATGGTGTTGTTGTCAAGGTTGTGTGCAGTATATACCCATTCCTTTATTTCATCTGAGGCAAGTTTGATTCTTGTGGTCATGAGGGCAGACAAATGTTGATCCTTGAATAGACTCAGGATGTCCTGGAAGATTTGATCAGTGGTGTTGAAGGAGTCCAAATCGATGTCAAACCCTGCATCAAACTTCATGGCGGCGAGGACAGCAACTGAGACGGCCATGGTACATGCAAAAACTTAACAAATAAAACGACCAAGGTAGAACTGTTTGGAGGGAAGAAAATTTCTGCAGAGAAATTGAAAGCGCAAGAGAGAACGACGGCGAAAAATGAGTTTTATATTAGGGTTCGACGCAGAATTGGAAAGATCGTTGAACTCAGTTCGACGATCGAGGCTTCTAAAGGAATCTGAAGAGACTCCAACATCGTCGATCTCCGTTCGACGATCTTGGGAAGCGTCGAGCTCCGTTCGACGTTCAGGGCGATCGTTCAGGGAACAAAATCGTCGAGCGCCGTTCGACGATCGTTGACCGAAGGAGACTGTTCATGCTGTCTGAGGGGCGCTGAACTCAGTTCGACGATTCTGAAAATCGTCGATCTCCGTTCGACGATCTTAGGGGAAATCGTCGAGCGCAGTTCAGAGATCAGAAAATCCTAAATACTAAGAAAAATCAGAATTTTGCCTAGTCTTGGTCCATTTTTAGCTTTCAAAATCTTGGGGATTATTTAAGACTTCCTCCATCTAACATTCCTAACTGATTTAGGAAGAAAGTGTGTTTCTTTTCATCCAAGGGCTTGGTGAAAATATCTCCCCTTTGTAAATCAGTTGGGATATACTGCAGTTCAATTTTGTTCTTTTCAACATTGTCCCTTAAGAAATGATGTCTAATCTCTATGTGTTTTGTCCTACTATGGAGGACTGGGTTTTGAGCTATGGAAATAGAACTTGTATTGTCACAAAAGATTTTTGACTTCTCTAAGTTGTAACCATAGTCTAGGAGTTGATTTTGAATCCACAATATTTGTGAACAACAACTGCCTGCAGCCATATATTCAGCTTCAGCAGTTGAAGTTGACACAGATGTTTGTTTCTTACAAAACCAGGAGACAAGTCTATCACCAAGGAACTGACAAGTTCCACTGGTGCTTTTCCTGTCAATTCTGCATCCAGCATAATCAGCATCAGAGAATCCAGTTAACTCAAATGCTGAATCTTTTGGGTACCAGAGACCTAGATTTGGACAACTTTTAACATACCTGAGAATCCTCTTTACTAATGTTAGGTGTGACTCTCTAGGGCTAACTTGGAATCTAGCACATATACATGTAGCAAACATTATATCTGGTCTACTAGCTGTAAGATACAGTAAAGAGCCAATCATTGCTCTATATGTTGTCTGATCAACAGGTTTCCCATGTTCATCAGCATCCAGTACAACATTGGTAGGCATGAGTGTTTTCATACAAGATGCCTCAGACATACCAAATTTCTTAACCAGTTCATTAGCATATTTGGTTTGAGAAATAAAGATGCCTTCAGCATGTTGTTTGACTTGCAATCCTAGGAAGAAGGATAGCTCACCCATGCTACTCATCTCAAATTTAGAATGCATTAGGTTAGAAAACCTTCTGCACAATTTTGAGTCAGTAGAACTAAAGATGATATCGTCTACATAAATTTGTACTAGTAGGGTATTGGACTTATGTGTTCTAATAAAAAGAGTTTGGTCTACTCTACCCCTTATAAAACCATTTTCCAAGAGAAAGCATGCTAGGGTCTCATACCATGCTCTAGGAGCTTGCTTGAGACCATATAATGCTTTATGTAGTTTGAATACATAATCAGGGTGAGTTGGAGAGATAAAACCTGGAGGTTGTCTGACATAGACTTCCTCTTTGATGTCTCCATTTAAAAAGCACTCTTGACATCCATCTGATAACCTTGAAGCCTTTGTGAGCTGCATAAGCTAGAAAAATCCTGATGGCTTCCAATCTTGCAACTGGTGCAAAGGTCTGGTCGTAGTCAATTCCTTCTTCTTGAGAATATCCTTGGGCAACTAGCCTTGCCTTGTTCCTTATTATTACTCCTTGATCATCCAGTTTATTTCTGAAGACCCACTTTGTTCCAACAATGGAATGATCCTTGGGCTTTGGCACTAGTTCCCATACTTTGTTCCTCTCAAATTGATGCAACTCCTCTTGCATGGCAATGATCCAGTATGGATCTTGCTCTGCATCTTGAATGGACTGAGGTTCAATTTGAGAAAGAAGCAGGTGTGCAACAGGTTTTGGTTGACCTGATTTCTGGTTTGCACACCAGCTGAGATTCTCCAATTATCTGGGAAAATGGATGGTCTCTTGATGTTACTAAATCAACATGGGGTGTTGATTGTTCACCAACCTGTGTTGTTGTTTCCTCTTGTGGTACAACAACTGGCTCTTCATGTTGAGCTTCAATATGTTGAGCATTCCCTTCATCTTCACTGCTTTCATCTTCTTGAGCAACCTGTAGCTTGTTCATATCTTCAACTAGAGAGTGTTCCTGCAAAGGTTCTATGGTAGAGAAATCTTCTCCTTGAAAGACATGTTAGTTTCATCAAAAGAAACATGAACAGATTCCTCAATTTTCAATGATGATTTATTATATACCCTATAGGCCTCGCTGATCATGGAGTATCTCAGAAACACTCCTTCATCAGCTTTGCTTGAAATTTTGCTAAATATTTCTTATCATTATTGTGAATATAGCAAGTGCAGCCAAAAATTCTGAAATAGTCAACTTTAGGTTTCTTCCCTTTGAGTAATTCATAGGGAGTCTTTCCCTTCAGTTTATGTATCAGACTTCTGTTCAGCACATAGTTGGAGGTGTTCACTGCCTCTGCCCAGAAGGATAGAGGTAGATGAGCATCTGACAACAATGTAGTGGCAGATTCAATAAGGGTTCTATTTTCCTTTCAGCTACCCCATTTGTTGAGAAGTTCTAGGAGCTGAGAAAGTATGTCTGATCCCTTCACTCTGACAGAACTCTTGCATAAGAAGAGAATCAAACTCTGTCCCATGATCACTTCTGATCAGGGCAATGTGAGTATTGAACTCAATCTTTATACATTTGAGAAACTCTGTCAGATACTACTTAAAGTTATCAGACTTCTTCCTTAGAAAGAACACCCAAGTGAATCTAGAGAAGTCATCTACAATCACCAAAGTGTAGGATTTCCCTCCTAGGCTTTGTACTGTGATGGGTCCAAATAGATCCATGTGTAACAGATACAATATCGTAGGTGAATCACTCTTATTAAGTGACTTGAAACTGTTTTTAGTTTGCTTGCCTAATTGACAAGCCTTGCAGAGTCCTTCCTTCTTGTAGGGCCAGAAGGTAGTCCTCTAACAAGGTTGTCCTTAGAGAGCCTAGCAATAGTTCTAAGGTTTAGGTGTCCTAATCTCTTATGCCATAAAACATTTGGTCTACAAACTGAATTGAATAAACAGATATCTATAGTAGTTCAAAGAAAATCTACTAGGTAGATGTTACCTTTCCTTTTACCTGTCAACACAGTTGTGTTGTCCTCTGACTTGATTTTGCATAAGGTTTTGCTGAAGGTCACCTGGTAGCCTTCATCACATAGCTGACTGATGCTGATTAGGTTGTGCTTCAGTCCTTCCACATATGCTACCCTCTTGAAGGTTACAGAACCAATCTGGACTGCTCCATAACCTTTAGTTTGTCCAAAATTGGAGTCACCAAAGATAACTTTGGGTCCAAGCTTGGCTCTAAAGGAATTGAGGTTGTCCTTGTTCTCTGTCATGTGCTTAGAGCACCCACTATCCAAATACCATTGCTGGTTAGATGTTGGATAGGTCTTCACCTGCACATGAAACAATTTACTTGTTTTTGACCCAGTTTACCTTGGGCCTAGGTGATAACCTCTAAATTCAGAAATGAAAGACATCCCTGGCTGACTCTTATATCCTTCAGGATGATATCTCCTTGGAGGTATAATCCATTCAGTATAAGGGTTGAAGGTTTGGGATGAAAAACCCTCAGGATTCAATTTTGACTTGCCATTGAAAAAATTTTCAGAGCTCTGACCTCTGTTCGACGATCTTGGAGCTGAGTTCGACGATCTTGAGTCAGATCGTCGAGCTCCGTTCGACGGTCGACTATGGCTGAGGTCAGGTATATGGGATCGTCGACCAGCGTTCGACGATCTTGGCTTAGATCGTCGATCAGCGTTCGATGATTTGTCCTGAGATCGTCGAGCTGCGTTCGGCGATCGTCGATCTTCATTCGGCGATCGTCGATCTCCGTTCGACGATTTGTGCTGGATTTTAGTTTTCTGAGGCAGATCAGAATTTTTCCTGACAACCTCTACAACTCCCTTTCCGTTGTCAGAAATGAACTTGATAGGGGTTGTTAGAACAATAGGTTGGCTGGATGAGGCACCCAAGCCCAGTGTACTGTTGAATCTTGAGTTCACTGTGCTTGTGATGTCCATCAGCTTGATGCTTCTCCCATTGAGAGATTCTTCAAGCTTCTTGGCCTCAGAGAGTTCACTCTTCAGTGAAGCTATCTGTTCCCTATAGTTCTCCAACTCCTGAGAGAGTTTGAGGTTTTCTGATTTTAAACCACTTTGTTCAGATAATTGATTTTTGAGAGAGATGATCTCTTTCTCAGACTTCAGCAGGTCTAAACATAGTGCTTTAAATTCAAATTTAAAATCTTCTGAAGTGAAATCAAAAGAGTTGATTACCTGATCTTCTTCAGGTTGAGTCTCTGAGTCTGACTCTGACTCCTCTTCCTCTGAGTTCTGTTGTGAGGCATTGATTGCCATCATGCAGAACTCCTTTTCCTCTGCATCATCCTCATCATCACTTGAGCTGGAAGAGGCTTCTGACTCCTCTTCAGTCTCACTCCAGGATTCAGCAACAAATCCTTTCCTTGTGTGCTTATTTCTGCTGGAGGAAGGTTTGCTACTTCCATTCCTTTTGGAGTCCTTCTCCTTTCTTCTTTCTTTTCTGTCCCTTCTGTCCTTGTTCTTGTTCTCTGGACAGTCAGGAACCATATGCCCTGTTTCCTGCAACCAAAGCAAATGATGTCTTTGTTATTGCCAATGGACTGTGTCATACCTTGGCTTATCCTGCTCCTTGTATGATCTTCTTCTGAAGTCCTTTCTGGCCATCTTATAGAATATTTTGGCCAACAAGCTGAGAAGTTCATCATTGGTTGTTCCTTTTTCTTCAGGCAGATCCTCAGTTGCCTGAATGCTATAGTCTTCTCCTTTCTTGTGGCTGGTGGAGCAGCCTTCTGTTCTTCTTCTCTGTTCTTGATGAGTAGCTCATAAGATTTGAGCTTACCCAACAAGGCTTCAGTGGTGATCTCATTCAGACTTCTGGCATCTTTAATTGGCCAGATTCTGAATCCCAAGTGCTGGGGAAGCACATTAGGATCTTGTCATTAAGTTCTGTCAGTGAGATCTCTTTGTCTAATGTTCTCAGTTCACTGACAATTTACTCAGTCTGTTGTACATGTCTCCCACTGACTCTGTTTCTCCCTTCTTGAAGTTCTCATATTGGGAGATGAGATGAGATCTTCTGTCCTTTCTCTCATCAGCTGAGCCAGAGACAAATTCTGAGAGCTTCTCCCAAATTTCCTTGGCTGAATTGCATTCAGCTACTTTTTGAAAAATGTCATCTGACATTGTCTGAGCTAAGATGTTCATTGCCTTGGCATCAGCTATTTTCCACTTTTTGATGTCAGCATCTGTTCCTGATGGAGGTGGAAAACAACATTTGGCTTGTGCCCTCTGGATGTCTTGGACACACTGTCAAAACAGAATTAAAAATGTCTTCGTCAATAGAATTCATGTAGAGTCTAATCCTTGCTTTCCAAGTGCAAACTTTGACAGATTGCACACTGGAGGTCTGGTGCTAGCATAATCTTGTTTTGGGTCATGACTTTGTGCAAGCTAAATCTAATAATGAAAATATAAAAGAAAAAGGATCTAGATTGGGATCTTGGGGTTCAGGTGTTAGCCTGTACAACCAGACAGATATGGTATGTTTAACCAACCTCCCTCTGATACCAATTGAAAGGGGAAACTAGATCTGATATACTCTAGAGGGGGGTGAATAGAGTATGTGGTGCTTTTTAAAACACAAAGAAAAACTTTTGCAAAGCTTTACAACAATTGTTGTAATGAGTGTAAGCAGGGAAGCAGAAATAAAACTAATCACAAACTAAGCTATGCAGAAACTAAGCACAAGAAAATCTAGGCCAAAACAGAAAGAAAACATGCAAAACCAGATGACACAAGGAATTATAGTGGTTCCCCAACTTGGGTACATCCACTCTTCTACCACCCTAGGTAGGAATCCACTGCAGGATGAGTTGATCAGGTGTCCTGGGCACCAATGAGCTTTTGATAAGGTGCTCAAAAACCAAAACAGATTTTTTGATCAGGTGTCTTGCCACCAATGAGCTTTGACAAGGTGCTCAAAAACCAGATTCAAACTTTTGAAGGGAGTTTGAAAAACCCTTTACAGAGTGGGGGTGAGAGAGTGATGACAGTCTTCTCTTTTCTCAACAACTGAGAAGACTAAGTGGATTGATTTCAAAGCTCCCCCTGAGTCCTTGATCTTCAGGAAGATGAGCTTTGCTGAGGGTGATAGGCCTTCAAAGATAGATCTCCAGCAAAAGATGATTTCAACAAGCTGAAATGTTGAGTGTCTGGAGTCTTGAAATGATGTTGGCCTTGAACACTTTGAGAGCTGAAGAGATCTGAAGATTTTTTTGAAAACTTGATCTCTCTCTGATGAGTGTTCTTCAGAATTCTTGTTGACAGAAGATTAAGAAGTCTCTGTATTCTGAGTTGTGTATCCTCTCTTGTCAATCTCTGTATTCCTTTTTTTTCATTCAAAAAACATTCTCTTTTATTCTCTGTGTCTGAATAGGATACTACTCTGTCAAAGATAGCCGTTGGTCTGCATTGATTACAGCCTTAATTGCATAATTTGTTCTGAAGAAAGTCCACTGATTGTGTTCCTTGAAAAATCCCTTGAAACTTGCTCCAGAAGTAAATGAAAACGGCTGGCAGATCTTCTGAATTAAATGCAGAATAACTTCTATCTGATTTGAATTTGAATTCTGATAGATAATTGAAATCGTCGAACTGAGCTCTGCTATCGTCGAGCTGAGCTCAGCGACCTGGAAACTGCAAGCAGCAACATAATCGTCGATCTGAGCTCAAAGAACGTCGAACTGAGCTCAGAGATAAGGATCCAGTGCAGAGTCAAAATCGTCGACCTGAGCTCACCGATCGTCGAATGGAGTTCGGCGATATTGCGAAGTTGAGCTCAGCGATCGTCGAGTGGTGCTCGACGATCTGCAGAAGTTGAGCTAGACGATCGTCGACCGGAGTTCGACGAAACGTCGTGCTGAGCTCGACGATTAGACTTAGTCTCCAGAAAAACTTGGTCTTCAGGGCAGCTTCCAAACCTAGACTCCTGATCCCTTAGACTCAATTCTAATTGACCTATTAAGCTATACAGAAGGTCAAACACAGATTCCTAGAGACATAGTGATCCTGACCCAAATTAGTAATAGGGTGTTCCAACAGGTTGCATGTTAGATATTTTAAAACCTAAGAGTATTATTATATGTACCCCATGCATAACATGTTTCTAAATCAAAGACACTATTTTTTTTCCTCAACATAAAACACTATCCTTTCATACCCACTATATTCATCTTAGGGTCGTGCGCGCATATGTCGTCCCCCGGGGACACTTATGCTCATTTAGGGTGTCAACTTAATTGAACCAAAGTATTTTCTGCTGCGTATAAATATAGTTTTAACTGTGGACTAGCTGATCCACCGGGCCGAGGGATACGGCCATTCAACATAACTGATTGTCTTTCATATTTAATCAATAATTTTCCTTAAAATCTAACGCCTGGAGTGTTGCCTGAGCGTGTGCAGTTATCCCCTGCACGACGTGGCATCACGGAACGTGTTTTCTCTTACTCTGATACGATTTTACCGTTGAGAAAATGCGGGTTGTGACAGGTCCTGCCTCGGGCGGAGGAGGATCGGTGCGAAGACCGGGTGGATGTTGGGACTCGGGGGGGATCAGAGTGATCCACGGGGGAGTAGGGGTCGAGGCCTCCCGCAAGGCGAGCCTCCACACCATGTACTGGCGAAGCGTCGCCTCCACATCCCAAACCCCACCCCCGGAGGAGAGGATCACTTTCTCCAGAAGCGATATGCCAGACCACGAGGACCCATTCTGCGATATACTGGTCATCAAGACAGCCATCGAGAATTTCACTGTCTCTCGGATCCTCGTGGACAATGGGAGCTCCGTCAACGTCGTCTTCAAAAAGGCATTTGACGCGATGAAAGTGAAAGCCAAGAGGGAGCTGGCCTCGGATGGGCCCTTGTTCGGATTTTCAGGAGAAATGAAGGAAGTTGAGGGAGGAGTTGGCCTCCATGTCACCTTGGGAGGGCAGTCCCGAAACTGCAGGTTCATCATTATGGACGCCCCCAGCAACTACAACGCCATCTTTGGGAGGCCCCTTATCAGCGCCTTCCGCTGCGTCCCCTCGTCTTTCCATCAATGCTTGAAGTTCAACACCGAGGGGATTCAGGTCAGGGTCAGAGGGGACCCGAAGGTGGCGCGGGAGTGTTATGTCACTGCGGTGAACACCATCTCTTGGATGGAGGGAGCCGAAGAGATGGGGCGAAGGATGGAGGAGGCAGAGCCGGGAGCAGGAGAGAGGGAGCTGGAAGTAAAGAACTGCGCAAAGGAGGCGGCAGGAGGAGATCTGGAGGAAGTGGCTGAAGTGAGGGCTGTGGGAAAAGAGATGGAGGTAGAGGTCCCCGTTCCGGAGGAAGGGGATGCCGAGGGATGGGGAGAGAAATCCAGGCTGGAGGCGGCAGAGGAAGTGGTGGAGCTGGAGGTGCTCGCCTGAGGAGGCAGGATGGAGAAGATCCGCGTCAGCGGGGGGCTGACCCCGGAGGACCAAGGCAGGATGTTGGAGTGCATCCAGAAGAACGTAGACATCTTCGCTTGGAACGCCGCGGAGATGCCGGGGGTTGACACGGATGTGGCCTGCCACCGCCTCAACCTGGACCCGGGAACACGCCCCGTTCAGCAGAAGAAGAGGTCCAATGCGGACAAGCTGGCGGAGCCCATCAGGGAGGAGGTGGCGAAGCTCCTCAAGGCCGGCTTCATGTCTGAGATCCAGTACCCCGGCTAGGTCTCCAACGTGGTTATGGTTAAAATAGGAGACGACCGATGGAGGATGTGTATCGATTTTTCCTTACTTAATAAAGCTTGTCCTAAGGACTGTTATCCTTTGCCTCGAATCGACGCGATGGTTGACTCAGCCGTCGGTTATTCAGTAATGAGTTTTTTAGATGCTTTTTCAGGTTATCATCAGATCAGGATGCACCCCCCAGACATCAAGGATGTCTCGTTCATCACGGGGGATGGATGCTATTGCTACAAGATGATGCCCTTCGGGCTGAAAAATGCTGGGGCAACCTACCAAAAAATGATGGATAGGGTATTCAAGGAGCAGAGGGGGAGAAATTTGGAGGTATATGTGGATGACCTCATGATCAAAAGTCGGGATGTGGACTCCCAACTCAGGGACCTGGAAGAGACCTTCACCACCCTGCGCAAATACAAGATGCGGTTGAATCCCCTGAAATGTGTCTTCGGGGCCAGTAGGGGAAAGTTCTTGGGGCACCTCCTCACCCCCGTGGGGGTCGAGCCGAATCCAGATAAGGTCAGGGCTATCTTGGAGCTGGGGTCCTCGCGGAATGCAAAGGAAGTCCAACGGCTGACGGGAAGCTAGCAGGGCTGAGTCGCTTCCTTTCTCGGGCAGGGGAGAAGTGCTCCCCCTTCTTCAAAATGCTAAGGGGTGGTCAGAGGTTTGAATGGACCAAGGAGTGCGAGGAGGCGTTCCGGGCCCTCAAAGTGCAGTTGACACAGGCTCCACTGCTCTAAGGGCCGAAGGAGGGGGAGGACCTGTTCCTATATCTAGGGGTCGGGGCGGAGGCCCTGAGCTCGGTTTTAGTTCGTGAAGAGGGAAAGAGGCAACTCCCTATTTATTACGTGAGCCGGGTCCTGAGGAAGGCCGAGCTCCGGTACCCGATTTTGGAGAAACTAGCCTTCGCACTGATCATCTCGGCTAGGAGGCTGTGACCTTACTTTCAAGCACACTCAATCCAAGTGGTGACCGACCATCCTCTCCGCAACATATTCAAGGGGGTGGAGCATTCAGGCAGGCTAGCTAAGTGGTCGGTGGAGCTGAGCGAGTTCGACGTCTCCTTCGTTCCGCGGCTCTCGATCAAAGCTCAGGTGATGGCCGACTTCTTGGCCGACTACGTGGTTGAAGTGGCGGAGGAAGAGCTCACCCTCCCGACTCCTTGGAAGGTGAGGGTGGATGGTGCCTCGGGAAGGCATTCCCTAGGAGTAGGGGTGATCCTGGAAAGCCCTCAGGGGACTCGAATTGAGCAGACGGTGGTGGTGCACTTTCCCATTACAAACATCCAGGCCGAGTACGAGGCTGTGATCGCAGGGCTATGCCTGGTCAGGGAGTTGGGGGTGTCAGATGTGGAGGTCCTTACTAACTCCATGGTAGTAGCTTCCTAGATCAACGGGGATTTCAAAGCAAGAGAGCCCGCCCTGCGATCGTACTTGGCCAAGGTGAAGGGGATCATTGGCACTTTTCAAACTTTCACCATCCGACATGTGCCCAGGGAAGAGAATGAATAAGCCGATCAGCTAGCGAAGCATGGTCCCCAGGTGGGGGGCACCATCACCGACCTGTTCTGCCCCTCCATCGAAGAGGGAGAGCTCATGGAAATCGATCGACAAGCTTCGTGGATGGATCCAGTTGTGATTTTCCTCTCTACGGGAGAATATCCGGAGGGGGTAGATAAGAAGAAATTAAGGCACAAGTCCGCATATTACCTCCTCCAGGACGGGCAGCTATACAGGAAGACCCTCTCAAGGATGCTGGCTCGCTGCGTGACCGAGGGCGAAGTACGAAGGATCTTGGAGGAAGTCCACTCCGGGGAATGTGGGAGTCACTCCGGGAGTCAGACCCTGGAAGGGAGGATAGTCATGCAAGAGTATTTCTGGCCCACCCTGGGCCGAGACGCCGCAGAGTTCGCAAAAAGATGTCATAAGTGCCAGCTGTTTGCCCCTCTTCAGCTACAGCCGGCCCAGCAACTCAGAAGTATCACGACCCCATGGCCCTTTGCAATTTGGGGAATGGATTTGATTGGACCATTCCCCCAGGCCAGCGGTCAGAGAAGGTTCCTCCTAGTGATGATTGACTACTTCTCCAAGTGGATGGAGGTGAAGGCACTGGCCAAGGTGACCTCCCAGGTAATCAGGAACTTTATTTGGGGGGAGATCATCTGTCGCCATGGGCTGCCCCAAGCCATCGTCACGGACAACGGGCCCCAGTTCGCCAGCGCCGAATTCACCAGCTTTTGCGAACAACTTGGGATTGACCTCAGGTTCGCCTCGGTCCATCACCCCAGGAGCAACGAGCAGGTGGAGGCCGCGAACAAGATCATCGTCAACCTCCTCAAGAAGAAGGTGGAGAATTTGAAGGGGAGCTGGGTGGAACAGCTTCCCGCAGTTCTTTGGGCCCTAAGGAACACCCCCAACACGGCTACGGGAGAGACCCCCTTCAAAATCTCCCATGGGTGCGAGGCAGTGCTCCCCGTGGAATTCGAAGTCCAAACACCGCGAGTCGTTGCGGCCAAAGAAGGCCGTAAGGAATGGCAAGCGGAGAATGAGGAGGAACTGAGGCTCTCCCTTGACATGGTGGAAGAGGTGAGGGATCTTTCCGCTATCCGACAGGAGGAGGTGAAAAGAAGAATGGCCAAGTACTTCGACAAGCATGTCAGGGTCAAACAGTTCGCGAAAGGGGACTTGGTGTTGAAGAAGGTGGATGCAGCAGGGAGGTCGACATCCGTAGGGAAGCTCAATCCCAGCTGGGAGGGACCATTCATTGTAAAGGAAGCCTTGAGGTTTGGAGGCTATCGACTCCAAAATGTAGAGGGCGAGATCCTGAGTCTCACCTGGAGTGGTGACGACCGAAAACAATTTTTCCCCTGAAGCATGTAAGCGACACTTTGATTATAATAAATTTCTTCAAAACTCCCTAGTATTATCATAGCTAGCCTGCATAGAGGAATGAAATGTATTTTGGACCCCGAGAAGATCCCGCTGCCAGTCTCTCATCTAGATGGCAGAGCCGGAAGTCACTCGGTGTCATCCTTAGTCTCGAGCAGATCCCGCTGTCAGGCTCTCACCTAGCTGACGGGGCCGGATGTCACTCGATGGAATGTATTTTGGACCCCGAGAAGATCCCGCTGCCAGGCTCTCATCTAGCTGGCAGGGCCGGAAGTCACTCGGTGTCATCCTTAGCCTCGAGATCCCGCTGTCAGGCTCTCACCTAGCTGACGGGGCCGGATGTCACTCGATGGAATGTATTTTGGACCCCGAGAATATCCCACTGCCGGGCTCTCATCTAGCTGGCAGGGTCGGAAGTCACTCGGTGTCATACTTAGCCTCGAGCAGATCCCGCTGTCAGGCTCTCACCTAGCTGACGGGGCCGGATGTCACTCGATGGAATGTATTTTGGACCCCAAGAAGATCCCGCTGCCGGGCTCTCATCTAGCTGGCAGGGCCGAAAGTCACTCGGTGTCATCCTTAGCCTCGAGCAGATCCCGCTGTCAGGCTCTCACCTAGCTGACAGGGCCGGATGTCACTCGATGGAATGTATTTTGGACCCCGAGAAAATCCCGCTGCCAGGCTCTCATCTAGCTGGCAGGGCCAGAAGTCACTCGGTGTCATCCTTAGCCTTGAGCAGATCCCGCTGTCAGGCTCTCACCTAGCTGACAGGGCCGGAAGTCACTGATGGTGTCGGCCTCGAAACCGCCAGATAAAGATCAAAGTCTCAAAGTGCCAGGAAGCAAGGGGAAAGGGGTTCTGTCAAGGCGAGCTCGGGCTCGGCAAATCCAGCTCGACATGATCAAAAAGGCAAGCCAGGACGGAGGACTCTGCATGAGCGAGTATGGACTCGTCATTCCCGGCTCGGCATTAGCGAGTAGGTCGCGGACACGGGCCACGCCAAAGGAGGGCGAGCCGGGCCGGGGCACCTCACCCCCTTTGCCCGATTGACTTGGAAAATTTTCTCCTTTCTTCGGGCTCAACCTGGATGGCTCGTGTGCGAGTTACGGTGGCGTGACAAGGGCAGATAGCAACTCGCCCCGAATCGCTTGGGGCTCGGCAGAAACTCAAAACGCATCCACTCGCGGGCATGCTCTTATAACTACCCTGCTCACGAAACCTGTCTCGGCGAGGTCACGTGGGGAAGCACTCGCATATATTCAGAGCTCAACAAAGAAAGTAAAGAAAGAAAAGAAAAGGAAGTGGCACGGGTATGATCAAAAACTTTCATTAATTATTTACAGAAAGTAATTACAGGGGCTCGCCTCGGCGAGTAAACAAGAAAGGAAAAGAAAAAATACAGGCTACCCTCAGGCCTCGCCCCCTCCGCCGGATTGGTCCTCGCCGTCGCCCGAAGGATCCTGGAAGCTTTTCCCCAACATCACGTCCAGGCTGTCTTCCTTCTCGCTGGGCGGCGTCGCCGGAAATAGTCTTGACATCAGGTCTCGAGCCGAGATCCCCTCGCACCCCTCCACCAGCACCCCAGAATCCTTCATCATCTGGAGGGTGCACTCAGCGGCTTGGATGGAGTTGATCCGCAATCTCTCGACGAGGTCGGCCTCGCCAAAGATCCGCGGGCTCTTGTAGGGGAGGGTGGGGTTGATATCGTGAGGCGGGAAGAAGATCTCCGCCTGACGACGCACCTCGCCGAGGAGGTGCTGATTCTCCCCCTTCAGCTTCGTGTTCGCGCCCTCCAGCTCGGCAAGGCGAGCGCGCAGCTGGCCGATCTCCTCCCCTGCTCAGCGTTACGAGCCTGGAGCTCCCCTGCAGCCTGGGCATCCGCGGCCAGGAGTGCGCGCAGCTGGCTGACCTCCTCCCCCAGCTCGGTGTTGCGAGCCTGAAGCTCGCCCACAGCGCTTGACACTTACCAGCCCGCCGGCGGCTTGGGCGAGTAGACCCTCCGCTATGCCGAGTCGCCTCGCCTGATCAGTGACCTTATCCTTGGCGAGGTCGCGAGCCTGCTCAGCCTTTTCGAGTTGGTGGCTGAGGGCAAAGCTGCGGCGTGCCATCATGTGATGCAGCTCCAGGGTCCGCAGGTGGGACTGCAGGCCCTCATGGCCGAGATGCCGGAGGGTCATCTTTTTGTAGGCCTCGGCATCCTCCCGGCCATATAGGCCGAAGCCGAGGGCGTAGGCGTGACCGGTGGCAGGCTCGCGGTCGTGCCAGGAGGGGTGCAGAGTGGAGACGGAGACTCGATGAGCGAGCTCGTCCCACTGCAGCATGGGCTCGCCCGCCGAGTCCTTCCAACGCGCGCCAAAGTTGAAGAGGGGGTGTTGCTTCGGCGGTGCGCGCTCGCGGGCAGCCCTCTTCGCCGATGGAGGAGGGGAGATCGCCGCCATAGAAGAGGGGCCCTCGCCACCTTTCTGCCCCTTGCTGGTTATCTCCTTCAGCGGGCTCTCCGGCGACGCGTCGGGAGGAGTCTCCGACGAGCTGATGTACTTAGGGCTGGGCTGTTGTTGTTGTTGTTGCCCCCGCGGAGCCAGCAGGGCTCTCCGCATCTTCTTTATTTGTCGATGGCCGGATGGCGGGTTCGACCTCGCGTCCTCAGGTCGCCTCTTACTGGAAGAGGGTTGCGAGAGGGCCGCCTCATCTCGGTAGGCCGCCGCCGCCCTCTCACGAGCAAGAGGGTCGGTATGGAGCTCCGGATCCGCGAACGGCGGGTTCACGGGGATTATTCGCTCCCCTGCAGGAAAACACTTCTAAAAGTTAGGAATTCAGCAATGATATGGCGAGTTCGGCGGTCAGGCGAACTCGGCAAGATGAGGAGGGAAGCATACCTTCGCCGGGCAGAACGGGGTGAAGCGCGTCGAGGCCCCTCCGCAGGAAGGCGACCTTGAAATCTTTGTGGAGGAAGTATTTGTGGAGTTCGGCGTCATTGCCGGACATGGCCGGCGGACGGTACACCTCCTCGCCCTTCTACTGAGGCGAGTAGGGGATGTTGCCGAGATCGCCCTTGATGAAGGCGATCTTGGTCATCCAGGTATGGTGCTTGTTCGCGATCTCGCGAACTTTGATTAGCGAGCCGCCGAAGTAGGCGACCCCGTCCGGCGTCGCCTTGTAGGAGAAGAGATTCCTGAACACAGTCAGGTTGAACTCGATCCTCTCCCGCCGGAGGTAACTCGCGAACGCCACCATCATCGCGATGGCGTTGGAATTCAGCTGCGCAGGCACGGCTCCGTAATATTTTAAGATTTGCCGGATCTCCGGCCACAGGGGGAGGCGTAACCCCACCTCGAAATGTGAAAGGGGGAAGGCGAGCTCGTCCTCATAGAAGGTATTGATGGCCTCCCCCTGTTTCGGCCTGCGAGCCTCAAAGCCCGGCGGCACGCGCTCCGCCACAAACTCGGCGAGCTCCTCCTCGCTAGTGTGCCCCTCGAAGAAGTAATAGTCCGCGAAGTGCTGAGCGTACTTGGAGCGGCCGTCGACATCTGGATTCGCCTTGCCCATGTTCACGGAGGCAGAGGTAGAGCGCGAGCAAGAAACATAAAAGCACATGGAGAGGGGAAAAAAGCAATAAAGGCACAGTACGACGGTAGGTGGGGGGGGGGGGGCTATTTATAGGAAAAGAAATCTGAGGCAGGCTGTCCAATCAACCCAGCTCGCCACCCCAGCTCGCCACCCCAGCTCGCCGACTTCCGGCGCATCCCAACCAAGGCTAAGTACAACATTGCAGCATTTTATTTAAGTAACATGATCAAGAATGTTCTAAGATTTATTTGTTACAGAAATAAAGTTCAGGATTTGAAAGGCAGGGCGCACAAGCAGGGAGGGCATCGAGATGCGAGTGCCGGTCGGCTCGGCAGAGGAGCCGCCCACTTACCTACCCCGACCTCGCGACCCCGGCCCCCAGGCTGCCGCGTGCGGAGCAGCTCGCGGATCCTTCCAGAATTCCTCTGCGCAACCGAGAGACCGTCATCTATTTCGTCCAGGAGCCGGGAGGGGGACATCAGCTCGCCAGCTTGGCAGCGGCGCACCTCGTCAGCTAGATGCGCGTAGTCGCGCTGCAGCGTCTCGTTGACCCCCTACACCTCGCGTATCACGCACACCAGTTTTTTGAGGAGCTTGACCTCCCTCCTCGTCAACTCGCCTTGATCCACCTCAGGATCCAGGTAAGCGTCCAACGAGCTCGGGGAAGGGAGGGGAGAATAGTGGGCTGCCCGCGAGGATTCCTCGGCAGCCGATTGACTAGGAAGAGCTGTGAAGACAGGTATTAGCAAAAAGAGGCAGAATAAACTCATGAAGCGAGAAGTCAAGCAAGACTGACCAGACGAGCTCGGCAGATCGAGGGAGATGCGGGGAGGGATGAACCTCAGATCCTTCCCGCGACCTGGGAGAATTTGGCCTCTGCGGCCACGTCAATTTGGCGAGGAGGGGAGGAGCCCACTAGCAAATTTGGCCTTTGCGAGCTCACAGGCAGGATCCCAAAGAGAAGAGGCGGGTCCCGGGGATGGCTGTCCGGTGCCGAGAATCGCGAGTTGGCGAGCGTGGTCTCGCCTTGCGGTGTGGGGTATCGCAACGCGACGCCCTCGCCATCTGGCTGACCGTCCAGGTCGTCGCCAACTACGACAACCTCTCTATCCTTCTCTAGAATAGTTTGGGTGGAAGAGCCGGTCTCACGAGCCAGGGTGGACCTCAGGTCGTTGAAAATAGGCTCAGCCGCCTCAGGGAATAGCTTTGACCTTTTGGAGCTGGGATCGGCAGAGTCGATTTGGGGAGCTTTCACGGGGACCACCGTCAGAGCGGCAACGCGAACTGCGGAGGCCTGGCGGGCTCGGTCTATGCGATCTTGGATCTCCTTGGGAAGAGGCATCTTGGCAGGGTAGCAAAGGGAATGACAAGAGTCAGGAAGGTGGGCAGGTGCACATATATATAGCCGCAGGTGGCCCCCACCAGAAGATTCTCTCCAACTCGCCAACTAGCGCTAGCCGCTCGCCGTACACTTGGGGTTGAATGTTTCTTTCCGAGCTTTGACAAGCTCAAAAAGAGCAGGGATTGTGTACAACCCCGTGTCCGGCGAGCAAGGTCACCAGGGTCTAGGCAGATCGGGCTGAGGACGATAGGCGAACGCGACAGTAAAGGGGGCGAGCTGGAGCTCGGCATCCGTCGACCAGAGATCGACGATCGGCGACCCCGAGCTCGGCATTCGCCAAGCGAACCGCAACTCGCGCCCTCGCAGTGGAGCTCGGCAGCAGCGGGCGGGCAGAACATGCCGAGGTGGTCAAAGCTCCTCAGCTCGCCTAGACGTATGAGGTACTTTTTACTGTTTTGCCCCCGCTGGTCTGCCCATAGCCCGTCAAAACAGCGGAGTCTGGCTGTTGGCAGACCCAACCAAGGGTTTTCTGGTAATTTCAGGTCAGTTCTTTTGGTTATTGCAGTCCAGATTTTGAAAAACTATAAATAGGACCCAAGGGGTACCCCAGAAAGCAGGTTCTCCCGGGTGCTCTCCTGCTCAGTCTTCAAGTGCTTTCTGAGGGTACCTTAGCTCGGCTTCTGGCTAAGGAGGGGAAACACTCTGAGATCTTCCGGGTTTGTGGTGGGACCTCCCTGCCGAGCCCTTGGGTCTGTTTCTCCTTGCCTTCTTTGTTGTTTTTCTTGCAGGAGCGAAGTAGGCGCGAGACCACCCCTTCCCCAAGGGTCGAATTCTACAGGAGACCGGATTCCAGTTTCAACAATATCAGTGGTATTTTCGAAGTGATGACATTAAATCAATCAATTTTATTAAAGTCAAAATTAATATTTTTAGTTCAAACATATTGTTTTACAAAATAAAAATTTAATATTTATGTATATTTTTACGGTCATTTTGAGTGCTCATATGTATATGTTGTGTAATGCCCCAAAATTTGAAAGAAGGACGAGTAGCGTCGAGAGCCAAGTTTGGGTCTTAGTGAGGGTCACATGGCCTAGGACACGGGCGTGTCCATGGCCGTGTCGTACCGGATTCGTCGAGAGCCCGGGAAGTCGATGATTTTTTCACTTAGGTCATCGACTAGTGGGGGACACGCCCTCCGACACACCCGTGTCGAAGCCCGTGTTGTAGGCGTGTTCCCGCGAGTGTCGACACAGTTGTGTAGACACAGAGGAGGTGTCGACACAGGCAGGGAACACGGCCTAGGACACGGGCGTGTCCATGGCCGTGTCTTACCGGGTTCGTCGAGTGCCTGTGATGTTGACATTTTTTCGCCCGACAAAGTGTCGAGGCAGTGAACATGGTTCGGGACACGGGCTTGTCCAGGGATTGTGTCGAGCGTGTTCGATGAATTTCTGCGAGTTTGATGAAGAGGCAGTCGACGATCGTCGAGTCTTCAGAACACGGCCTGAGACACGGGCGTGTCATAGGCCGTGTCCTTCTCGGGTTGTTAGCCAGGACTTGTGAGGGGTTGGACACGGCCTGGAGCCCAGGTATGTTTAGGTTGTACACAACCGTGTCAAATGTGACACGAGCGTGTCAAGGACCCGTGTCCTGTTTTGGGTGCGACAGTTTCGGCGTCGTTTGGGTAACACGACCTTGGACACGGGCCTGTCACAAGCCGTGTTCGGCCTAGGTGTTTTGATTTTCAGTTTGGATCGTGGACATTCTTTCCCTTCTTTTGGGATCTGATGGTCCAGGGTTTCCCTTGTTGAGTTAAGTCCGAGAATAGGGTTAGAAACCCTCATTCTTCTCCAAGCAATCTCTTTCTAAGATCTAGAGAGAGGAGAGCAAGGAAGAAGGTGAAGGAGAGATCCTGCCTGTAGGAGAGGCTTCGGTGCTCCAAATCGCGAGCCGAGTCCAGATCCGTGGAGGCAAGATCGTTGCGAAGGTTTTCATCCGGCTAGGTTGCCATGGCGAGGAAGAGGGGTCGGAAGGTAACGACACTTATCCTCTTGGTTTTAGGATGCATGTTTTAGCATCTTTTATTTTCTAGTTTTTGGGCACCAAAGTCTCAAATGAGAGGGGTTTGGGTCGCCAAGGTTCAAGAGGAACCTCCGGTTGATTGAGTCCGTCCCCGACATGTTTTTGCATTAGTGATCTGCTCTGTTAGTGGATTTGGCATGGTGGGTGAAGCCGTAGTCGCGACCGTTAGTCCGACTCGCTGATGTTGCATACGAGCTTTAAGGATTCATAGAGATCCGTTGCGGCAAGATGCCGTTTTGATGTTTGTGATGTTTTCCCCCTTTTTCTCGAGTGAGTACGTGTAGTCGGAACCGAACAAGGTTAGCTCCTCAATGACGGTAGATGGTTTCCTTGGTGAACAAGGCCAGCTCCGCATTGGTGGTAGATGATTTCCTTGGTGCGCGGGAACGCTGCAGTACGAATGAGGGACTAGGGTGGAATTTTCTTGGATTGTGATGTGTCAAGGCGTGGCTGTGTCTCCGTGGTCGGCTGGCTATCCCGTGACGTGCACGTCATGTGTGGAGAGTGTCCTGGCGAGACTAGTCCTCTTTTGTGAGACTGACGAGAATGCCAAGCTTGGGGCAAGCCCGAGCAATGAGGCCATGAGCGGGTGGGGTCCGGCAAGACTTCTTAAAATCGGTCTGTGTGTTTGTTGGAATCCTGATATGAGAAGTCAGAGCTTGCAGGCAAGCTCGGGTCTGAGACCTTGAGCGGGTGGGGCCTTGGCAAGAGTTCCATGTGGCGGCTTGTATGCCGTTTGGGGAATGTTGGTAAACCCCCTTTGTTTGCGGCTTTATGCCAGTGGGGAAATGATGAGTACCCTTATGATGTGATGATGTGCTAGATGCATACGCGATAGGGTGTCTTGGGTGAAACTCGGGTTTTTGCATACATGTTGCATAAGTAGGCCCTTTCATTATATGCTCAACAATAGAGAACGCGTATGTTGTTTGAGACATCCAAGCCTGTTTTTATTGCATTACTTGTTTAAATATATATTTGCATACGAAGTGCTGACTTGCAGGTTGGAGGGGTTTCCCCGGGGTCCGTTAGGGGCGGCCGGGAGGAGATGTGTTTGGTTCACAGTTGAGGTCATCTTTGCTGACCCACGTTACAATCAAATTTTTACAGGGCAAGAATTGCAAACAGGAGCTAGCTCGCCGTCCAAAAGGGTCTAATCCTCATGAAGTGTTACCGTTTTGCTGTAGCTCTACTTTTATGATATTGTATGTTTGATGCTCATGTTTTCCGGCTTGCATGCCGAGGTAGTCTAGGAGTGCTTATGCACATTTATGACTGGTGTTATTATTTGAGTTTTGGACTCACTTCTGTTGTAAGGCCTTAAGGCCGCTTCGATACTCCTATATGATGTGGATAACTTCTATTCTGTTTGCTTTTTCCGCTGTGCTGTGGCTATGAGTTTTGAGATCGCGTAGTTATATCATCTTATAATACTGAAGCTGGGGCGTCTGTATGTTGTGGGGCCCCGGCCGGACCCATATTATATGATCATTACAGGGGAGGTGTTACATGTTGCGGGCGAAACCCGCCTTGATGGGGCGGGCGAAACCCATCATCGCCGGTCGGGAACTGTCGCCCATGACCATAGGGGAGGAGCCCCGTGTCGGACACTCGTGTATATATATATATATATATATCTTTATCTTTATCTTTAAAAAAAAAGTACTTTTAAAATTTTGAAATCTTAACAAAAGATTAGAACCGTTTAATATAACCCAACCTTCAATTGTTCACCATTTGATTTGTATCATAATACTGCCAGAATATGGATTCCAAAACAAATTAATATCATTTTTTGGCCCCGGTCTGCGGCCCGCGTCTGCACAGATAAGCATTCGGTCTGAGTTGTCCAATCACATTTACACTATTTTCTCCTCTTCCCGACACATCTCATTTAATGCCCCAAGACTTCGCAGGGGCTCTCCTCTCACGCTAGAAGGAAGCAGCCGACGCTGCAGAGTTGGCGGTGAAGGAAGCAGCCGCCGACAACACTGCAGGGACACCTCCACGCTGCTCGATTTTCTCAGGCGCTGGATTTCTTCCTCTCTGGTGATGGACTTCAAGATCTCAGGCGACCGGCCCACGACCACTTCATATTCTTCATCCGAACGCCGGCCGTAACTCCTTTAAACACTCCAGAACATCCTCCGCCTCTCAGCGCTAGGTTGCGCAGAGCTTCCCGCGGATACCTCTGACACCGGTAAGCTACTTCACCCACGGCTTTCCTAGCTTTCCCCTGACACCGCTCTGCAACTTCACCCACTGTTTTGCCGGTTGTGCAGAGCTTTCCTGCCCTCCGTTCCACTTCCACAGCGAACTCGGTCCTTCAGTACAGCAGAGCAGAGCACCTAAAATCTGAACCACTTCAACGGCGTCCTTCCAGGATCCAGAGCAGAGCACCTAGAATCTGAACCTGCTCCTTCTCAAAGTAGTTGCTTCATTTTTTTCCATTTTCGTCGTCCGTAATATGTAACCTGTGATGAAATTATTAGTGATCTGAATCACTGTTCTGCTATTTGGTTCGAATGATTTGGAATGTTTTTTCCTTTCGTTGTTTGGTTGGAATGGTTTGAATGATATTGTTAGTGATCTTCCAAACAAAAATTTGAATCTGTGATCTGAACCATTGTTTTGTTGTTTAGACAAGCAGTCCGGTTTGGGATCTCTCGATACGCTCTACGAAACCGTCGAGCGCCTGGACGCCAAACACTTCCAGATGGAGGCGCGCAAGGAAATGCTTCTCAATCCTCGGAGCGCTGCTGCTCGACTATGGGAGGGCTTGAAGATCAAAGGCATCCATGATCCTGATCCTACGAATTTCTTCACCTGCGGCGAAATTGGTTGCTTAACCCAGTCCACATCATATTATACCTATAACTCAAAGTGTCTATGCAGCCGCTGTGGCAAGCTGATGGGCAAAACTCGGCAATGGCCACAAAGAACATCAGAAGAGGGAGGGATCTTTGTTAACGACAACCACAACTTCATGATAACTGATGTTCTGCAGGTGATACCGTCTTCTTTACCAAAGGGATTATCCCTTTTCAAGGAGATGCAAATTAAAAACGCAAGTAAATTGGAGGAAATGGTAATAGATTTCGGCAAAGAAGAGGTAAGGCTATTCATAATTCCTTTGCAAATAGGAGGCAAACGAAGTACATTTAAACCATAACTTAACCATTATAGAAATTTTTTATATATATAAATTTCAGATTTTGAACCTTCTAAAGAGGTCATTTGTGTCCACCAACGTATTAACAATCTGTGATCTGAACCATTGTTTTGTTGTTTGGTTGGAATGATTTGGAATGTTTTTTTCCTTTTGTTGTTTGGTTGGAATGATTTGAATCTGTGATCTGTACCACAATTTTTTTCCATTTTTCTGATTATGCACCTAATTGTTAGCACCTAATTGATGTTAATGTATTTGAAATTGTTAGCACCTAATTGATATTAATGTACTTGAATTGTGATGGGAGTTAATGTGTTATAAGTGTTAAACAATGTTACATTTTTCATTTTTTTAATAAGTGATGGGTGTTATAAGTGTGTTAATGAGAGGTACTGTCGCGCGGGGCCGTGGGCGGGCGAAGCCCGCCGTCGCCGCGGGTAATGTGGCGCGGGGCCGTGGGGCGGGCGAAGCCCGCCATCGCCAGTCGGGTACTGTGGCGCGTGGCCATAGGGGCGGAGCCCGTGTCGGGCACTCAACGCCGTCGCAGCAGCCTGGGGTGTTGAGTGAGCACTCAACGCCTGGGGCGTTGAGTGCCCACTCAACGCCTCGACTCAACGCCGAGGCGTTGAGTTCCCACTCAACGCCCGAGGCGTTGAGTTCCCACTCAACGCCCGAGGCGTTGAGTTCCCACTCAACGTCTGGACTCAAGAGTTGGCACTCAACGCCTGGGGCGTTGAGTGGGCACTCGACGCCCCATGCGTGAGTGCACTCAGCGCCGCCGCAGCTGCCCTGGGGCTTGCGACGCCCGCCGTCGCTGGATTTGAGTACTGTCACGGGGCTGACACGTCGGGGCGGGCGAAGCCCGTCGTCGCGGATCAGGTACTGTGGCGCGTAGCCATAGGGGCGGAGCCCCGTGTCAGACACTCGTGTATATATATATATATATATATATATATATATATATATATATATATATATATATATATATAACAATATACATATCTTGAGCCACACCATACTTTAAGTTTTGACCATAGGATCTCACCGATTAAATCTTATCCCTACATGAGAGAGAGAGTGGGAGAGAGAATAAGAGAGAGATGACCGAACGGAGAGGAGAAATGGGCTAACAGAGAGGGGGAGAGAGTGGGAGAGAGAGGGAGTGAATAGGAAACGAAAGAGGGCAAAAAATTAATGTTTTTATGTCAAAACGTAAAAGTTTTTATAAATTAAAAATTGCAATATCGATTTATATTTTTTACGGTCATTTTGAATCCTCATATGTATATATTGCGGGCGTTGCCCGCCTTGATGCCGGCACAGCCCACAACGATGCATTGAGCACGGGCATAGCCCGTGCGAAGATGCTCGTGTGTGTGTACTATGGCTACGCGGCACAGTACCCGGCCCGTGACGGCGGGCTTCGCTCGCACCTGGCTTCGCTTGCCCCGCGGCGGGCACCGCTTATATTTAAATATTTAAAAAACATGCTTATATTTAAATATTATTATACTATTATTAAAATATATTTTAAAAAATATTTATATAATAATATTTATATAATATTTTATACCAGGTGGGATTTAATATTTAAAAAATGCATAGCTTTCTCGATTATTTAATATTTATATAATAATATTATTATACTAAATCCCGCTTATATTTTAATATTTATATAATATTTAAAAAATGTTATTTATACACGATGGCCTGCTTCGGCGAGATTTAATCCCGCTGCCTAGGCGGGATTAAATCCCGCGGGATTAATTAGGCGGGATTAATCCCGTCTGGGATTAATTAGACGTGATTAATTCCGCCAAATTAATCCCGCCTGGGATTAATTAGGTGAGATTTAGTCCCACACCGCCAGTTTGGAGTGGCTTTTCGGATATATATAGCTTTCCCTCGTTTATGTTGTGGTTGTGGGCCTGAAACTGGCGGGTCGGTGGGTTTGCTATGCTGGCGTACAGGCCCGTGCTTTGCTGTTCTTGTTGATGGGCTTGCATTTGCAGTATTTTGGGCTTGATTTTGGATTGGGCTGATGGGTTGTAGGGTGCCCTATAAAATATGCAGATTTGAGAGGCCCTATATAGGTTTAGGAGACCTAAGAAAAATATGAATGGTCCTGATTCGTTGTTGCGATCAACGGCTGCGATCAAATATTTGATTTATATTCAACGGTCGTGATCTGATTTTGATACTTTTTTATAATATATATATATATATATATATATTATATATATATATATATATGAATAACATATATAAGCTCAAAGTTTTTTAAGCATAAAAAGCTTGAGCTGGTTCTCCCACATTACATGTCGGAATTAGAAAAATAATATTTACATTTAATATCCAAGAACGAGATCTAAAACTTTCATGTTGTACATTCTTTAAAAATTTGCACGGTTTAGCCAGAATCTTGCCCGAAAGGTTGCTGCCTCGAAATGATTATAATAATACTAAATTTTAAAATTCGAGCAAGCAACCTTTCGGATCAAATTCCCGCTAAATCATGCAAATTTTAAAAGAATGTTTAACATGAAAATTGTAGATCTTATTGTTGACTAGAAAATGCATATATTATTTGTCTAATTCTGACATGTATTATGGGAGAACCAGCTCAAGCTTATATATTTCAAATCCTATACGAGAACAATATATATATATATATCTTAGTTTTTTTTTACTTTTTAAATATAAAATAATTCAATAGAATAAAATAAATTTAAGAACCGTCGGGGCCGGGCGGGGCCCGCCGCCGCAGCTCGGTGGGGGGCGAAGCCCGCCGCAGCTCTGGTACTATCACAGGGGGAGGGAAAAGCCCGCCGTTGCCGACCAGATACTGTCGTGCGGGGTACGGGGGCCCCCGTGCACTATCACTCATATGTGTGTGTATATAATATTATTTTATTATTATTTTTTTAATATTTTAATAATAATATGATAAATATTAATTAAAAGGTATTGTATATTAATCTCATTCTGTAGATCTCAAAAAAATAATTTTATTGATATATTATATATTAAAGTTGAAAAACTATATTAGAAGATATAAATATTATAAATAATTAAAGGATTTGAGAAAAAACACTTAGACATTTTAAATAAAAAATATAAAAATTTAATATATGCAGCCCCCAACATTTTCTCCTCCCCTCCTTTAGAGCATCTCCAATCGGGCTTGATTTTTCAATTTTGGGGATGATGATCCCTCCAACCATTCTGCATTTGGCCCTGTAAATATGCTGATCCTCTCTCTCCTCCTCTAAATTTGGAGGAGGAGGAGAGGAAATGGCAGAGCGACATTTTTTTTAAAATATTAAATTAGTGTATTTAGAAAATATTGGTATTAACCTATAATTGATATCACTGTTAATATACTTTTTCAATTATGACATATAATTAATATATCAATTAAATCATTTTTTTGAGACCTACAAAACGAGCCTAATATTGAGTATTTTATAATTATTATTTATTAGTCAAAGTGCAAGAAAATACATTTTACCGATTAAATTCGCATAAAACAAAATACATTCAAATTAATATGCATAAATTTTTAAATTACATTGTTTTATTGTCATGTCGTTCCCACAAATGTTCAATCAGTGTATCTCGAAGTGCAAAATGTGCATCTCTATCTTTAATCTTTCTATGCCGATTTAGGAACTGACAAAATGTCTCGGCTTCACTTGTGTTCATCTCTTCAACATTTTGAGTGGGTGGCGGCGTAGGAATATCGACATATTCATTCTCATCTCGCTCGTCCTCAACAATCATATTGTGTATTATAATGCAAGCTGTATGATATCATGTAACACATGTTTATCCCAAAAACGACATGGTCCCTTAATAATTGCAAATCGTGATTGAAAAACTCTAAATATTCGTTTTACATCTTTTTGGCATATTTCTTGCATCATTGCGAAGTATTGTTTTTTTTATTTTGTGATTGAGAAATAGTTTAAACTAGTGTTGACCATTTCAGATATATTTCGTCGGCTAAGTAATAACTAACATCATAATTTTTCCCCAAGATTATGAATGATTGTTGTTACACCATGACGTCATGAATATTAGTCTGCTCATGCTGTTGGGCAGTTCTTCCATTGTCAATGCATACAATCTAGCTTCCCAGCATCCCTGAAAACCCTCGTTATTCATATTTCTATAATAATCGTGTTACATCATTCACATTGGGATATCTCAAATATTCATCTTTGTACACATGTATAATCGCATGCAAAATCTCTTCAAGCATTGAATAACAGTTGACTCACCAATTCGAATGTATTCATTGCAATTATCAGCTAACGTTCCATATATAAACATACAAAATGTTAATGTGATTTTTTGTAAGCTTGATAATCCAAGTTTACCAACACTATTCTTCTTTTGAATGAGAAAATTATCATGTGATTCAACATCAGCGACAATGCGAAGAAAAAGATTCTTTCACATGTGAAATCTTCTTCGAAAAATGTTTCCCCATATGTGGGATGGTCAGAGAAGTTATCATTCCAAAGTCTAGTGTTACCTTCAATCCTCCTCCGGTTGATTACCACGTTGCCAGGTACAGATCCTCTGCATCGCGGACGCGTATCATCTCGAAGTTGAGCTACAATTATGACACTATTGGAGACATACATACGAGCTAAAATTTCATTTTCTTTCTCCCATTCATCCATGTCTTCTTTCCATTTGAGAAGTGTTTTATCAAATACTTCATCATCTGAAGATGATGAAGATCACAAATGGGATGACCCTGCTGAAAGTCTTTATTTCAAGGTTAGCTGGTCATCTAGGAAGTGAATAGGTATTTAAATATTTGTAGTCTTTTTGTTATCTTGTTGTTTTCTTTTATCTTTCAGCTTAGGGTGATCTAGAGCTTGTCTTTAACACCTGAAATTAATAAGAGGAAAACAAACACACAAACAAGCACACAAAGATTTATAGTGGTTTCCTCAAATTATAGGTACATCAACTGTCCCTCCCACCTTTCTAACTTTTGTTAGACAAGGCCAAACTCCTCCAAAATGCTCCTCAGAGCTTACACCTCAGGCCCTCAGCCTTACACTCAGAACTTCAGCAAGTTTCTACACTTAGTGTCCTTTTTAGGACACCTACCTCAGAACTAACAGGTTCCTACCTAAAAACTCTGTAGTGCTCCTACACTCAGTGACCCTCAAGCCACCTACCTCAGCAAAACACAATACCTACAGCTCAGGCTTCTCAACCCTACAGATTCAGGCATACATCCCTTCTCTCAGAGTGCTGCAGCACTCCTACAACTCAGTGATTAATTAATCACCTACCTCAGACTTGAAACCAAGTCCTACAACTCAGATCCAGTTGGATCCTACAACTCAAAGAGCTTCACTCTCCTACAACTCAGGCAATATTGCCCTACCTCAGGCTCAAAGAGCCCTACAACTCAGATCAAAACTTGGATCCTACAGCTCAGTGAATCAACAATCACCTACCTCAGAACACCAAGTGTTCCTACTACACAGATCTGTTGAAGTTGGTGACGGGCGGTCTGGCGGTTTGTCTTGGCGGGTTGAAGACCGCGCGGTCTGGCGGTTTGTCTCAGCCGGCTTGGAGGCGGGCGGTCTGGCGGTTCTACTCTGGCGGTCTCTCTTCCTCTCTGGTGGTAGCCGTGCGGTTAGCCCTGCTATTAACCGCGCGGCTTGTGTGCGGTTTGTTTTGTATAGTCGCTTAGTCCTGTAATTTTTTTAGTCACATCTCTTATTTGTATTCTCTCATCTCTCCTCCATTCTATATAAAGGAGGGCATACCATTGTAATAATACCTTTTTTGGATAATAAAGTTTCAATTATTCAAAAGCTTATCCGCTTGTTCTCTACTTTTCGCTTCTTTCTAACATGGTATCAGAGGACACGGTCATTTCCTCTGATTCTGTGCGCTCTCTGTTGTTCGCGGCTTGTTTTCCGCGTTCTGCGACTTGTCCGCGCGGCTTGTTTCTATCCGCGCGGCTTGTTTCTGTCCGCTGCTCTGTTCGCGCGGCTTGCTTCTTGTTCTCTTCTCCTGGTGCCTTTTCGCAGCGACCTGTTTCTTGTCGCCGCGCTCCTTGCTCTTTCTTGCTTCTCCTAGTCTTTGCGGCTTGTGTCTACCCGCTGCGGACTTCTTCTCCCTGTCGCTTCTGCTTTCCCCATCTCCGCTTGCCCCTATACTCGCGGTTTGCTGCTGTGATCTGCCTGACGTGGGGTTGTTCCTTCCTCACCCGCATCTTGGTCGCGGTCACCTGCCCCTCTCCTCTCTTCTGTTCGCTGCCTTTTCAGTCCGCGCGACCTCTTCCCCCTGTGCCTTTGACCTCTGCTAGCCGCTGCTGTTCGCGCTACTTGTTATTCCTCTACCCGTTCTGCTTGCTAGTCGCGCCGGCCTCATCTTTGCCGTGCGACCTGTTTCTCCTCTGTTCGCCGACTTTTTCAAGCCGTGCGATTCTTTCTCTGCTTTGCTCTGCTTCTTGGTAGCGGCCTCCTAGCCGCCCGACCTGTTGCTGTTCGCCGGCTTGGTGCTCTTTTCTCTTCTTGCGGCTTGTTCTTATCGTCGCGGCCTGCTCCTCTCTTGCCTCAATGGCTTTTCCTCCTCAGGCCTGTCGCCTCCGTGGTCACCTCTTCTGGTAGTGCTCATGTTGTTACTCACGGCAGATGGCTCATCGATCTGGTGCAACCAATCATATGACAGGCAATCTCAATATTTTCTCTTCTTGACACACATGCTCAGTTGCCCCCGGTCATTGTTGCTGATGGATCTCCCTCCCCGGTCCATGGGACGGGCATGGTTCAAGTCACTCCTCTCTCTGCTGGCTGATACCTTCTATGTGCCCAAGTTCCGTGCAACTTATTATCGGTTACTTCTTTATGCAAGCAACTACGGTGTTCTGTCATATTCACCCCTAGCTCTTGTACTTTTCAGGATCGGATTCCCAACGGACGATTGCTACCGGGACTGAGAGTGGTGGCCTCTACTTCCTCGACAACGTTTCTGCTTTCTCCGCCTTCTCCTCCTCCTCTACAGATCTTCTCCAATGGCATCTTCGCCTTGGACATGCTCCTCCCCGGATTCTCCGCCAGCTCTTCCCGCACCTCCCTCCTCATCATCCTCCTCTAAACTGTGATGCATGTCAACTGGCAAACATCACGCTCATCCTTCCCCCAACGCAAAGTCGAGGCTCTTCCCGTCCGTTCGACCTCGTTCACTCTGACATATGGGGACCCGCTCCTAACCTCACATCGGTCGGGGGTAGTTCCTATTTTGTCACCTTCATTGATGATTTCTCTCGATGTACGTGGGTATATCTCTCAAAGATCGCTCCGAGCTGTTCTCTGTTTGGACCTCCTTTTATTCTATGGTTAAGACTCAGTTTGATACGTCTATTAAACTCCTTCGTTCTGACAATGCTAAGGAGTATCTTAGCCACGACTTCTCCTCCTTTTGTCTTCACCATGGTGTTATTCATCAAACAAGTTGTGTCTACACACCTCCCAACAAAATTGGGGGTGGCGGAACGCAAAAACCGTCACCTTCTTGATGTCGCTCGCACTATGATGACTCAAATGCATGTTCCTCGCTCCTATTGGGGATATGCTGTCCTCCTCTCCTGCTATCTCATCAATCGCTTCCCTCCACAGTTCTCCACGGTGCTACCCCTTCTCCATTCTTTATCCAGAACAAGGATCCCTTTCCTCTTCTCTACACATCTTTGGGTGCACGCTTTTGTGCACCCCCCGCTGCCACCCGTGACAAACTCTCACCACATGCCACCAAATGTGTCTTTCTGGGCTACTCTCCCACTCAGAAAGGATATTGCTGCTTTGACCCTGTTACCCGCAAGCAATTTGTCTCTGCGGATGTCACCTTCTTTGCCAATGCCTCTTACTTCTCTCCGCTTCCTCTTCTCCTCCTCCTACTCCTACTTCTCATAACAACCCATCCATTCCCTCTGCTCCCACTGCTGTTCCGCCCTCTCCACCACTCCACCATCTTCCCCATCCTATCATCTCCCCCCTCTACTCCGCTTTCTCCTCCACTCCGCTGCCATTCTCTCTACTCCCGGGCCAGCTCTCTCCACCACGGATACGCCGGATACTGAGGCACCTGCTGACCTGGTGCATCAGGCAGATCAGGGGTTCGGGCCTGAGGCACCTGTGACCTGGATCTCCCGATTGCTCTTCGCAAAGGTGTTCGGGCTGTACCCAACACCCGCTTGCTGCAGTTGTTTCCTATGATCGTCTTAACCCTGCTCGCCGAGCTTTTGCATGGCTATCTCGGCCACTGCCACCCCCGTTCCTACCAGGAGGCCTTACTATTCTCATTGGAAAGTTGCCATGGATGAGGAGATTGCTACTCTAACTGAACGGGGCACCTGGGGACTTGTTCCTCCTCCCTTCGGACACCGATGTTGTTGGCTGTCGCTGGGTCTTCGTGGTGAAGTTTCTACCGGATGGCAGTGTGGATCGTTATAAGGCTCGCCTGGTTGCCAAGGGTTTTACCCAAACTTATGGGATTGATTACTTTACACTTTCTCTCCTGTGGCCCGTCTCAGCACTATTCGGGTTCTTCTCTCTGTGGCTGTCAAAGGGATTGGCCCATCTCGCAGCTAGATGTTAAGAATGCCTTCCTCTATGGTGATTGCAGGAGGATGTTACATGGAGCAACCTCCTGGGTATGTTGCTCAGGGGGAGACACGGGTTTTGCCGGCTAAAGAAGGCTATCTATGGCTCAAACAGAGTCCTCGTGCCTATTTTGACAAGTTCAGTGGCATTGTTGCGGCCATTGGTTTTACAAGAAGCTCAGCAGATCATCCTTGTTTGTTCGGAAAATCGCCTCTGGTCTTGTTATTCTTGCGGTTTATGTTGATGACATTCTCTTACTGGCGATGACCAGGAGGGATATTGATGACCAAGAAACACCTTCGTCAACATCTGGTCACAAAGGATATGGGCTCCCCGAAATACTTTCTGGGCATTGAATATCTCTAGAAAGCCAACTCCATGGTCCTTTCACAACGGAAATATGCTCTTGATCTTTTAAAGGAGGCAGGACTGACTGGTGCTAAACCTGCACGTTGTCCTATGGCTGTTAGAGAAGACAAAACTTGGACAGATGACTCACCTCTTCTCTCCGATCCTACGAGATACCGGCATCTGGTGGGCAAGCTCATATATCTCACGGTAACAGACCCGACATTCTCTTATGCTGTTGGCAAGGTGAGCCAGTTCATGCAAGCTCCGAGGGAGTGTGTCATCTACAATCTGCTCTGAGGATATTAGAATATATTAAAGCTGCTCCAGGGAAAGGACTCTTATTTCAGAACAATGGTCACCTTAGGGTTGAAGCGTACACTGATTCAAGCTATGCGGATGACAAAGGGGACCGCAAATCGACTTCAGGTTTCTGCACATTTGTTGGAGGCAATCTTGTGAGTTGGAAGAGCAAGAAACAGTCTGTCGTTTCCAGGTCCAGTGCAGAGGCGGAATATCGCAGCTGGCATCGACTACATGTGAGTTGAAGTGGTTGCGGGCTCTCATGCTTGACTTAGGAGAGGTTTACAACTATCCTCTTCCTTTGTTCTGTGACAATAAGGCCGCGATACACATTTCCAAAAATTCGGTCTTTCATGATGAGAACAAAACAATAGAAGTCGACTGTCATTTTATTCGGGAAGAAATATGAAGAAACAGATTTGCACTCCATTTGTTACTTCCGACAACGAGTTGGCAGATGTCTTCACCAAGCCGGTGTCGCTTCCTTTTTCCACATCTGCGACAAGCTGGGCATGATCGATATATATGCTCCAGCTTGAGGGGGAGTGTTGAAGTTGGTGACCGGGCGGTCTGGCGGTTTGTTTGGCGGGTTGAAGACCGCGCGGGTCTGGCGGTTTGTCTCAGCCGGCTTGGAGGCGGGCGGTCTGGCGGTCTACTCTGGCGGTCTCTTCCTCTCTGTTGGTAGCCGTGCGGTTAGCCCTGCTATCTAACCGCGCGGCTTGTGCGGTTTGTTTTGTATAGTCCGCTTAGTCCTGTAAATTTTAGTCCCACATCTCTTATTTGTATTCTCTCATCTCTCCTCCATTCTTATTAAAGGAGGGCATACCATTGTAATAGATACCTTTTTTGGATAATAAAGTTTCAATTATTCAAAAGCTTATCCGCTTGTTCTCTACTTTTCGCTTCTTTTCGCTACTTTCTAACAAGATCTAAACAGATCTGACACTCAGCCTAATTATTTAGGCATACATTCAGATTCAATACACACTGAATCCTACAGGATAAATTAAACAAAGTGTTCATGTATCTGACTCAGAGATTAATCTCTGAGTCTACCTTGCTGGACTGAACAGATTTCAGTTCAGACCACTTGCTGTTGAAGACAAGAGTCCTCTTAGGCAGCTAACTTCTTTGCTGATCAGATTTACTCAGTAACCTGCTGTTGAAGGAATGAGTCCTATTCAACAGCTATCTTGTTCTCCCCAGAACTCTCTCGCTGAAGTGGAAGAAGCTTTAGCTAACTTTTTTTTGCCCTTTGGCTTTCTCTGCTGGACAGCTCTTTCAAGCTCATTGGAGAAGACGATGATGTCCAGTCGGCTCTTTTCTTTTTGAAAACACTAGAAAAGTTCTTTTGACTTGCTCCACACATTTCTTTTTGTAGCTCGTCGATCAACGACTCTTTTTGAACTTAGTGGGGCCCACTTGCAGCATCCAGCTGCATCTTGCTTCAACGAAAGAAGATGTATAATAGTTTTACAACAGAGTTATCATGTTCTGTAGCTTTACTGTACTTGATTTGAAATGAGTTGACTTTGTCGATCTTGTAGATTTTGTTGATGTCAACACCTCTGGACTTAGCCAAAATCGATCATCAGTAGAGTAGGCATTGAGTGAATGAGCTTCACTCAACGTCAAAGTACTTAGACAAATCTGTCTATCTAGGTGTTGACAGCATTGAGTGAGTAATGCATACTCAACGCTTTTTGCCTTAACCCTTTCTGCAGCCTCTTCTGCATGCATGACGTTGAGAGCGTTGAGTGAACACACCTCACTCAATGCCTTGTGCCTTAACCACATTCTGCATTTTAGGTGTTGAGAGCGTTGAGTGAACATGCCTCACTCTACGCTTTTTGTCTTAGCCATTTTTGCTTCTTCAGCATCTTAAGTGTTGAGAGCGTTGAGTGAACACACATCACTCAACGCTTTCTGCCTTAGCCCTATTTTCTGTTTTAGAAATCAGTTTGAGTTCGACGAACTCTGAGCTCAGCTCGACGAACAAGTAAAAACTTAGTTCGACGAATTTAAAGTTCAGCTTGACGAATAAGTGAAAGCTTAGATCGACGAACTCAGGGCTTAGTTCGACGAACTCTGAACTCAGCTTGACGAATTTCTGTGTCAAGATGAACACTTCTTTTGAGAATTTAGTCAACACAATATCACATGGTGTTGAGTGTGCTTGCCTCACTCAACGATTGTAGACTTGGTAAATATTCACAGTTTTCATATAGCGTTGACTGACTGAGCTATACTCAACGATTATGGGCCTATAACATTGAGTGAATGATCTTCACTCAACACATGTGGACTTAGCCACTTTTTAGCCCATTTCTCTTTAGACCTTGACTGCATTAGCCTGTCTCACAGCCTTTTACTGTATGACGTTGAGTGAGTTGACTTCACTCAAAGCCTGTGGAATTAGCCACTTAGGCTATCTATCCCATCATTGCTACTAGGACATCCAATACATTTTTTTATGTATATTATTGACAAGATTGACTTACTCAAATATGAGACATTGAGGGCAATGGACCCAACAATCTTCCCCTATCTGAGGAAGTCAAAACTCTTAAGCAAGTGAAGAGTCAATGACATACATAACACTATGCAACAATAAGAATTTTAAGGAAATTTATAGTTACCACTTTTTTTCACATGTCCTTGTCTGTAGGGTGATCAATACCTGCTCCCCCCGAATTGCTGCAGCCACTGAATTGAATTGATTCTGATACACCTTGCATGTACATCTTTTCCTCCCCATTTTTGAATTCAGCAAATAGCTGGTGAGGTTCTGAATTTCTGGAACATGCTCCCCCTCAATTGATGCACCAACTTGAAGAGTCTTTATTGTTCTCAAGAATAATTACATCTGCAAAATACAAAATAATTTGCAACAAAACTGAGGAGCAACTGAAGCTATATCAGGTTTAACATACCCAACACAAATTTGAGGGTGTTAAATTTAGCTTCATCTAGTGGCTTAGTGAAGATACCAGCCACTTGTTTGTCGGTTGGGACAAACTCAAGGTTGATATCTCCACATTCCACATGCTCCCTAATGAAATGATATCTTATTTCAATATGCTTAGTCCTGCTATGAGATACAGAATTCTTAGCAATTGAAATGACACTATTAAAATCACAAAATAAAGGATTTCTACTTATCTGAAGGTTGTAGTCTTGGAGCTGATGCTGGATCCACAACAATTGAGCACAGTAGCTATCTGCTGAGATGTACTCTGACTCTGTAGTTGAAATTAGAACACTAGTTTACTTCTTGCTGCTCCATGAAACTAATCTTCCTCCCAGGAATTGACAGGTGCTAGAACTACTCTTCTTGTCTTCTTTGCAGCCTATAAAGTCTGCATCTGAATAGCCAGTTAGTTCAAATTACACATTCCTAGGGTACCACGAGCCAAGATCAGGTGTGCCCTTAAGATACCTCAGAATTCTTTTTTTTGCAGCAGAGTAATGAGAATCTTTGGGCTAAGCCTGATACCTAACACAAACACATATAATATACATGATGTCTGGCCTACTAGTAGTTAGATAGAGAAGAGAACCAATTATCCCCATATACAAAGTCTCATCAACAGGTTTCCATGCCTCATCTTTGCATATGAACATACTTGATCCAATGGGAGTTCTCATGGTTGAGGAATTTTCCATACCAATTTTTTTTATTAACTCCCTAGTGAACTTAGACTGGGATATGGACAAGCCATCATCAATCTGTCTTACTTGGAGACCCAAGAAAAACTTAAGTTCACCCATACTACTCATCTCAAACTTTTCCTGCATAGGTTTGGCAAACTTCCTGCAGAGGTTGTTATCAGTATATCTAAATATGATGTCATCTACATAGATCTGCACTAGGATGATCTTACCCTTTGATTCTCTAAGGAATAAGGTCTTGTCTATCTTTTTTCTTGAGAATTTGTTCTCAATGAGGAATCTAGACAATGTCTCATACCATGCTCTAGGGGATTGCTTTAGCCCATATAGAGCTTTCCAAAGTCTATAAACAGAATCAGGTGAGTTAGGAACTACAAAAGCTGGAGGCTGTTCAACATAGATTATCTCTTTTAAGTCACCATTCAGGAAGGCTGACTTCACATCCATCTGGTAGACCTTGAATCCCATGTGTGCAGCATATGCAATAAATAATTTTATGGCCTCCAATCTTGCTACAGGGGCAAAGGTTTGATCAAAATCAATGCCTTCTTCTTGTCTATACCCCTTAACTACTAATCTTGCCTTGTTCTTAATTATAATGCCATTTTCATCAAGCTTGTTTCTGTAAATCCACTTGACTCTAATGACATTATGTTCATGAGGTCGGGGAACCAAGTTCCATACATTGCATATTTTGAACTGGTTCAGTTCCTCTTGCATAGCCATTATCTAGAATTGATCTATACTGGCCTCTTCAAACTTCTTTGGCTCCATTTGTGACAGAAAGCTTGCATACATGACTACATTCAGATTCCCGCTTCTTGTCACTACTCCATGCCTTGGTTCACCAATGATTTGGTGAATTGGATGGTCTCTTAAATGCCTTGTTGCTGGAAGTAATCTTCTTTCAGTTTCAGCTTCAGGAACATTTCCTTGATGATCTTCATCTGCTCCAAGTGTGTCTGATGGACCTTCTGGAATATCCACATCACTCTAGATAGCTAGTTCTGCTTCCTTGATGGTCAAATTATCCATCATCTGTTCTGTACTTACAGTGCTGGAAGAGGGGCTTGGCAACACCCTATTAATCATGCTAGACTCATCAAAGGCTACATAAACTAACTCTTCTACAACTTGGATTTTCAAGTTGTAGATTCTATGAGCTTTTCTATGATTATTGTACCCAACAAAAATCTCATTAAAGGGTTTGGCAGCAAACTTAGTGATATAGGACTTTCCATTATGAAGCACATAACATTTACTACCGAAGATTATGAGATAACTCATGTTTGGTTTTCTGCCTTTCAAGATCTCATAGAGAGTCTTCTTGTGGCATTTGGTGATAGAGGCCCTATTGAGGACATGACATGCAGTATTTACTGCCTCAGCCCAGAAGTATTCTGGGAGAGATGTGTCACTCAAAAGGGTCCTACCAGCATCTATGAGAGTTATATTTTTTCTCTCAACTAACCCATTTTACTGGGGTGTTGGTGGTGCAACCATAGTGATCTGGAAGTGATCAAGCATGTAGCCTCACTGCCAACTCAGTATGAGCCTATCAGGGTCGCATATAAGATTGTGGAGAAATTGGGAGATTGGATCTGTACTATATAGCTCATATGATGAGTTGAAGGATATTAAAAAAGGATCTGAAAATATTCTAAGGCATTTGGCGTTGAGGGTGTTTAGCTCACTCAAGGCCATGGGGTTATTTGCGTTGAGTGTGCTTAGCTCACTCAACGCCATGTGGCTGAAGGTGTTGAATGTGCTTAGTTCACTCAATGCCATGGAGGTTGAAAGATTTTAAGGCATTAGGCGTTGAGTGTGTTTAGCTCACTCAATGCCATCGAGCTGAAAGCGTTGAGAGCGTTGAATCCAGTCAATGTTTTTGCAGGTTAAGTGTTAACTCTGCGAATGTTGGCATTGAGTGCGTTGACTATCGTACTTAAGCGTTGAGTGTGTCGAGTCCACTCAACGCCTTCGTCGAGTAAAGGATTTACTTGATGAATCTGGCTCTTAGGCATTGAGTGTATTGTATTCACTCAATGTCGTTCGACGAATGAAGTTTGACATTCTGGCCTGCGGCGCAGATTTCGTCGAGCTGAGTTCGACGAATCCAGTTCGATGTTCTAGCCTTTGGCATATATTTCGTCGAGCTGAGTTCGAAGAATCCAGTTCGACGTTCTGGTCTTTGGCGCAGATTTCGTCGAGCTGAGTTCGACAAATGCGTTCGACGTTCTGGCCTTTGGCGCAGATTTCGTCGAGCTTGAAAGTTAGGGTTAGATCTGATATACTTTAGAGGGGGGGGGGGTGGTGAATAGAGTATCTTGAAACTTATAAGACTTTTTGCTGTAAATAAAAATCAATCCTAAAATAAAATAATCTACCACGGACACAACAAATGTGAACTAACTATCACAGACACAGCAACCTAATCAGCACAACCACAACAAGAACAAAAGGAAAAATATGGCAAGCAGACAACACAAGAATTTTATAGTGGTTCCCCAACCTGGGTACATCAACTCTTCTACCACCCTGGTAGGAATCCACTCAGGTTTTTGATTAGGTGACTGCCGCCAATGAGCTTTTGATCAGATGCTTAAAAACCAATACCAAGTCTTTTGGTCAGGTGACTTGAAACCAGGAATAACTTTTGAAGGGAGTTAAAGAACCCTTTTCACAGTGGGGGTGAGAGCGTGATGTTGTCTTCTCTTTCTCAAATACAACTGAGAAGACTTTAGTGGATCTTTTGATGTTAATAAAGCTCCCCCTGAGATATTGATTTGTTCAAGAAGGTTGGAGCTTTGCTGCAGGGTGAGCAGGTCTTCAATGTTTCAGCCTTGACCAGAAGGTATCCAGGAACTTCTTGACTGATAGAGTATTTGTTGTCCTCTGAAGAATCATGGAATGAAGAAAAGAAAAAGACTCTTGATTTTTGAATAGTTCTTCTTCTTCTTCTTCTTCAGCTTCTATGATTTCTCTGGTCTAGGGCTTCTTGTTTCTTGACTGTGTTATTGCCCTGTGTGTTGCTTGTTCTCTTTCTTAAAATTCCCAATCTGCTTGTTTTTTTGTTGTGTTCCATGAAATCTTCCTTCTGAATTTTGAATTTGTTTCAGCATTGATTGCTAACGGCCTTGAGAATGTCTGCATTAAATGATTTCCTCAACTGTTCCATTGAAAATGGGCAAGTAATAATCCTGATGAAGACCGTAATCAATGCTTGCTTCTAACGGTAATATTCAGAGAATATTTAAGCATTGATTATTCAGGAATTATTGGAATAAAATAAGGACAGAGGAGATGAAAAGTCCATGTCTAGAACTGCACAGAAATCGTCGACCAAAGAATAAAATTCGTCGACCTGGGTCCTGAGTTCGTCGAGCTGAGAAGTTATGTTTATCGACCAGATAATTGTTGTTCGTCGACCTGAGATCCAAGATCGTCGACTTAAGAACAGATATCTGCTTTCTCTAGAGCCTTGCTAATTATGTGCATCAAGATCGTTGAGCTGAGATTCTAACTTCGTCGACTGGAGTTCAGTGAAATGTTTCTTGGACTTAAGAATGTTTGAAGTAAAGTGTCCAGAAATCGTCGATCTGAGAATTAAATTCGTCGAGCTGAGAACATGAATTCATCGACTGGAGTATGATTCTGGACTTAGAATGTTTAAAGTAGAGCATCCATAAATCGTCGACCTGATATTCTAACTTCGTCGAATGGAGATCAAAGAAAGGAATTCTGGACTTGGAATGTTGAATTATAGTGTCCAGAGATCGTCGACCTGAGAACCAAGATCGTCGAGCTCAGCTCAGAGAATTTTCTCTAAATTCGTCGAGCTGAGCACGACTTTCGTCGACCTGAGTTAGACGAACGTCGAACTCATTTTCTGAGTCTTTGAAATTTCTCTAAGTCTTAAGTCCTTTGCAGTCTATTGATGGCTGCTCCATGTAGTGTTGACTCTAAGGACATGGCCTAGACTCTAGGACACAGACATGACCCTGGCTATACATGTTGGGTCAAACATCCTAGCTTAGTGAACCTAGCCCAAATCCAACTAGGGATCCAATAGAGCTGAGTTCGACGAATTATTCGTCGAACTGAGTTCGACGAATTGTTTGTCGAGCTGAGTTCGACGAATGCCCGTGCTGAGTCAAATGTTGACTTGCTGGATCTATCTCCTGGGTTATAAATAGGATGCTTTAGGGTTTTCCTGGGACGGTTCTTTTCTTTCTGCACACGAGACGATACTGTACGATAAGAAGAAAACCTAGAAACCAGACGAAAGTGTTCTACCAATCCTGTTGCCGATTCCGATCCCAATCCCGGTGAGTGTCGTGCCGCCTCTCCTACAATAGATCTAGCAGTCCATGGAGATGTTGAGAGTCCTCTCTCGACCAAGCACTCGTGTGACAAGTTGCTGTGGGTTCTCCCGATCGTGTGGATTACTATAGAGGCGCAGATATATATTCTGCGCTCAAGACTCTAGCCGCTGTGTGGCCGGCCTAATTTTTCTGGAGCATCTAGGTTGAGTTCTGACTTAATCCCTCAAAGGTAATTTTTATTACAATATGCTTTACTTCTTGATTTATGAATATTGCTAGATCCGAACTCATTTGGGTTTTTCTTGTTCTTTTTCTGCTATGTGCGTAAGTGTTGTGCCATCCCCAAAACCCAATAGTGGTATCAGAGGGAGGTTGCCAGTAATATTCATTGTTTCAAAAGTTGCTGAATCCATGACATGTAGATTTAGTAATTTTGAAGTGTTCCAAATGCCCAAATCTAGTCTTGGATCTTTCCAAGAACGCATGTGATTTCTTTGAGTTTACTCCTTAACAGTAACCGTCACTGTGTTGGTTTGTGAAACTAAGTATGTGTTAGATTTTGAATCTCACATAAAGTGACGTACTTATCTACTGTGTAAGTGGAGTTGGTGTTGCTCATGTCCCGTGCATGTAGGGCTAAAGATTTGGACATGTTCTAGATGTTCAGACTTAGCCCAGCTCATCAAATGTTGATGATTCTTATTCACATCTGGGATGCATTTGGATTATGCTTGTTGTATTTTATTATGCTTGATGTGCACGCTGGTTAAGTGTTAACCATGATTAAAGAGTTAATCAACTGTTTAAAATCTCTTAAGTAATATTAAGTATTTAGATGCCTTCCGATGGACGACACTCTTCCTGCCTCGATCGATGAAGTGTGGGCTTGCCAAAGCAAGGTACATTAATCTATCTTGATGAGGGTGCGAGCAGATAATTGTGATATCCCACTGCCGACATCAAGTCTAACTTAACTGGGTGACCTCAAATGTTGAGTGCCCAGAGACATGAGGTTGATATGCACTATATGATGGATGCGAATAAAGAGTTATTCATCAGGCATACAAGAATTGCATTGTGATGCAATTGGCAAGTGTTGCCTACCTAAATAGCTGCATTGTGAGAGAAAAGCCAAAGCTGACTCATAGTGTTTATGAAATATGGATCTTGTCCAGTAAGAGGGTTACTCGCCAAACTCTTCGAATTGATATCGAGAGTTATCAGTTTGATAAAAATATTGGGAGCTTTTGATTAAAATCCTAATTGAAAGATAAATTGTATTTTGAAATGTGGTACTAATTTGCTTTGCTTGTATTCTTGTAGAATTTCCATGGCAAGTGGTTCACACTCCACCCTGTCCCTCAGAGCGATCCTTGAGAAGGAGAAGCTGATTGGTACAAATTATTTGGACTGGTACAAAAGCCTGAGAATTGTTCTCAGATAAGAGCGTAAGCTCGATGTTTTGGAAGAGGTATCCCCTGATGAGCCTGCCGGGAATGCACCCCGTGCTGATAAAGATGCTTATAAGAAGTATCTTGACGACTCCTTAGACGTCGAATGTCTCATGTTAGCGACCATGAACTCTGAGCTTCAAAAGCAACATGAGAACATGGGTTGTAAGGACATTGATGAGCATCTCAAGAAAATATTTCAAAGGCAAGCTCGTCAAGATAGATTTGACGTCACCAAGACGTTATTCCAGTGTAAGATGGGGAGCTTGAAACCTAGTAGGGACCCACGTACTCAAGATGATTGGGTATATCAAGAACCTTGAAAGACTAGGTTTCCCTCTAGGCTAAGAGTTGGCTACATACCTGATCCTGCAATCGTTGCCAGACAGTTATGAGCAGTTCATCTTAAACTATAACATGAATGAAATAGACAAGACACTGACCGAGCTCATAGGCATGTTGCATACTGCTGAGATTAATATGAAGAAGGCCAAGTCTACTAGCCCCATATTGATGGTGCAGAAAGGCAAGGCCAAGGCCAAGGGCTTCAAGAAGATGAAGGTGGGACCTAAGTCTGGACTAGAGCCCAAGTCTTCTACACTGAAAAGGAAAGGCTCAGGGAAAGAAGGGAAGTGCCACCATTGTGGCAAAGCTAGTCATTGGAGGAGGAATTATCCTTCATACATTGAGGTCTGCAGAAGATAAGAGGAGGTATGACCTCCACTTCAGGTATATATATTATAGAGATAAACCTTTCTGCTCCTTCATCCTGGGTATTAGATACCAGATGTGGTTCTCATATTTGTATAAATGTGCAGGAACTAGGAAGAAGAAGAATGCTGAGTAAAGGAGAGGTGGACCTGCGCGTTGGCATTGGAGCAAGAGTTGCTGACATTGCCGTGTGAGTTTATTGTCTTGCTTTGCCCAGTGGGCTTGTAATAGAACTGGATAATTGTTATTTTGTTCCTTCCATAACTAGAAACATTATTTCCTTTTCATGTTTGGACATGGTAGGTTTTTCTTTTATTATTAAGAACAACTGTTATTCAATATTTAAGAATGATGTTTGTTATGGTGTAGCCCAAATGTTTAATGGTCTGGATGTTTTGAACTTAAACCATCCGATCTATAATATTGAAAATACTAAAAGACTAAGAACAAATGACTCGAACCCTACGTATCTTTGGCATTGTCGTTTGGGCCATATAAATGAGAAATGTATATCCAAGCTCCATAGAGATGGACTGTTGGACTCATTTGATTATGAATCATTTGAGAGATGTGAATCTTGTTTGTTAGGCAAGATGACTAAAGTTCCTTTCACTAGCTTCAATGAGAGGGCTGATGATCTCTTGGGTATAGTACATAGTGATGTATGTGGACCCATGAGTTCTATGGCTAGAGTTGGGTGCTTCTACTTTGCTACATTTACTGATAATTTCAGTAGATACGGATACGTGTATCTTATGAAGTGCAAATCCGAAACCTTTGAAAAGTTCAAAGTGGTTAAGAATGACGTAGAGAACCAATTGGGTTAGAAGGTTAAAGCGCTCCGATCTAAGCGAGGTGGCGAATATCTAAGTCATGAGTTTTGTGATTATCTAAAAGAGTGTAGTATTGTATCACAGCTCACTCCACCTAGGACACTGCAGCATAATGACGTGTCTGAGTGGAGGAATCGTACTTTGTTAGACATGGTGTGATCGATGATGAGTCATGCAAATCTGCTTGTTTCCTTTTGGGGTTTTGCTCTAGAAAATGCTGCTTTAACATTAAATCGTGCTCTAATGAAAGCAGTTCTAAAAACATCATATGAGATATGGACTGGGAAGCGTCCCAGTATGTCGTTCATTACGGTTTGGGGATGTGAGGCATACGTGAGACGTCAAATGCGCGATAAGCTGGAACCCAAATCAGATAAGTGTTATCTTATGAGGTATCCTAGGGAAACCAAAGGGTACTATTTCTACCTACCGTGCGAGGGCAAAGTGTTTGTCACATGGACTGGTGTCTTTCTTGAAAAAGAGTTCTTAAGTAGAAAGACAGTCAGGATAGAACTTGAAGAAGTTCAGAACCACTTGTTAAATTTTCTCAACGTGGTCAGCAAGATAGCCCAAACGCCAAATTAATATCTTCGGAACTACCCAGTTCGCACGTTGAACCAGCGGAAACCAAGGACTTAGAGGTACAAAGGTAAATCCCAACAAACAATGGAAGCACAAGCAGGTCTATTATTCATTCACTTCTTTACAATGCGAGGCATACATAGCGAGACATGATTTCGCTAGTATAACAGCTGAAAAACAGAAGCACCAAAAAACAAGCCGGGCGGACAGCACCCGAGTCCGCCGAGACCGCGAGGTCGCCGAGGTTGCCGAAGCCGCCCGAACTATGCTGCAATCCGCCGAATACCATGGAGTCCGCCGAAGCCGCGAGGCCGCGCGGACACACCGTTATTCGCCTCCTGCTGAACCCGAACTGAGGAACACCCCTACCCGCCTGAAGCCGGCGGACAGGTTATTGAAGCTGGCAAAGTTGAAACAGAACTGACAAGCCGCAGAGCGACCTCCTGCTGAGTCCGCAGAGACCGCACACTTCCAAGCACTGACCGAAGTCACAGCCAAACTCCTAGCTCCTTGAAGTTATCCGCGCGACCTGCACACAGCAAACCGTCAGCCTGAAACAATCCGCGCGGACTGGCAAACACAGACCGCAACACTTCGCTCAACCCAATTTACTATTCACTCAGGTTACTTAGGTTACTGTAGATGTGCCAGGGGGGTCCTATTTATAGGCCAGGTGAGGAGTGTGGTCACCGCCCAAGAGATAGCGACACCGCCCCAGTCCTCGCGAATACAAACGACCGTCCGCTCAGTCCGCGTGGACTTAGCTGGTCACCAAGGAAAACCGCCAGGAGCAAGGCAACCATTGACGAACCCTCTCCAGTCCGCCTAAGCTAAGCGGACAAGGCATCAGCCCGCAAAGCTCCAACCGCTTCAGGACAGCAAACCCCCTTCAATGGCTGTCCGCACCAACCCGAGGCAGTCCGCAAGACACACAGCTCAATCCGCCACAAGTCCACGACCAAAGGCAGCTAAAAACAGACCGCCCGGTCACAGCGGACTCGGCGGATACGGCGGACACACTGAACTCGGCACCAAGTGTGACCAAGCCCAAAACCATAAAGGGCTAATGCGAGCTTGGCGGACGCAAAACCCCAGTCCGCCAAAACACCACAGCTCAGACCGCCACAGTCCGCGAGCTCCTCGCACTCCTGCCCTATCACAGCGGTCTAATCCCAGACTCCAACACCAGGCCGCCACAACGATCTCCACAGCAACTCGCCTGCTGTGCCACCAGAGCTCGACAAGGCCTCAACCAAGCTCTAAGCTCAGTCCGCAAGCTTCCCGCGGACAAGAGCCAACCCGCCTTTCAGCACAAGCTTGCACCCGCGGCCACTGAGCAAAGCACCAGTCCGCAAAGCCTCTCTATCCGCAGATACCAGACCGCACCAAACCGCGGACTCCATGCAACAACCCGCTCAGAACACAGCCGGCTTCCACCAGACTTTCCACCAGGCCGCAAACCTCAGTCCGCCTAGTCCGCCCAGTCCGCCAAAGCTGTCCGCCACAGGCCGCCCGGCCTGTCCCGTCACCCACTTCCACTTCACAAATTTCAACACTCCCCTTGAAGTGAGAAGTGGTGACCAAGCCCAGTAAGCTGCGCAAGCGTTCAAAGGGCCCCTTCGACAGTGGCTTTGTGAAGATGTCAGCAAGATTATCTTCACTCCGAACATGCCCGACCAGCAGAGACCCCTCCAACACCTTCTCCCTGATGAAGTGGTGATCAATCTCTATATGCTTGGTCCTGGCGTGACACACTGGATTGTTTACCAGTTTGAGAGCACTCTCATTGTCACCCCAGAGTAAAGTAGGCCCTTGCACTTCTTCATGGACATCCTCTATAAGCCTCCTCAACCAAATGACTTCCCGAGCAGCCAAGGCCGAAGCCTTATACTCCGCCTCCGTGGTTGAAACCGACACCGAGTCCTGCTTCTTGCTACACCACGAGATGCTAGCTGAACCACAAGTGAACACATAACCTGAAGTAGACCTTCGATCATCCGAATCACCGCCATAGTCAGCATCCGTGTACCCGAGCAATGCAACCTCCACGTCTCTTCTATAGAGGAGTCCCATGTCAGAAGAAGCCTTGACATACTTCAGAATTCCCTTCGCCGCCACTAGATGAGATTGCTTTGGTTCAGCCATATACCGACTTACTCGGCCAACAGCATAAGCGATATCCGGCCTTGTAATCATCAGGTAAATCAAGCTCCCAACAAGAGCCCTGAACACAAAGGGATCATGAATAACCCTTCCCTCATCTCGTCGAAGCTTCAGCCCAGATTCCAGTGGAGTAGAGCACTTCTTCCCTTCGCCCATGCCAAACCGCTTCACAATGCGATCAGCATACCCTTTCTGGCTAATGAGAACCCCACACTCCTTCCTCTCCACTTCAAGACCAAGAAAGTGATGCAACTCTCCCAAGTCCTTCATCTCGAAGCATATAGCAAGCTCTGCCCTGAGCCTTGCTACTTCCTCCTCCGAGTTCCCTGTGATGATCATGTCATCCACATACATCAGGACCAAGACTCTTAGCTCTCCCTTCTTCTTGACGAACAAGCTTGAATCCGAGTTGGAAGCCAGGTATCCACAGAATTGCAAGTACTCTGCAATCTTCCCATACCACGCTCGAGGAGCTTGCTTCAACCCATAGAGAGCCTTCCTGAGTTTGCAGACATAGTCCGGATGCTTCTCAGAGACAAAACCAAGCGGCTGATCCATGAAGATGTCCTTGTCAATCTCTCCGTAAAGAAAGGCATTCTTCACATCGAGTTGCCACAACCTCCATCCCTTACTAGCAGCCAAGGCGATCACCACTCTAACAGAAGTCATCTTCGCAACTGGACTGAATGTCTCCTCATAGTCTTCTCCATACTGCTGTGAGAATCCTCTAGCGACCAGGCGAGCCTTGAACCGATCAATGCTCCCATCAGCCTTCTTCTTCAACTTATACACCCACTTGCAAGTAACCGGAGTAACGCCATCAACCTTGGGCACAAGGTCCCAGGTTTCATTCTTCTTCAGAGCATCAATCTCTTCCTTCATGGCATCATCCCACTCCTTTACTCCAGTGGCCTCGTTGAAGTTTGTAGGCTCTTGCTCATCCAGAGGACCTGCAAAGAAGCAGGAGACAAAGCTCACTGCATTCCCATCACAATACCGAGCCAGTGGCTTAACCACCCTCTTCGATCTCCGAAGACACAGCTCCTTGCTCACGGCTTCCGTTGCTTCTTCGGGCTCCACTCCTACCTGGGGCAAGCATTGAACAGTGCTCCCCCTGCTTCCTGAGCCAGAAGGCTCAGCCTCGGAGTTCGAAGCAACAGGAGCTGCTGGTGAAACAGCAAGCTCCTCTTCCAAGCCTTCAGCAGCCTCCACCGGTGCTTCATCATCCTTGCTACTTTCGGTTAGCTCCACCGAGCCACCTCCATATTACGTCAGCTCGTCGAAGACAACGTCTCTTGACACCACGAACTTCTTTGTCACAGGGTCCATGCACTTCCATCCCTTCTTCCGCTCATCATAGCCAACAAAGACAAGTTTCCTTGCCTTCGCATCCAGCTTTGTCCGTGAAGCATCCGGGACATGCACGTAGCAAGTTGAACCGAACACCCTAAGGTGTTCAACACTCGGCTTCTACTTCAGCAACAACTCAATAGGAGTCTTCATGTTGATAGGGCTGAGTGACATCCGGTTGATAACATAAGCAGCACAAGACATTCCCTCCGCCCAAAAGGACCTTGGGATATCTTTCGCATGAAGCCAGCATTTGCAGGTCTCCGTCAAATGACGGATCTTCCGCTCCGCTACCCCATTTTGTTGTGGAGTGTGAGCACAAGCTCCCGTTGGATCCCGTGCTTCCTGCAGAAGTTAGAAAACTCGGAAGAGACAAACTCCCCCCCGTTATCAGTTCTAAACTTCTTAATCCGCAAGCCAAGCCGGCCTTCTACCAACTCCTTGAACTCCACGAACAAACGGAAGGCTTCCGACTTCTCCTTTAAGAAGTACACCCAAGTATACCTTGAGTAGTCATCAACCAAGACAAGCATGTATTTGCTTCCACCAAGGCTGACAGTAACCGTTGGTCCCATCAGGTCGCCATGAATACACTCCAGTGGTTTCTTGCTCCTTGTTTGTGATTTATCAAATGGAAGGCGATGTGCCTTTCCATATTGACAGCCCGCACAAACATGCCCATCACCAAAGGAGGACAACATCGGCAACCCCCTCACCAAACTTCTACTCGCCATTGCCTTCAGCTTGTCCATGCCAACATGCCCCAGCCTCTTATGCTAGATAGCCGCACTATCATTGGCCCTCATTCTATCAACATAAGCACTGGTGGAAAGAACATACAAGCTCTTCACCCTTCTCCCAACATGAGCAACATCAACCTTCACCGCTGATACGTTGCGAAGGAACCTCACGTCTGTTGGCCCAAACAGAACGTGATACCCAGCGTCCACCGCATTGGTCACCGAGAAGAGGTTTTTCTTCATGCCCGGTACGCGATACACACTCCTTAACGTAAGTGGCCCCTGATCACTACCCAATGACACGACCCCCTCTTTCTCTACTGCATAAACAGTATTATCAGCAGTGATAATAGCTTCATTACCTGAGTAAGCCTGCATGGAGGTGAACTTTGATTTGTCTCCGGTGAGGTGATGACCACACCCGGAGTCCATGATCCACTCGCTGTTGAAGTCCTCAGCAGACAGGGCCCGGACAGAAGTGGCCGTCATAAAGGATCAGCCCCATTATGCTTCTTCACTTCTTGAGCAAGCTTCCTCCTTTCCCGCAGCATGCCCAGGCTGCAGTTTGACCTTGCAGTCCCGCTTGAAGTGCCCACGCTGATGACACCGGTAGCACTTCAGATTCTTCTTCCAGTCCTTAGGAGCATTGCTCCTCTCTGGCGGATATGAAGTTGAAGTCTCCTTCTCACCAGCGGCCTGCACCTTCTTCTTCTTCTTCCCTTCCCATCCCTTCTTCTTGCCTGAGAAGAGGGCTTCGCTGCCTTCCTGATTCAGGTTCACTCCAGCCATCTGCCTTGCTAAGCTCTCCTGCGAGGCAAGCAGATTCTCTAGCTCCAACAGCGACGGCTGAGTAGCCCACCCTTGAACAGATGTAACAAAGGCCACATACTCCTTCCGCAAGCCGCGGATAATGTGCCTTTTCATCTTTGCCTCAGAGATAGGCTCATCAGGATCCAGTGCCGACAGCTCAACACACAAGCTCTTCATCTTTAAGAAGTATTTGGAGATGGAAAGGTCTCCCTGAGTTGCCCTGACCAACTCATTCTCCAGGAACTGCAGCCGCGCCACATTCTTCCTATTGAACAACTCATCAATGGTTGTCCAAATATCAGCAGCCGACTCACACCCAATGATGTGATCAAATAGCTCCGGTGACACGGCTCTCTTCATAATGAACTCCGCCTTAGCATTCGTTCTTCTCCAGAGCCTCACCTGCTCAGCAGTACCGAAAGCAGCAGTTACTTCCTGTCTGTCGTCTCCACCGACGACTTCCCACAGCTCCTCTCCAAGAAGATAACTCTTCATGCACGACTTTCACTTTTTGAAGTTAGTCGGCGTTAAGAGTTTAATGCCTAGACCTCTTGCAAAGCTCCCTTCCATTGCAAACACCTGTTGGTACCCTTCAGCAGCTCCGAGCAACAACACAGGTTGAACACCACTCAATCACTGAGTCACAACACTGGCTGACTTCCGCTCACGCAACTGAATCACCGAAACCTCAGAAACCTGGCTCTGATAACATGTTAAATTTTCTCAACGTGGTCAGCAAGATAGCCCAAACGCCAAATTAATATCTTCGGAACTACCCAGTTCGCACGTTGAACCAGCGGAAACCAAGGACTTAGAGGTACAAAGGTAAATCCCAACAAACAATGGAAGCACAAGCAGGTCTATTATTCATTCAATTCTTTACAATGCGAGGCATACATAGCGAGACATGATTTCGCTAGTATAACAGCTGAAAAACAGAAGCACCAAAAAATAAGCCGGGCGGACAGCACCCGAGTCCGCCGAGACCGCGAGGTCGCCGAAGCCGCCCGAACTATGCTGCAATCCGCCGAATACCACGGAGTCCGCCGAAGCCGCGAGGCCGTGCGGACACACCGTTATTCGCCTCTTGCTGAACCCGAACTGAGGAACACCCCTACCCGCCTGAAGCCGGCGGACAGGTTATTGAAGCTGGCAAAGTTGAAACAGAACTGACAAGCCGCAGAGCGACCTCCTGCTGAGTCCGCAGAGACCGCACACTTCCAAGCACTGACCGAAGTCACAGCCAAACTCCTGGCTCCTTGAAGTTATCCGCGCGACCTGCACACAGCAAACCGTCAGCCTGAAACAATCCGCGCGGACTGGCAAACACAGACCGCAGCACTTCGCTCAACCCAATTTACTGTTCACTCACGTTACTTAGGTTACTGTAGATGTACCAGGGGGGTCCTATTTATAGGCCAGGTGAGGAGTGTGGTCACCGCCCAAGAGATAGCGACACCGCCCCAGTCCGCGCGAATACAAACGACCGTCCGCTCAGTCCGCGTGGACTTAGCCGGTCACCAAGGAAAACCGCCAGGAGCAAGGCAACCATTGACGAACCCTCTCCAGCCCGCCTAAGCTAAGCGGACAAGGCATCAGCCCGCAAAGCTCCAACCGCTTCAGGACAGCAAACCCCCTTCAATGGCTGTCCGCACCAACCCGAGGCAGTCCGCAAGACACACACCTCAATCCGCCACAAGTCCACGACCAAAGGCAGCTAAAAACAGACCGCCCGGTCACAGCGGATTCGGCGGATACGACGGACACATTGAACTCGGCACCAAGTGTGACCAAGCCCAAAACCATAAAGGGCTAATGCGAGCTTGGCGGACGCAAAACCCCAGTCCGCCAAAACACCACAGCTCAGACCGCCACAGTCCGCGAGCTCCTCGCACTCCTGCCCTATCACAGCGGTCTAATCCCGGACTCCAACACCAGGCCGCCACAACGATCTCCACAGCAACTCGCCTGCTTTGCCACCAGAGCTCGACAAGGCCTCAGCCAAGCTCTAAGCTCAGTCCGCAAGCTTCCCGTGGACAAGAGCCAACCCGCCTTTCAGCACAAGCTTGCACCCGCGGCCACTGAGCAAAGCACCAGTCCGCAAAGCCTCTCTATCCGCAGATACCAGACCGCACCAAACCGCGGACTCCATGCAACAACCCGCTCAGAACACAGCCGGCTTCCACCACACTTTCCACCAGGCCACAAACCTCAGTCCGCCTAGTCCGCCCAGTCCGCCAAAGCTGTCCGCCACAGGCCGCCCGGCCTGTCCCGTCACCCACTTCCACTTCACAAATTTCAACACCACTAACAGTGAATGAATCAGAATTGGAACCTGAGTCAGGACTACAAGTATTTGTTGCTGGAGAACCTACTCAGGAAACATAAGTTCCACGTAGATCTGGTAGACCAAGATTTGAGCCTAAGAGATATGAATTTCTCATGTCTCAAATAGGTAATGTGTTGCTTATGGATCATAGTGATGAACCTGCAACCTACCATGAGGCTATGTGTGGACCGGACTCCGAGAAGTGGCTTGAGGCCATAAAATCTGAAATGGACTCCATGTATGAAAACCAAGTATGGACTTTGGTGGAACCACCTGAAGTGGTAAGACCCATATGGTGCAAGTGGGTCTTCAAGAAGAAGACTGACATGGATGGGAATGTACAGACATTTAAAGGCCAATTGGTGGCAAAGGGTTTTAAGCAAATTCATGGTGTTGACTATGATAAGACTTTTTCCCCTGTTGCCATGGTTAAGTCCATCAGAATTCTGCTTGCTATTGTTGCGTATTATGACTACGAGATCTGGGAGATGGATGTCAAAATGGCTTTCCTTAATGGGAATCTCCTCGAGGAAGTATACATGACATAACCTGAGGGTTTTGTATCTACAGGTGAAATCACTAAAATTTGCAAGCTATAGAGATCCATTTATGGATTGAAACATGCTTCTCGAAGTTGGAATCTTCATTTTGATGAAAATATCAAAGAGTTTGGTTTAATTAAGAATGACGATGAACCTTGTGTTTACAAACGAATTAGTGAGAGCATTGTAGTCTTCCTGATATTGTATGTAGATGATATACTGTTGATGGAGAATGACAAACTGACCCTGCAAGTTTTTAAGAACAACCTAGGGGACTGCTTTTTGATGAAGGACTTAGGGGAAGCGACTTATATACTCGGTATTAAGATCTATAGAGATAGATCGAAGAAGTTGCTAGGTTTGACCCAAAGTACGTACATTGACAATGTGTTGAAATGGTTCAGCATGCTTGAGTCCAAGAAAGGATTCTTTCCCATGTCTCATGTTGTGAGTCTCTCTAAGGACCAGTGTCCTAAGTCTTGTGAAGATAAGGACCGCATGAAGTTGGTTCCATATGCTTTGGCAATTCGATCATTCATGTATGCAATGTTATGTACTAGACCCGATGTCTCTTATGCTTTGGGCATGACTAGCAGGTACCAGTCTGATCCCGGTGAAGGTCACTAGATAGCCGTCAAGAATATCCTCAAGTACTTGCGAAGAACTAAGGATATGTTCTTGGTATTCGGCGGAGAGGAAGAGCTCATTGAAAGTGGTTACACGGATGCAATCTTCCAAACTGATAGGGGCGATTAAAAGTCTCAGTCAGGGTTTGTGTTTTTCCTGAATGAAGGTACTGTTAGTTGGAAGAGTTCCAAGCAGGATATAGTTGCCGATTCTACTACTGAGGCCGAGCATATTGCCGCTGCAAATGCAACGAAGGAGGCTGTATGAATTAGGAAATTCATCGACGAGTTAGATGTATTTCCTAGCATTATTCGTCTTGTAGATCTCTACTGTGACAACAACCATGCAATTGCACTTGCTTTGGAACCTAGATCTCATCAGCGCTCCAAACACATACTCCAGCGGTTCCATATAATTCAAGAGATTGTTGATCGAGGAGATGTGAGCATATGCAAAGTGCCGACTGAGGAAAACATTGCAGATCCACTGACAAAGCCTCTTGCACAGAGAAAGCATGATGGTCATGTTAGATCTATGGGTATATGATACCTAAATGATCAACTCTAGTTTGAGTCTTGTGGAATGTATGTTTGTTGGTTGTATAATATTTCATTTGATGAATAAAAGTACTATATGCATTTCTTTTTTTATATTTTGGCAAGTTCTTTTATTATGAAGTTATTTCTATTTTGATAGAGTAGTTCAATTTAATAAATGCCCATAGAGTGTTTGCTTCCATAGGTCAAGTAGTGACTTGATGTGAGAACCTATGATTTCAGAAGTTTCATTCTTAAAGGTCCCTGGTTGTTGTATCATGTTAGAAGCTAAGGGCGATGATGATACCTTTAAGACTAGCATGTGCGTTGACTGATGACCCATCCTCACAGGTCATGATATTGTGATATCAAGTCATCACATGGGTACTTGCTATGAATAAGTTGTACTTGACAGACCCACCGTGAGAATACTTTGTGGATTGTTATATGAACGTATCACAAGTATGGATCAAGTGACAATGGTGTTTATGGTCCTTTGACCTGAAGTCACAGCTTTCATTGAGTGAGGAAGAGAGTGCATTGATGCCATCAAAAGTCCAGTCTTGAGAAAGTTGGATGATAAAGATGGTTATTGGGTATGTTACGAATCATTTGGGTGTTTGCGTGTGAGCAGAGATGGGATTTATCCTCCTATATGACAGGAGTTGCATCCATGGGGACCCTTGATGGAATGGGATTGAGAAGTGCATGACCATGCTTGGTTGAGTTAATATATGATATTGGACTCACAAATTTTCTGGAAGTCCATTCTAGATCAAGAAACTGGGATTGAATATTTATGAGGGTGACACGGTTTATACCTCTAATTCTATCCAGATGTAAGGGACGCAGGGACATGCCAACACTGTAACATTAGTCACAATGGCTTTTGAGTTTTATAAACTCTTACTATTTGAGGAGCAATGCTGTATTGCTAAATGTCGCTCATTGTTTGTGAAGCTTTTGTTTGATACTTTCTAGATCAAGTGGGAGACTGTTGGTGCAACCATAGTGATCTGGAAGTGATCAAGCATGTAGCATCACTGCTAACTCGGTATGAGCCTATCGGGGTCGCACATAAGATTGTGGAGAAATTGGGAGATTAGATCTGTACTATTTAGCTCATATGATGAGTTGAAGGATATTGAAAAAGGGACTGAAAATATTCTAAGGCATTTGACGTTGAGTGTGTTTAGCTCACTCAACGCTATGGGGTTGTTGGCGTTGAGTGTGCTTAGCTCACTCAATGCCATGAGGCTGAAGGCATTGAGTGTGCTTTGTTCACTCAATGCCATGGAGGTTGAAAGATTTTAAGGCATTAGGCGTTGAGTATGTTTAGCTCACTCAACGCCATCAGGCTGAAAGCGTTGAGAGCGTTGAGTCCAGTCAATGCTTTCGCGAGTTAAGTGTTAACTCTGCGAATGTTAGCATTGAGTGCGTTGACTGTCACACTTAAGGGTTGAGTGCGTCAAGTCCACTCAACGCCTTCGTCAAGTAAAGAGTTTACCGGGCAAATCTGGCTCTTAGGCGTTGAGTATATTGTATTCACTCAATGCCATTAGACGAATGAAGTTCGACGTTCTGGCCTGCGGCGCAGATTTCGTCGTGCTGAGTTTGATGAATCCAATTCGATGTTTTGGCCTTTGGCGTAAATTTCGTTGAGCTGAGTTTGACAAATCTAGTTCGATGTTCTGGCCTTTAGCGCAGATTTCGTCGAGCTGAGTTCGACGAATGCGTTTGACGTTCTGGACTTTGGTGCAGATTTTGTCGAGCTGAGTTCGACGAATTATTCGTCAAGCTGAGTTCGACGAATTGTTCTTCGAGCTGAGTTCGACGAATGCCCATGCTGAGTCAAATGTTGACTTGCTGGATCTATTTCCTGGGATATAAATGGGATGTTTTAGGGTTTTCCTTTGACGGTTCTTTTCTTTCTGCATATGAGCTGATACTGTGCGATAAGAAGAAAACCTAGAAACCCGACAGAAGTGTTACACCAATCCTGTCGTCGATTCCGATCCCGATCCCGGTGAATGTCGCCACCGCCTCTCCTACAACAGATCTAGCAGTCTGTGGAGACGCTGAGAGTCCTCTCCCGACCTAGCGCTTGTGTGACAAGTTTCTATGGGTTCTCCCAATCGTGTGGATTATTGTAGAGGCGTGGATATATTTTCTGTGCTCAAGACTCTAGCCGCTGTGTGGCCGGCCTGATTTTTCTGGAGCATTTAGGTTGAGTTCTGGCTCAATCCCTCAAAGGTAAATTTTATTATAGTATGCTTTACTTCTTGATTCATGAATATTGTTAGATCCGAAATCATTTGAGTCTTTCTTGTTCTTTTTCCATTACGTGCACAAGTGTTGTGTCATCCCCAAAAACCCAATAGTGTTCTAGGTGAAGAGAATTCTTGATAAATTCCATGTTTTTCACAGAATCTTGTCATGCTATCAGACTAGAATTCAGTTCCATGATCACTTCTGATTTTGACCACAAAGCTGTTAAACTCATTCTGAATTTGCATGACAAACTTAATGAAGATATCCAGGGTTTCATTCTTTCTCTTTAGGAAGAAAATCCAAGAAAACCTGGAAAAGTCATCAACCACCACAAGGGTGTAGACCTTCCTACCAAGACTATGAATTGGCATAGGAACAAAAAAGTCCATATGCAGGAGGTATAGGCACCTCACAGAATCTTTGATCCCAATACCCTTGAAGGAAGCTTTTATCTGCTTGCCCTTTTTACAAGCAGAGCAAATTCCCTCCTTGGTGCACTTCATATTGAGACTATTCCTAACTAGCTCTTGATTGAAGAGCTTGCCAATAGTCTTATAATTTATGTGGGCTAGCCTCTTGTGCCATAGGACACAATAAGGTGCTTTATCATTTGCCACTAGACAGACAGGAGAATCTGTATTCAAACATTGAAAGTTTAAGCAATAAACATTTTCACTCCTAGTGCCTGTCAAGATGACCTCTTGGTCACTTGACCTCCTAATTAGGCACTCATCCTCGTGAAAGATAATAATATAGCCAAGATCAGAGAGCTGTCTTATGCTTATAAGGTTGTGTTTCAACCCTTCAACATAAGCCACCTTAGTGATGGTGACTATGCCATTGGTGATCTTACCATATCCTCTTGTTATCCCTCTATCTGAACCACCAAAGATTACTTTAAGTCCATCTTTTACTGGAGTGTACTCTTTCAAATTGCTCCTTGTCTCAGTCATGTGTTTGGAACATCCACTGTCCAAGTACCATATAGGGGTATGCCCACTTAGACTAACCTGCAATATACAATTTACTTTACCTTAGGACCCCAATATCTATTGGGTCCTAGGTGCATATTAGTCTGAAACTGAACATGTCCACCAACAAGATTTATGAATGGTGGACTAACCTTAGTTCTGACCATATTAGGATTGTGCCAGCAGTCAATAACATAATGAACTATCTTGACACAACACCAACAATCATGAATGTTGTATCTCCTCTTCTATATGGGACTAGCAGTTGGTTTGACTGCAGCCTTGATAGAAGGAAGATATGCTGCAGCCATCTTCTGTTTCCTTTCAGCAAGGATTTGAGTGAAGGTTAGTCTGCTTGCTGGCTTATTTGGCATGATCTGAATTCTATCAGCAACACATTTCTTTTCAGATAATGTGCTCTTGATAGCATCAGAAATAGCCATATCAGGCAAGCTGATAGACTGACCCTTAGTCTTATTCTGTGCTGGCAGGTTTAGAGAGCTGGCTGCACCCACATCTTTGAGAGGTGGGGCTGTAGCACCAAAGACAAATGGTCCATGATGGTCCATTTGAATTTCTTCATGGGCAGCCTTAAAGGCACTTGCCCTACTGTAGTTTTCACATTGGCAGGGAACATCTTTTGTTCCACTTATGGAAGCACCATTCATATAGTGAGCAAAAATACTTTCTTGGTCATACCTACTTGAAGGGTATATCACCCTCTTGAATGGGTTAGGTGGCCTAGATGCCATTTACACAGCTGGAACTTTCCCTTTCCCTTTGGAATGGGTAGGTCTTGAGTTACCCTTGAATCCCAATCACTTCTTACCCTTTTGTGAGGAGAAGGAATCTATCAGGGGCAACACTGCATTGGGCTGAGAGACGCTGACCACAATACTTTTCTCCTTCTGGAGTTTTTCTTCAAAATCTTTGATGAGACTATCTTTGCTTTTGATAGTTTCCATCTGGATGCCAGACAGGGTTTTCAGATGACTGAGCTTCCTCATTGTCTGATTCAGCACAACAGCTGTTTCAGCAAGCTGAGGAGCAGCAGGTTGAAGAGACAAAATATCTTTAACCTGCTTCTTAGTCAGCTTCTTGAATTTTTTTAAAGGCACTTAGAAGTTCACTATATCTATCAATTAATTGATTGAAATCACCCTCAGATCCAGAATCATCTTCAGCAGATAAAGAGGCTCCTGCATCAGATCTTGTCTCATGCAAGGACACCGAGCAGGATGGAGAATATACCTTACTTTAACCAGGCTGATCCAGGCTGCTCTCTTCATCAGTCATTGCCTTCAGCCCTCTGGAGCTATGGCCATCTTCATCCACCTCTGAGTCACTATCTGATAGTGTCAGAGGTGCCCTGATTCCTGTTGTAACAGCTTTATCTTGAACAGCAGCAACAACAACAACTAGCCAAATATAGGCTTCCTCTTCTTCAGACTCAGATGATGATGAGTCTGTCCAGCTCTTTTATTTCTTAGCCACAAAGGATTTTTCCTTCTTTCCCTTGTTCTTCTGGTGAGACTTCTTACTATCCTTGTAACGCCCCCGATTTTTTTCGATGTTATTATTCGATTTGGTGTCGTCATATTTATGAGGTCGGGGCATAACCTCCTTTCTTACGTTTTGTTGACGGCGCTGCACCGTTTGTATGTTTTTGCGTCCGTTGGGTCTGGATGACCACATTTTGGGCTTTTGTTTGAGTTGAGGGTTTTCCTTGGTTTAAAGGATGAGGTTTTGAGGTTTTGAGGCTTTGGACTTGACCAGTTTTTATTGCGATCCGAGCATGTTAGAGTCTCGACGTGTGTTTGGCCCTCATGGTGATTTTTGCTTGTGTAAGCATTTGTTGTATTGTCTAAAGAATGGTACGCCAGATTCTAGGGATTTGTCCTCGCTCTAAATTCGTAGAGTCACATTTTATCTCGGTTGTTAGTCAAATTAGTGTTTCTGAAATTTTCCCTGCTTAGTACTCGAGATGGACAGCCTTGTCCTCGAGAGAGATCTTTGTGTACTCGGGAGCTTTGACCCTTCATTTCTCGAGAGGTCGGGACTTGTTCCCGAGTAGTGTGTTGATTCCCGAGAATGCCTTTCCATGTACTCGAGAAAAATTCCTCTAGCTCTGGAGTAACGCTTCTAGTTCTCAAGAGGTCTACTTTTGAACCCGTGTAATGTTTGAGTTGTTTCCGAGTAATACTAGTCTGTTCTTGAGAAGTACCCTATTGTTCTCGAGATATGTAGTTTTGCTCTCGAGAAGTCCTTTTACTTCTCGAGATGGTTATTTTGTACTCGAGTAATCTTCTTATGTACTCGAGATCTGTTCTTGTTCTCGAGAAGGTCGTCTTGTTCTCGAGAACTGCCCTTCGTGTTCTCGAGAAGATCCGCTTGTACTCGAGAACTACCCTTATTCTCGAGAAGTTTTGGCTCTGTACTCGAGAATTGGGTTTTTCCGTTCCTGAGTGGTACTTGCTTCTGTTCTCGAGTAATGATTTTGTACTGAAGAAATAACTTCTTCCTTACTTGAGACACCTCTTTCTACCACTCGAGAAAAAACTTTCTTCTGTTCTCGAGTAATGCTTTAGTACTCGAGTAATATTCTTTTGTTCTCGAGATCTGCCCTTTGTACTCGAGAATTGCCTCCCGAGTACTTGAGAAATCTATCCTTTATTTCTCGAGTTACGTCCTTCACTCGAGAAATTTCCCTCTTTACTCGAGAAATTTTACTTTTACTAGAGAACTGTCCACCTGGTTCTGGAGAAGTCCATTTCAGTATTCGAGAAGGCATGTTGTTCTCGAGAAAACTTCTTCCTGTTCTCGAGAAAACCTCTTCCTGTTCTCGAGAAAGCTTCTTCCTGTTCTCGAGAAAGCCCGCATCTTGTTCTCGAGTAATCCAACCTTTCTCTCGAGAAATCCAGCCCTGCTCGAGAAATTTAGCTGCTCTCGAGAAATTTTTGCTTCGTCCCAAGAATTCCGGTTCAGCCGACCCTTGACTATCTCTTTAAGTGTAATGATCCAATATACTATTCATTCGATATATATATATATATATATATATATATATATATATATATATATATATATATATATATATATATATATATATATATATATATATATAAGATAAACTTCTTCTTCTCCTCCTTAAGCTGATTTTTCTTCTACTTCCCTAACCAGAGAGGCGTGAGAGAGAGAGAGAGAACGTCCGTTCATGAATCTTTCGGTGGCCGCCGACGGTGCTCCGGTGCTCGAAATCTTCAACCGAACATAGATCTGGAAAGCTCTCAATGAGAGCTACGCCATCGTGGTAAAATCTTCCCCATTCCTTGAGTTTTTCTTGCTAGGGTTTTCTGCCCTAACTAGTATTTTTGGCCATTTTTGTTAGATCTCATTTTTCCTCGCCTTTCTTGGTCCTCATCTATGCCGTGGTGCGCTTTGGAGGTCTACTCCGGTAAAACCTAGGCAAGTGATGGTTTCCTCCTTCTCTTCCCTTCTTTAACCCAATTTGCAGATATTTATAATTTCTTGTATTCATTATTTGTAACTTGCTGAATATTGTGATATTTAGATCCCCTGTCTAATTCTATTTATAGTTTTCATATTCTCGATTTTGCTATCTTGCCTTGTTAAGTGCTATACACTTTGATGATGTAGTTAAATCTCACCCTTATAGCCATTCCTCCACATTTATGTGGATGTGTTATAGTTTATTTAGGATTGTAAATTCTTCCTAAAGATTGTCAAATCTAGAATTGTCTAGTAGAATCCGATGTGTCACTGTTGTCTTGAGATTTATATCATGGTTTCCTTCGTGGCGATGCCGTGGGGCGAGACAAGCCGCCAAGCCCCAATTGGGTTATGGTGTGCCCCTGAGCACTAAACCCGGATCGTTATGGGGTGTGATTTCATGATTTTCTTCATTGCGGGCATTATTTGTGGGCTAATCCAGCGCCGCAACGTTTGTTTCCTCTGTTAGTACTTTGTGGGACTCTATCAGGTGTTTGTGCTTTTGCGGTTTATGGTGGAGTATCCAATCTCCCCCGCATTTACGTCGGATTAATATGCCCTTGGGGGTGTGTCTAGATGAGTTGACCACCCTGCCTGTTTGGTTTTTTTGGTGGAGTTGACCACAGGTGGCTAATAGAGTCTTGTCTTCTTCCTGATGATTTAATCATGATCTTTGCTCCTTATGGCCTTGTGTATTTGGGGTACTTTTGTTGTACGTGATGCTTCATGTAAGTGTTCACTTTTTGACTTGGTACCTTACTGTTTTACTTTATTTATGTATCTTTCCTTGGGTCTTGGGTTGGTACCCCTTGATTTTGTTTACTTTTTGCCACCACTTGTATATTTTTGATGAGGTGTTCTGTCTTTGGAATGCCTCAGGTTCAGAGCTGTAGTTGATTGTGGTGCTGGGTTGGAGTTTTGAGCAGCAGTGTTGGCTGCGGTTTTTTGCCTCATCGTAGTGAGGTAGATTATTGTTTAGTTTTCCTTACTAACTCAGACATACTTTGTTTTTTTATGGGTTCGTGTCAGTTTGTTGATGCCCACAAGATTGTTGATTTTGGATGCCTGCGAGCTGCTTAGTTTTCTTTCTGTGTATTTGGATTACTTGCTCTCTGGGATATTTTATGCTAGAATTTTATGGTAGGTATTTTCAAGTATTAAAACTACTATTATTGCTGCATGCATTGCATGTTTTTAAATGTTAAATCACTACTTTTAACGACAGTAAAAATCTACTTTTATTGCTATTATAAACTTAGAACTTGCATACCTTGAGGTGTCCTCTGGGAACCTCTAAACTCATGTATGATGTCTAACCATATAAAAGAAGTATTTTTCACAACGTTTAATTACCTTTATGCATGGACTAGATGAGCCACTAAGCCAAGGGATACAACTAACTACTACACATAAACTGATTTTGCCTCTAAATAACTTAAAGACCTTTCTTCTTAATCATGTAGGAGTTTTGCCTGAGCATCCGCAGTTATCCCCTGCTGACATGGCATCATGATGTACATATTCCCCTTACTCTGATATTACTTTAATGGCAGTGAAAAATGTGGGTTGTGACAGTTGGTATCAGAGGGAGGGTGGTTTGACAAGTTGGTCGAACCAACCAATCTCGTTTAGTTTTGCCTTTCTTGATTCATTTGCATACAAACACCGATGTGTCATCAGTACGTATTAACCGAAGCATAGTGTTGGATCCCTAATTGGATTTGGGCTAGGTTCACTAAGTTAGGATGTTTGACCCAACATGTATAGCTAGGGTCATGTATGAGTCTTAGAGTATAGGCCAAGTCCTTAGAGTCATCACTGCATGGACCAGCCATCAACAGACTACAAAAAGACTCAAGACTTAGAGATTTTAAAGACTCAGGAAAATGAGTTCGACGTTCGTCGAACTCAGGTCGACGAAAGTCATGCTCAGCTCGATGAACTCAGAGATAATTCTCTGAGCTGAGCTCAACGAACTTGGTACTCAGGTCGACGACTTATGGACACTCTACTTCAATATTTCAAGTCCAAAATTTCTCCGAACTCCAGTCGACGAACTTAGTTCTCAGGTCGACGATCTATGGGTATTCTACTTCAACATCTTATTCCAGAAACAACTAAATATTCTAAGTCCAGGATCGTACTCCAGTCGACGAATTCACCTTCTTAGCTCGACGAACTTATACCACATTCCTGACAAGACTTATCTAGTAGTTAGAAGTTCTCAGCTCGACGAAACAAGTTCTTAGGTCGATGATTTTTGGACATTTTACTTAAAAAAACATTTTTGAGTCCAAGAAACATGGTATTCTGAACTCCAGTTGACGAAGTTTTATTCTCAGCTCGACGAACTTCATGCACAGAATTGGCAAGGTTCTGGAGAAAGCAGTTGTCTGTTCTTAGGTCGACGATCTTGGATCTCAGCTCGACGAACAGCTATTATCAGATCGATGAACATAACTTCTCAGCTCGACAAACTGTGGACTCATCTCGACGAATTATGTTCTCTGTTCGATGATTCCAGACTTGGTTATTTTCATCCTTCTGTCCTTATTCTATTGCAATAATTCATGAGTAATTAATGCTAAAATATTCTCTGAATATTACCATTATACGGAGCATTGATTATGGTCTTATTCATGATTATTGTTTGTCGTTTTTCAATGGGACAGTTTGGGAAATAAATCAATGCAAAATATTCTCCAGGCCGTCAGCAATGAATGTAGAAGAAATTCAAATTTCAAATGAAAATTTACATGGAAAATATAAAAGGGATTTCCTTTCTCTTCCTAGACAATGAGTGATCAGAGAATACAGAAGATAAAAGAAATACATAGTTCTCTGGAACACAACAAGAATTACACAGTAATACACAGTGATACAGAGAAACAACCCTAGACCAGAAACATCAAAGCAATCTGAAGAAGAAGAAGAACAGCTAATCAAAATCAAGAGTCTTCTTCTGTCTTCTTCCAGGATTCTTCAAAGGACAATAACTATAATATCTGTCAAGAAGTTCCCGGAGCTCATCTGGTCAAAGCAACAGTTTGAAGGCCTATCACCCTGCAATAAAGCTCCAACTTCCTGAACCATTCTACATCTCAGGGGGAGCCTTTGCTAACATCAAGATCCACTTAAGTCTTCTCAGAGTGTATTTGATAAAGAGAAGACAAAATCAATCTCTCATCCCCCACTGTAAAAAGGGTTCTTAACTCCATTCAAAAGTTATTACTGGTTGCAAGTCACCTGATCAAAAGACTTGAGATTTGGTTTTTGAGCACCTGATTCAAAGCTCATTGGTGGCAGTCACCTGATCAAAAACCCGAGTGGATTCCTACCAGGGTGGTAGAAGAGTGGATATACCCAGGTTGGGGAACCACTATAAAATTCTTGTGTTGTCTGATTGCTCCTTTCTTTTGTTCTTGGTGTGGTTGTGCTAGTTAGGATTGCTGTGTTTGTATTTAATTAGTTTATATTATGCAGCACCTGTGATAGTCTATTTTATCTCAGGTCTGATCAACTATGCAGAAGTTTTATTTACACCAAAAGGTTTGAAAATTTAAAGATACTCTATTCACCCCCCTCTAGAGTATTCCTGATCTAACCCCTCACTTTCAATTGGTATCAGAGCTTGGATTCCTTTGGTTGTACAAGCTAACCCTTGAACCAAAGATCCTGAGTTAGATCTGCTTTTATTTTTATTAGTGTTATATTCACAGCATGACACAAAATAAGGACTATGCAAGCATCAGACTTCTAGTATGCAATCTAAATAAGTTTGCCATCTGGAAGGCAAGAATTAAATTATATATGAACTCTATTGATGAGGATATCTATAATTCCATTGTAACAGGTCCTCCTCAAGCTACTGCCTCTACATCTACAGTAGCTTCAAGCATAAATACAGTTCCACCACCTGAGTGGACTGAAACCCAGAAGAAAGCTAGAGTTGTTGATGCTAAAGCCATGAATATTCTAGCCCAAACTATGTCTGATGATATATTATAGAAGGTGGCTGAATGCACATCAGCCAAGGCCATTTGGGAATCCCTTAACCAAATGGTGGCTGGATCTGCAGATGAAAGAAAGGACAGAAGATCCAATCTCATATCCCAATATGAGAACTTCAAGAAGGAGGAAACTGAATCAGTTGCAGACATATACAATAGGCTGAGCTCAATCATCAATGAGCTAAAGACATTGGACAAAGACATCACCCTCACAGAGGTGAATGACAAAATTCTTATGTGCTTCCCAAGCTCATGGGATTCAAGGATCTGGCCCATCAAGGAGGCCAGAAGCCTAAATGAGATTTTCACTGAATCTCTTTTAGGAAAACTAAAGTCCTATGAGCAGCTCATCAAATCCAGAGAAGCAGCTGAGCAGATAACACCTCCACCAGCAAGGAAGGAACACATCATTGCATTTAAAGATGCTGAGGAGACAGAGACTCCAACAATCAATGAAGAGTTGATGAGTCTATTTGCTAGAAGATTCTACAAAATGATAAAGAAAGACTTCAAAAGAAAGTCATCCAGGCAGGATGACAAGCCAAGGTATGACAAAACCCCCACTAAAGAAGTGGTTTGCTTTGGCTGCAGGAAACCTGGACACTTCCTCTCAGAATGTCCAAAAAATCAAAAGAAGGAGAAGAGAAGAGAGAAGGATTCTAGAAGACAGCATAGCAGCAGACCTTCCTCCAGTAAATATAAAAAGAAGGAGAAAGGCTTTGTAGCTGAAAGCTGGAGTGAAATAGAAGATAAATCCTCATCTTCCAGCTCCAGTGAAGAAGAAGAAGAGGCAAGGGACAAAGAAGTGTGCCTCATGGCCATTGATGCTTCCAGAAGCCAGTCAGATGAAGATGCATCTAACAGTGAAGAAGCTTCAGAATCTGAAGCTGACAAGGTACTTTCTTATTTTGATTATAGTTCTAATTCATTCAAATCTGAATTTAAAACCAGGTGCATTGATCTAATAAATTCAGAAAAAGAAATTAAGACACTTAGGGAAAAACTAAGAAATCAAGAAAATGTTATCTCTGGAAACAATAGGCTAAAAGATGAACTCACATTAGCTAATGAACAAATTATTGCTTTAAAATCTGAGCTATGTGAGGCCAAATAACTTGAGGAATCTCTCAATGGGAGAAGCCTGAAGCTGATGGACATTATAAGCACTGTTAATGCCAGACTAAATGACAAGCTAGGCTTAGGTGCTTCATCAAGTTTTCCCCCATTCTTAAGAAGAATAATTTGTCAACCCCCATCAAGTTTGTTTCTGCTAAAGGCAAAGAGATAATAACTAATAAACAAATCATAGAAGAAATGCCCAACCTTAAAAATAAAAATAATAGAAAACAAAAAACGAGTAAAAACAAAGTTTAGCAGATATCGTTGAACTCAGATCGACGAAATGTGGCCAGTTTGTCAAACTCTAGTCGATGAACTCTGAACGCAGAGTTTAACTATAATTATTCGTCTTACTGCGATTGACGAACTCTGTATGGTTCACCGAGTAGAGATCGACGAACGTGGGGCACAAAGAATGACTATGTTCATTCTCTGGGCAGAGATCGACGATCTCATCCCAATTCGTCGAACTCTGGTCGACGAACTCATAACATTTCGTCGAACCCAGAAAGACTTAACAAAAAGTTATAACTATAACATCAACTCTATTAAATCCAGAAAACCATTTAATCCATTAGCTGATTGTATAATTCCACCCAGAAGATATCATCCATTAGGATACAAATCTCAACCTGAATTTTCTGTGATATCCAGTTTTCATATCGGCAATATAAAGGACCCAAGGTAACCTGGGTCAAGAACAACTAACTGCTTTCATTGTAGGAAAGGGGATGTCCAGTGATTAATCAAACCTGTTACCTGGACAGTGGATGCTCCAAACACCTGACTGACAGCAAGGACAATTTAATCAACTACAAGTCCAAGCTGGGACCAAATGTAATCTTTGGTGATTCAAAATGTGGCCAGTCAGAAGGCTATGGAGAAGTGAAAATTGGAGCAGTCACCTTCAAGAAAGTGACTTATGTTAGAGGACTCAAGCATAACCTTATCTCCATAAGCCAATTATGTGATGATAGTTATCAGGTATATTTTAACTCAATATCTTGTATCATTTCTAATAAAGAAAAACAAAATGTTTTAATTGGGAATATGCAAGGAAATATATACTTAGTTGATTTTCATTCTGCCAATTCAGATATCTGCTTACTTAACATAATTAGTAATAAGAATGAATTATGCCATAAAAGGCTAGGACATGTAAATATGAAAAACATTGCTAGACTATCTAAAGACAACCTTGTGAGATGTTTACATTTTGGTCCCTACAAGAAGGAAGGCCTTTGCAGGGCTTGTCAACTAGGCAAGCAAACTAAATCTTGCTTTAAATCAGTAAATAAAAGTGATTCACCTAGGATCTTGTACCTGCTACACATGGATCTCTTTGGACCAATTGCTGTACAAAGCCTAGGAGGGAAATCCTACACTTTAGTTATTGTGGATGACTTCTCAAGGTTCACTTGGGTGTTCTTTCTGAGATCTAAGTCAGATACCTTTAAAGTTCTTACAGATTTTCTCAGGAACATACAAATTGAGTACTCTACTCATGTTGTATTGATCAGAAGTGATCATGATACAGAGTTTGAGTCTCTTCTTATGTATGAGTTCTGTGAGAAAGAAGGTATCAGGCACTGCTTCTCAGCTCCTAGAACTCCCCAACAAAATGGGGTAGCTGAAAGGAAAAATATGATCATAATTGAAGCTATAGGCACATTACTTGCAGATGCTTACATGCCCCTATCCTTTTGGGCAGAGGCTGTAAGCACAACAAATTATGTACTGAACAGAAGTTTGATACAAAAACTAAAGAACAGGACTCCCTATGAATTACTTAAAGCGAAGAAACCTAAAATCACCTACTTTAAAGTATTTGGTTGTATTTGCTATATACATAATAATAAGAAATATATTATAAAGTTTGAAGCTAAGACTGAAGAGGGAATTTTTCTAGGATATTCCCAAGTAAGCAAAGCTTATATGGTCTTTAATAAATCATCTTTACAAATTGAAGAGTCTATACATGTTACTTTTGATGAAACTAACATGTCTTGCAAGGAGAAAGAAGTTTCTACAAGTAATCTTTTGCTGGTACCTCACTTGTGTGAGAATTTGGATGGACTAAGCCTCACCTAAGAGGCTCCAACATATCCTTCTCCACAGGTTGATGAAAATAATGAAGAAGAATAGTTGGAAGAAGTTCAATCTCATCCAACAACAAACTCAATTCCACAAGAGGAATTAATTCAAAATGCTGTTGCTGAACTAACTACACCAAATGATTTTGTCACACTGAGGGATCACCCTAGATCTCAAGTGATTGGAGTCATGTCAGCAGGTGTACAGACAAGGCATCAACTCAACCAAGACTTGATACATGCCAGTTTTCTCTCTCAAGTTAAGCCTCAATCCATTCATGATGCTGAGTAGGATCCCCACTAGATCATTGTTATGCAAGAGGAACTCAATCAGTTTGAGAGATGTAGAGTTTGAGATTTGGTTCCAAGACCTAAAGACTACCCAGTCATTGGAACCAAATGGGTATATAGAAATAAACTAGATGCCCAAGGTACAATTGTGAGAAACAAGGCTAGGCTTGTTGCTCAAGGATATATGCAAGAAGAAGGCATAAATTATGATCAAACCTTTGCACCAGTTGCAAGGTTAGAGGCCATCAGAATTTTTCTGGCTTATGTTGCCTACAAGAAATTCAAGGTATATCAAATGGATGTAAAGAGTGCTTTTCTTAATGGAGTAATAAAAGAAGAAGTATATGTTGAACAACCTCCAGGTTTCATCTCTCCAACCCATCCTTATTATGTATTTAAATTGCATAAAGCCCTCTATGGTCTAAAGCAAGCTCCAAGAGCTTGGTATGAGTCCTTAGCTAGCTTTCTGATAGAGCATGATTTCACTAGAGGCATAGTAGATAAAACACTATTCACTAGACATCATAATGATAAAATCTTGTTAGTACAAATCTATGTGGATGATATCATATTTAGATCTACTGACTCTAAACTATGCAAGAGGTTTTCTGACCTCATGTATTCTAAGTTTGAGATGAGTAGCATGACTGAGCTCTCCTACTTCCTTGGTCTCCAAGTGAAGTAGCTACCTGATGGTATCTTCATCTCCCAAGCTAAGTATGCTAAAGAGCTTCTTAAGAAGTTTAGGATGGCTGATGGCTCAGCTAAGAAAACACCTATGACTACTAATGCTGTAATAGATTCTGATCCACATGGGAAACCTGTTGACCAGAAATTATATAGGGGCATTGTTGGGTCCCTACTATATCTTACAGCTAGCAGACCTGATATTATGTTTGCCACATGCCTTTGTGCTAGGTTCCAAGTGAACCCTAAAGAATCTCACCTAATTTTTCTAAAAAGAATTTTGAGATATATAAAGAGTTGTCCCAGTCTAGGCCTATGGTATCCCACTGAGTCAGAATTTGAGTTAACTGAATACTCAGATGATGAATTTACTGGATGCAGGGTGGACAAAAAATGTACTTCAGGAACCTTCCAGTTCCTTGGTATGAGATTAGTCTCTTGGTTTTGTAAGAAGCAGTCATCTGTGTCCACATCAACTGCTGAAGCAGAATATATAGCAGCTGGCAGTTGCTGTTCGCAGACGCTGTGGATCCAAAACCAACTCCTGGACTATGGCTTCAAATTAAAAAAATCAACTCTCTTATGTGATAACACAATTGCTATAGCCATAACACAGAATCCAGTCCATCATAGTAGGACTAAGCATATAGACATTAGGCATCATTTCATTAGAGAGTGTATAGACAAAAATAAAATTAAACTTGTCTATATCTACACTGATTTACAAAGAGCTGATATTTTCACCAAACCCTTCGCTGAAAGAAATCACTTGTTCTTTATAAATCAGCTTGGAATGATCAATGGAGAAGCCTCAGTTTAATTTCTGTCTACACTCGACGAATTTGCCAAAGTTCGTCGAACGGAGCTTGACGAACTGGGGAAGTTCTTGAGATATTCGTCGAACAGAGTTGGACGAACTCTCTGTGAGTGAAGTCACTTTCGTCGAACGGAGATCGACGAATCTACTTCAGAAAACTTTCATCGAACGGAGATCGGCAAAATGTCTTCAAATCTTCAGACTGAGCTCGACGAATTATTTAACTGAAAATTAATTCGTCGACCACAGATCGAAGAATTATTTTATTTTTCGTGGAACTGAGTTTATCGATTCATATTCTGGAAAACCTTATATCTAAGTTTTCTTCGACCTCCGTACCGCGCTTTCAGTTCCTTTGTACTTGATCTTCATTTTTCTCTTGTAGGTGCTCTAATGGCGATTCCAGCAGGAACTCTTGCGGCAATGGAATTCAACACCGGGTTTGATGTCGATTTCGATTCTTTCCAGCATTCAGACCCCATCTTCCTAGGAATCCTGCAATTGCTTGAAGACAAACAAATGAAAACTCTGCTGTCCACTAGAATAAAGATATCTGCCACAGAAATCAGAGAGTGGGTGTATACCTCTTCTACAACAGCTGACAACACCATGACTGGAACTATAGCGGGTAATGCTGTTTCCCTCACCCCCACCGTTTTAACAGAACTTTTTGGATTAAACAACGGTGCAGAAGGACTGGAAATTGAGAATGAAGAATATGATGAGATGCTAAGTCTGATGGGTTATTCTGGAGAAAACCCTAACAAACCGCTGAAGAAACATCTTTTTGCTGAATTTAAATTCTTAGCAGATATAGTGGGGAAAGTGCTGCTAGGCAAGCACACTGCACATGAATACATAACCAGACACCAATTCCTGGTCATGTGTGCTGTGGTAAATAAGAAGAAGGTAAACTGGGTTTAGATCATGTTTGATCTGATTAAGAAAAAGAATACTAAGAAAGAGGTTTGTTTTGGAAGGATCTTAGGGATCTTTCTGAAAGAAAAGGCTGCTGAATCCCTGGTATCCCAGACCATATTCATCAATGCCTCTAAGAGGCTAACTTGTGTCCATTTTGGCAAGTGGTAGAGGACCATCACAAAGCCCTCCAAGGGTTCCTGCTCTTCCACTAGGGCTTCTGAGAGTACTAAGGCTGGTTTAGCCACTCCCCACCCTACTGATGAGATCCCTTCTCCACCTCCATCCTCTTCCACCATTCCTTCTCTACAACAAACGCAACAACAACCACAAGAACAACTACAACAACAACCACAACAACCTGTTCATATTCCTACTCCAGCTACATCTCCTCCAACTTCTCCATAAATAAATTTCACTGAAATTCCCTCCTCTCCCATACAGGAATACCATCAACCCTCTCCTTCACAATCCCCACAACCAACCCCACCTCAATCCCCCCATGATACACACATTCCCTCACCACCTTCATCTCCCTTACCCCCTCATTTGGACAACATCCCATTCTTTACTCTACCTACTTCCCCTCCTCATACTTCCTCTCTTCCAGATGTCCACAAGCAAGATGCTCTCCCTCCTACTGCACCAACTATTACCATCCCCACTTCTGTCTCCATTCCAACACCCTCTGCCACCCACTCTACCACTCCACTGTTGGATCCATCCACCATTTCTTCTCTTATTGCACTGCTTACTCCTCTCCTCAAAAATCTTATAGTAGAGGCTATCTCACCTCTTGCTATTTCCATCTCCTCCTTAGTTGCCCAAATCACTGCTCTCTCTTCTGCCCCCTCTTCAGTAAGGGGCCTGGCTTCAGTTTCCACTGAAACCAGGCAAGGGGAGATACTTGATGAAGAAGCAACAACAGTAGTATCAGCAACAGTAGTACCAACATCACAGAAGTAACATCAGTAGCATCAGAAGAAGCAGCAACAGCTACTGATGATGAATTATTTGATTTTATTAATTTCATTAATACTGACATGGATGTGGATGAGACTGCCACAGAAGAAATAACTACTGTTGGTGATTATATTATTAATCCCACAGTAGATCTGTTAGATTTATTGAAGGTTTTTGATACAACTTATTTCAACATACTTACATAAGACAACATTAAGCGATCAATGGCTATAGTACCATACACCTCACCCATAAGTCCCAAAGTTGCCAAGCAACTAAATGCCAGTTTTGCAGTAGCAGAGACTCCAGCCATTCCATCTCCTCCTAGAGCTGTTTCACCCATTATTTCATCCCCTCCAACAGACATTTCTGTTCCAGTTTTTGTAATGGATGATTGATAAGTCTTTATTTATAGTATTTTTATATAGTTTTTATTTAATAAATAGTTATGTTTATTTCTATTTTTTTATTAATTTTTAAATTTATCCTTTTGTTTTCTTATTTCAGGTAAATTTGGGCTGCCAATAGCAAATTGGAGCTTACAGGACTGACCAGGAGATGAAACAGAAGCATCCTTGAGAAATCACTTCTACACGCCCCTGTCACGGGCGTGACCTTCAGGTCACGAGAGTGACAGGTGGCCGTGACCCACAAAGGAGCCCAGAGAATGGGACACATCAATTTCAAGTTACATGCCCCTAGTCTCGGGCGTGACCCAAAGGTCATGGGCATGACCAAGGGCGTGCTATGTGCGTTTCCATCCAATCAATAAAGTCATTCCTGCCGTTGCCGCTAGTTTGACGTTACAGCTTGACACGCCCCTGGTCACGGGCGTGACCAGGGGGCATGACACCTCCATCAACACCTCCATCAACACCTGCTTAAAGGCCCTCGAAGGTCGTGCGAAGTCTTGGATTTCACGTGTGGCCGGCCTGCGTGCCGATGTATGAAGTCATATATTTGTAACGAGAAACTTGTAAGGCCTTAAGGCCATGAGCGTTTGTGTATTTGTAAAAATTCCTGGTGATATATATAAATGTGTGGTTTATATACTTAGTGGACATTCATTGTGATGAGTTCTTGCAACTTAAAATGCTTCGCTAGAATGCTCTGAGCTAGGACGCGAGTAGAACGTGATTTTGATATTCATACGTAATTCCGCCATTTGTTTGTGAAATATGGCGTGGGGCCCCGGCCGGACCCACCGTTATATTCTATATAACGAATGGAGGCATTATAAAGTGGTCTTAGAGGACCGGGTTTGTGGTAGGAAGAACATAATTGAACTCAAGAATGTCCACTAGGAATGTAATACATGCACGTGAGGAGCGTGAGTGTATCGTCAATGTATATTTGCCATTATGGAATGGATGTAACTGGTGTTTTCTACATTGATAGGTGATGAGGAGTGGTGTTGGGCAGTCTGAGCCCCAGCATTCCGATGAGAGTGTGGTGCCAGCTGAGGCGCAGACACCTCCCTCGGCGGAGACCATACATGTGGTTACTGAGACGGCGCTCGCAGTGTTACATGCATAGCCTATTGGGCAGGCAAGGCCTGCAGGGGTGCCAGTGCGGCTTGGTGTAAGGCAAGAGCATGTTGAGGCTTTGATTGATGAGCAAGCAGCTGACGAGCAATTGAAATGGTTTATGGAGTTTCATCCACCTATGTTTGGAGGAATAGGTTCCCCAATGCAGGCTGAAGATTGGCTCGCAAGAGTGAAGAGGATCCTGACAACAATCAGGACTGCGGAGGGGCAGAAAGTTACTTTAGCCACTTTTCTGTTGGAAGGCGACGCGAGGTTCTGGTGGGATGAAGTGGAATTGCATCTTGGCAGGTCAAGGATTAGAGGAGATCTCGATATAAGAAATTTCAAGATTTTTTCTGGACAAGTATTTGCCAGTGTCGTAGCAAATTGTCATGGAAAATGAGTTCCAACGTTTGGTGTAGGGTGAGAGTAATGTTGATACTTACCTGCATGAGTTTATGAGGCTGTGGCGCTATGCAGGGTCTACTTTCGCCGAGGAGGCACGGAAGACGAATAGGTTCTACGAGGGATTGCGTGATGAGCTGAGGTTGTCACTCCCGAGTACGGTGAACCAAGGCTTCCAAGTGTTAGTCGATACAGCCCGTGCACTGGAAAAAGATTTGAAATGGGTGCAGGACAAGAAGAACTTGTTGACAGAAAAGCCGGAATTTAAAGTTCCACAGTCGGAACAATCAGAGTTTAGGAGACGAGACAAAAAGAGGTTCAGGCCTGCTGAACAACCAACTCCTTCGTCTGTTTCTTCGGGAGCAACATATGGACAAGAACGTGTTGAGATACATACATGTTTTAAATGCGGGAAGCAGGGACATATAGCCCGTGATTGTTGGAGTGGCCCTCCAAGGGGTGATAAAAAGTTAGGTGCGTCTTATGAGGAAAAGGGTAAGGCAGTGACCGAGTCATCTGCATCCCGGACGCAACCTGGGGTGTACAATCTCGAATTGCAGGAGCCACAAATCTCAACTGGTGAAGTACAACACCCGCGCGTGTTTAGTTTGGAAGTACATGAGTCCATAAAACTAATTATGAGAGATGCGAATGAGCAGAAATAAGTGAACCTTGTTCCTTCGTGTGATGTAACTATATGGTGTATGTATGTATGACATTCTGTATATATGACTTGTTTTGTGCGATGCCATGGGGCGAGACAAGTTGCAGCCTCTAAGATCTAACCCGGATCATTTTAGCGAGGTGCAACAAAGGAGTGGTTATGTTGGTGTTGACAGTTGAGCTAAATTTTGGGACGAAATTTCTTGTAAGGAGGGGAGGGTTGTAACACCACAAATCCCAAATTTGGGTTCAGGTTGGGTGACACGGCCTGGTACACGAGCGTGTCCCAAACTGTGTCCTGCTCGGTTGAGCAGCTTGTCGAGTGCTTGACGAAATGCACTCGGCGAGTTCTCGAGAGGGAACACGCCCTGTGATATGGGCATGTTCGAGGGCATGTCCGAGGCGTGTCCTCCTCTGGTCGATGAAGTCCACTCGAGTAGATGCGCTCGACGAATTCTCAAGAGAGAGGGCACACAGCCTGTGACACAGGCGTGCCACATGGCGGTGTCCTGCTCTGTATACGCGAGTGGGTCTCGAGGGGAGGTCTCGAGTAGGTATCGAGTGTCTCGAGTAAGACACACGGCCTAGGACACGGGCATGTCTGAGGCCGTGTCCTGTCCAACTACTCGAGTGGTTCTCTCGAGTAGGTCTCGAGTGTGTCTCGAGTGAGGCACACGACCTGTGATACGGGCGTGTCAGGACACAAGGCCTGTGACACGGGCGTGTCACATGGCTGTGTCCTGTTCTAGATAAGTCGATTCGTGCGCTGCTTAAGGTACACAGCTTGTGACACAGGCATGTCACAGGGCATGTCAGCCCCGAAATAGCCATATTCAGGGAATTTTGTAGCCGTTCATTTCCTTCCTCTGGGATCTGATGGCCCAGGTTTCTCTTTGCTGCTTTAAGGCTGAAATTGAGAAGATAAGTCTCATTTCACCTTTGGTCACTCTCTTTCTAAAAGAGCTAAAGAGAGGGAGAGCAAGGAGGAGGAGGAGGAGAAAGAAGCCGGCTGTCGAAGGATCTTCAGCGTGCCGAATCGAGAGCCGAGTTCAGATTCGTGGAGGCAAGGCTGTGGCGGTGATTTCCATCCGGCTAGTTCATGGCTCCAAAGCGATCGTCAAGGGTAACGATCTCCTTCTTGGACAAGCGAAGTCCTATTTTATACAAAAGCATGAATCCTCCACCAAGAGGTAGATAGCGTAAGTGATTCTAGGTTGAATCTGCATCTAGAGCCAGGAATATGTAGTACGACATATGTATGCTGTGTGAAGCCCATCCGGACAGTTAGCCTGGATTGATGATGTTTATATTGTGAATCGGAGAAGACTCTGTGTATTGTATGGATGCCTGTGAAAAGCTGTATATGAGCCCTTGTATTGGGTCTGTTGAACTGGAATGGATTGGAAAACGGCTCTGCGAGAGCTGTGTGCGAAGCAGGAAAGGGAAGGCCGACCCACGTCAAGATCTGCGCTATTGACGAATTGAGCAACGGGAAAGGCTGACCTGTACCTGTGTTGTGGGAGATCGATTGGTGGCAAGGCATGGGCGGATGCTGTCCCGACCCGACTTACTGCACCTCAATGGTGGATCGATCTAAATGCTCAAGTTTACCGTGAGGTTAGCACCTCTGAGTGGGATGGACAGAATGTCCCCAACATGCGTGCTGGTAGACTAGGACCGCCCAACCAACAAGTTAAAAACCTCTGCTCGGTGGTGGTGCCAAGGAGTCCAGCCCATCGTAATGTGCCCTGAGTGCACGAAGTGTTTGACGGAGGCCGACGTTTGTGATGTGACACTGATTATGATAGTTATATGTTGTGATTGCGATGCATACAAGGAAGGAACCACAACCCCGGGTAAGGGGTAGGGTCGTTATAATTGGTCAGCTAATGCTGACCGTTACTTTGTTTACCACTCTTGGGGTGGATGTCCAACTGCAAGTGCTGATAGGTTGAATTAAATTAAGCGGATTGAAGCCCTTGCTGCTTAAAGGCCCTCGAAGGCCGTGCGAAGTCTTGGATTTCACATGTGGCCGGCCTGCGTGCCGATGTATGAAATCGTATATTTGTAAAGAGAAACTTGTAAGGCCTTAAGGCCATGAGCGTTTGTGTAACGCCCCCACTCGTCACGTGGCATATAACGGTGGGTCCGGCCGGGGCCCCACGCCATATGTCACAGACAAGCGGCGGAATTACTTGTGAAAATCAAAATCTACTCGCATCCTAACTCAATACATCCTAGCGCAACATTTTAAGTTGTAAAAAGCAGCGAACATGCAAGAGCAAACAGATAGAATTTTGAATAATTGAAATTTTATTATCCAAAAAAGATATCATTTACAAAGGTATGACCTCCCTTTTATAGAATGGAGGAGATATGAGAGAGTACAAACAAATAATGTGGGACTAAACATGTACAGTGCTGAGCGGCTAGAAATACAGGAGACCACACAGGCCGCACGATTAGACAAATGAGTTAACCGCTCGACAACTCCAGCAAGATAAGAATAGGCCGCAATGGGAGACCGATAGACCGCCCGGTCTCCAGGCTTCTGAGAGAGACTGCCAGACCGCTCGATCAATAAACCGCTGGACAAGACCTCAAGGTCGCCTGGTCTAATACTTCAACACTCCCCCTCAAGCTGGAGCATAGATATCAATCATGCCCAGCTTGTCACAAATGTGGAAGAAGGAAGTAGAGACCGACTTTGTGAAGATATCTGCCAATTCTTTGTCAGAGGTGACAAACGGTGCACAGATCTGTTTCTTCAAAATCTCTTCCCGAATGAAGTGGCAGTCAACCTCTATATGCTTTGTTCTCTCATGGAAGACCGGATTTCTGGATATGTATATAGCGGCCTTGTTGTCACAGAACATAGGAAGAGGATAGTCATAGACCTCCCCTAGGTCAAGCATGAGAGCCCGCAACCACTTTAACTCACACGTAGTTGACGCCATACTCCGATATTCGGCTTTTGCATTGGATCTGGAGACAACAGACTGTTTCTTGCTCTTCCAACTCACAAGATTTCCTCCAACAAAAGTACAAAAACCTGATGTGGACTTACGATCGCCTTTGTCATCTGCGTAACTTGAATCTGAGTAGGCCTCAACCCTCAGATGACCATTCTTCTGAAAGATTAGACCTTTGCCTGGTGCTGCTTTGACATACTCTAAAATCTTCAAGGCAGACTGAAGATGGCACTCCCTGGGAGCTTGCATAAACTGACTGACCTTGCCTACAACATAGGCGATGTCGGGTCTAGTCAACGTGACATAGATGAGTTTGCCTACCAAACGTCTGTACCTTGTGACATCAAATAGAAGAGGTGAGTCATCCGTCCACGTTTTGTCTTCTCCAATAGCCATGGGAAACCGAGCCGGTTTGGCACCTGTCAATCCTGCTTCTTGTAGAAGATCAAGGGCATACTTCCGCTGGGAGAGAACCAACGAGTCAAGTTTCCGAGAGATTTCTATCCCCAAAAAGTATTTCGGGGAGCCCATATCCTTCGTGACCAAGTGTTGACGGAGGTGCTTCTTCGTCAAGTCCACCCCATCTTGGTCATCGCCAGTAAGAAGAATATCATCCACATATACTGCCAAAACCACCAGTCCCGAGGCCGTTTTGCGAATGAATAAGGAGTGATCGACCGAACTCCTTGTAAAGCCGATGGTAGCCACAATGCCACTGAATTTGTCGAACCACGCCCGAGGGCTCTGCTTTAGGCCATAAATGGCCTTCTTCAAACGGCATACACGTGTCTCCCCTGAGCAACATACCCAGGAGGTTGCTCCATGTAGACATTCTCCTGAAGATCGCCATAGAGAAAGGCATTCTTCACATCAAGCTGGGAAATAGCCTAATCCCAGTTAACAACCACAGAGAGAAGAACCCGGATGGTGCTGAGGCGAGCAACCGGAGAAAAGGTGTCAAAGTAATCAATGCCGTAAGTCTGAGTGAAGCCTTTGGCCATCAGCCGGGCCTTGTAGCGATCCACAGTGCCGTCGGGGCGAAATTTCACAACGAAGACCCAACGACAGCCAACCACATCAGTGCCCACGGGAGGAGGAACAAGGGTCCAGGTACCCCTTTCAGTAAGAGTAGACATCTCTTCATCCATGGCAGACTTCCAATGAGGGAGAGCAAGAGCCTCCTGTTAGGTGCGGGGAGTAGAAGTAGCGGAGATAGCCAAGAAAAAACACCTGCGAGAAGGAGAAAGCCGATCATAGGAAACAACTACCGCAAGCGGGTGTTGAGTACATGCCCACACCCCTTTGCGAAGAGCAATGGGAAGATCCAGGTCGTCGGGGCCATCAACGACTGGAGCGTCCGTGGCGGAGAAGGCTGTCCCGGGACTAGAGAGAGACAACATCAGAGAAGAGGGAGGAGGGGTGGGTGGGGAGACGAACAAGGAAGGAGACGGTGGAGGAGGAGACAGAGGTGGGGAGACGTCGAGAGGCGTGGATGGAACGAAGATATCAGGAGGAAGAGAGGAGGTAGGAGAGAAGTAGGAAGTATTTTCGAAAAATGTCACATCCGCGGAGACAAATTGCTTGCGGAGAAGGGGGTCAAAACAACAATAGCCTTTTGAGTGGTAGAGTACCCCCAAAAGACACACTTGGTGGAACGGGGGGGGGGGGGGGGGAAGTTTGTCGCGGGTAGCGGAGGGAGCGTGAACAAAGGCCGTACAGCCAAAGACACGGAGAGGGAGAGGAAAAGGTGCCTTGTGGGGGTAGAGAATGGAGAAGGGGGTCTGGCCGTGGAGAATTGTGGAGGGAAGGCGATTGATGAGATAGCAGGCGAGGAGCACAGCGTAGTCCCAGTAGGAGCGAGGTACGTGCATCTACGTCATGAGAGTACGAGCAACATCAAGGAGGTGACGGTTTTTACGCTCCGCCACCCCATTCTGCTGGGAGGTGTAAACACAAGTAGTTTGATGTAGAAGACCATGTTGGTGAAAGAAAGAGGAGAACTCATGATTAAGATATTCCTTGGCATTATTAGAGCGTAAAACTTTAATAGAAATGACAAACTGATTTTGAATCATAAAATAAAATGATTGCCATACAGAAAAGAGTTTAGAGCGATCTTTTAATAGATACACCCAGGTACATCGTGAAAAATCATCTATAAAAGTGACAAAATAGGAACTACCCCGACCAACAGTGAGGGTAGGAGCAGGACCCCAAACATCAGAATGAATAAGATCAAACGGGCGAGAGGAGCCACGACCTTGCTTCGGTGGGAAGGAGGAGCGATGATGTTTGCCAAGCTGATACACATCACAGTTGAGCGGAGAACTGGTAGGAGGTAAGTGGGGCAGAAGCTGTCGAAGAAGCCGAGGAGGAGGATGTCCAAGGCGAAGATGCCATTGAAGGAGATCTGTAGAGGAGGAGTAGGCGGACAGAGCGGAAACATCGTCGAGGAAGTAGAGGCCGCCGCTCTCAGTCCCAGTAGCAATCGTCCGCTGGGTCCTCGGGTCCTGAAAAGAACAAGCAGTTGGAGTGAATAAGACGGAGTACTGAAGTTGCCGGCATAAAGTAGTAACAGGTAATAAATCGCATGGGAACTTCGGGACATAGAGAGTGTCGTCCAGTCAAAGCGATGGGGTGAGTTGAACCATGCCCGTCCCATGAACCGGGGACGGTGAACCATCCGCCACACGAACCGGGGGCAAGCGATCATGTGTCTCAAGATGGGAGAAGCAATGAGGGTTGCCAGTCATATGATTGGTAGCATCGGAGTCAATCAGCCATTTACCTTGGGTAACGACGTGGGCACTACCTGACGTCGTGGCCACAGAGGCAGACAACCGAGAGGAGGTGGAGGCCGAAGAAGGAGCATCACCGGAAGGGCGAAGATGAGGATGTTTCTGCCAGCAGCGGTCAACAGAATGGCCGGCACGACCACAGTGAGAGCAGAGGAACCGGGACGAACCCCGTCCTCCAGAGTGGGCGCGGCCACTCGGTCCCCCCTTCCGAGCTTGGTGAGCAAAGGAGTCCTGAGAAGGGGGGGGGGGGAGGCCAACAGAGGCCGTTGGAGCAGCAAAGTAACAACGACAATGCGAGCCGCGGAGGCATCCAAAGTAGGAGATTCTACCTCACCCAGGATCTGCTGGCGGATCATATCATAGGAATCGGGAAGACGGAGAAGATAACAAACAACCAGGAGTTCCTGGAAGTGTTTGTGCTGTTCGGCCAGGTCCGCGGAGAAGGGGCGATTCTGGAGGATTTCAGCACCAAGAGCCTGAACCTGCTGATAAGCCACAGCAGGAGACATGGAAGGGCGGGCGAAGAGGTCCGCATAGAGAGTATAAATGCGGGACGTCTATCCCCCTTTCGAATAGAGAGCAGCGAGGTGAAGCCAGGCGGCCTTGACCGCCTCATCATGGCGAATGACGGGAAGGCACTCATCAGAGAGGCTGTTGGCCAGCCAAGTGCGGACAAGAGCATCACTCGCATCCCAGTCGTCAAACTCAGGAGAGTTACGAGAAGGAGGGTCATCGGTGAGGTGATGACGCTTGCGCTAAGAGTGAAGAAGAAAGGTGAAAGAGACGCTCCAATCAGGATAGTTGGAGCCAACAAGCTTAGAAAGGGTGCCAAGGTTGCCCGAAGGAGGAGGTGGAGAAAGAGCTGCAGGAGTGGTGGAGATAACGAGGGTGGTGAGATCGGAAGTAGTAATAGAAAACAGCAAGAAACCTCGCAAGAAGAAGAGAAGCCGCGGGAAGAGGAAAAAGGAGAGCAACCCGCGCGAAACCGCTGCGGTTTAAAGGGAAGAAGCCGCGCGAACACAAGCGGCCAGGAAGCAGACAAAGGCACAGCAGGGAAGAGGTCGCGCGTACTGAAAAGTTCGAGCGAACAAAAGAGAAGAGGAAGCAAGAAGCAGCGACAACAACAAGTCGCAAGCCGGGCGAACAGAAGCAAGCCGCAACGACTAGGAAGCCGGAGAGGCTAGAAGGAACCAGGGTGCGGCGACCGCTAAACAAGGCGCAGCGACGAATAGCAGCTGGAGAAGAGAAGCAAAAAGAACCAAGCCGCGCAAACAGGGCAGCAGACAGAAGAGAAAGCAAGCCGCGAAGATAGGTCGCGTAAAGCAGAAAACAAGCCGCGAGAATCAGAGAGTGCACAGAATCAGGAGGAAAAGACCGTGTGCTCTGATACCATGTAAAAAGTAGCGAACATGCAAGAGCAAACAGATAGAATTTTGAATAATTGAAATTTTATTATCCAAAAAAGGTATCATTTACAAAGGTATGACCTCCCTTTTATAGAATGGAGGAGATATGAGAGAGTACAAACAAACAATGTGGGACTAAACATGTACAGTGCTGAGCGGCTAGAAATACAGGAGACCGCACAGGCCGCGCGGTTAGACAAATGAGTTAACCGCTCGGCAACTCCAGCAGGATAAGAACAGGCCGCAATGGGAGACCGATAGACCGCCCGGTCTCCAGGCTTCTGAGAGAGACCGCCAGACCACTCGGTCAATAAACCACTGGACAAGACGCAAGGCCGCCCGGTCTAATACTTCAACATAAGTTATCATAAACTCAACTCAAAGAATGTCCACTACTATATAAACTCCACATTTATATATCCAAACCAGGAATGTAGACAACTCACACACACTGGCCTTAAGGCCTTACATGTTTCTCTTTACACAAATACATTTTCGTACATCGGCAAGCAGGCCGGCCACACATGAAATCCAACCACGTTTCTTCGCACGGCCTTCAAGGGCCTTTAGCAGCAAGCCTCCATTCCGCTCAAGAAAATCAATTCAAGCATCAACACCTGCAATTAGCCATCCAATCCAAAGCAGAAAACAAAGTAATGGTCAGCTTTAGCTGACCACTTATAACGACCCTACCCCTTATACGGGGTAGTGGTTCCTTCCCTGTATGCATTGCCATATCATATACATTTCAATCTAGCAAATATACCAATCACAATCACATCACAAACGCCGGTATCCACCAGACGCTTCGTGCACTTAGGGCACCTTCTTGGTGTACCGGATATACCAGTCATACACCGCCGATCGAGGCTCTTCACTTGTTGGTTGGGCGGTTCAATCCTAGTCTACCAATCAAACTATTGGCGACATCCCGTCCATACCACTCAGAGGTTCTACCTCACAGCATACACAAACAAACAGAGCAGATCGACCCACACTTGTGGTGTGGCAAGCCAGGTTTATCAGGGCTCCCCATGCATTACCACCAATCGACCCCTCACCATATTTCTGATCGACCCACACCTGTGGTGCAGCAAGCTGGGTTTAATCTCGGCTCCCCAGACATTGCCACCAATCGATCCACTCATCTATCCAGATCAACCCACCCTAGTGGTATAACAGGCCGGGTTTATCTGGCACTCCCCAGGCGTGCTACAAGCCTACACACATCCATAACCAACATTCATTCATCCATACAACCAATTCAAGCAAAGCATAAACCTTTCATAGTATCAAATCTACAGAGTCTTCTCCGGTTTACCCATGATCATTACCAATCCAGACTACCCATCCAGATGAGCTTCACACAACATGCCTATCCCGTACTCCACACTTCCGGCTCTAGATGCAAACTCAACCACAGAATCACTTACGAAATCCACCTCTTGGTGGAGGATTCCAAGCACATGCATAAAGAAAGGACTTCGATGTCCAAGAAGGAGATTGTTACCCTTGAAGATCGCTTCGGCGCCATGAAGTAGCCAGATGGAAGTCACCGCCTCGGCTTTGCCTTCACGAATCCGTTCTCGGATCTTCAATACGCACTCCGCAGCTCCTCCAGCAACCGACTTTCCTTTCTACTTTCCTTGCCTTAGCCTTTCCCTTTCTCTTTCTCTCTCTTAGAATGAGAAGAAGAAGAAGGAGATGAGAATGAAGGGACTTTATCCCATTCTCGGCCTTTTATCCACAAGGAAGAAGCTTGGACCATTAGATCCAGAATAGGGAAATGAACGGCCAGAAAATTCGGATAAAATCACTTTTCGGGCCTGACACGTCCGGTGACACGCCCGTATCACAGGGCGTGTACCTTAAGCGGCACACGAACCAACTCATTCTATCATATCCAAAATAGAAAACGGCCAGGGTACACGCCCGTGTCATCCCAGTCATGCCCGTGACCCAGGGCGTGTAACCCACTCGACACCTTGTCGAGAGAAAAGTGTCGATCTCTCGAGACAGCGGGACGCCCCGTGACACGCCCGTGTCACAGGTCGTGTACCCCTAGCTTGCCACTCGACGATCATCGAGCATAGTTCGTCGACCAGAGGGGACACGCCCTCCCACACGCCCGCGTTGGATGGTACACGCCCGTGTAGCACGACGTGTTCCCTGATTGTCGACCACTTTCGTTGAACCAGACTCTTACTCTGGTTGGTCGACCAAGGTGAGTCGATCGCACGCGGGCTTGCTAGGTCACGCCCCCTGAGGCAACGCCCGTGTCTATCGGGCAAGTGTACTCTCCCAAAAATTCGTCGAACGAGGTCGTATTTCCCGGGAATCGGGTTGATTACCCCTATCCGTCCGAAATCACTATGCTCATTTTACCGAATATCAGAGCCAGGTTGAGGGTTTTATTAAAAGAACGAAAATAACACCTTGAAAATATCCGATGAAGAGATAACTGCCCGGTATCAATTGCGTTAGGATTAAAAATATCGGGGGACACAGCCTGTGAATAACTAGATATCTAAAGTTTCAATTTAATTAATCCACGGAAACTTGGCCGTGGAGGTTCAAAATAATGAGCTCACCAAACTATCTCTAGGAATATCGCATCTAGACATTAAGGCATCGACCGGGCTCTCGTCTGACGACCAGGATTCCCCTTAATGCTCCGCATGTACGCTAAGAACCCCGCTATTGGGTGGGGAACCCAATCTGGTAGAGTTTTAGCGCGCCTCCTCTCTCGAGGGTTAGTGCGGAACTCTATCTAGCCACACACAGGGGTGATCTGTCCATATGCGACGGCCTCTCGGCTACTAGCGTATGGATAACGGAAATAGAACCCATCATCATCGATCGATGTGGGTCTACGCGTCGTTAACCCGGGGTAAACCTTAAGTTTTTAATTACCAACTTGAAAAATTACAACATTTGGTTATTTAAAACATTTTAGATCACAATAGCTCTTATGATACCGAGGGCTAAAAGAAATTAGCCACTCATCGGAATAGGGATAACTTATATATTGGTTGTAGCGAGCGATTCACATCGCTGAAAGGTTATAAAGAAAACTATAAGAAAAGCAAAATAACCTAATTTTAGAAAAGTTATTACAAATAAACACACCCATATGCACATCATTCAAACATATAACAAAAGGAAGAAATAAAACTAAGTTTGTTGAAGTACTTAGACCGGGCGGCTTCAGCGGTCTGTTCCAGCGGATTTGGTGCATTTCTCTGGCGGTCTATCTGGTGCCTGGAGACCGGGCGGTCTATCGGTCTACCTCTGCGAGGCCTGAATTTCTATCCAATGCTGGAGCTTTGCCGGATCGGTTAGCCCATCTGTCTAACCGCGCGGCCTATGCAATCGTGGTCTGCATTAGTCTAGCCGCCCAGGACTGTAAGATGTTTAGTCGGCCACTACTTTCCCCTTGTCCTCCTATATAAGGGAGGCCATACCTTTGTAAATGATATCTTTTTCTCACTTCCCGCAGGAGTCTTCCAATAAAATTTAGCAATTATTCAAAAGTTTATTCCTTGTCTTGCCTTTCGCTTCTTTTCTCTACTTTCTAATAGATACGTGTATCAGAGCACACGGTCCTTGCCCTGATTCTGTGCGCTCTCTGTTGTTCGCGGCGTTTTCCGCCCCGAAGAAACTTGCTTCGACTTGGCTTCTCTCTGTGCGCAACTTGTTTCTGTCCGCTGCCCTATTCGCGCAGGTCTAAACTTGCTTCTTCTTCTCTTCTCCCTCTGCTCTCGCAGCGACCTGTTTCCTTGTCGCCGCGACCTGTTTCCTCCAGCTCCGAGTCTGCGGTCTGACGTGTGCACTCTAACTCTGGCTTGCTGCTGTGATCTGCCAGTGCGGGCTGTTCCTTTCTCACCCGCTCTTTGTACTCGCTCTTCTCCTCTCTTTTTTCCAAGGCACGCCTTTTTAGTCCGCCGTATCAACCAATGCTGTGCCTTTGACCGCCTTCTCGCCGCTGCTGTGACTGCCTGACCGTGCGGGTTATTCCTGAACTACCCGCATCTTGGTCGCGACCAACCTCAACTCTTCTCCTCTCTGCAGTTCGCCCGGCCTTTTCATAAAAGTCCGCGCGACCTCTTCCCCCTGTGCCTTTGCCTGTTTCAAGCCGCTTCTATTCCACGAAGCTTCGTAGACCCCGTTTTATCTAACCGCTTCAGTTCGCGCGGCTTCTTCTGGTAAACTCATGCCAGGTACGTATCAATATCACTACCTCACCGGTCTACACCAGGCGTTGAAACTCCTGCAGCTCCTTCTCCTCCTCCTCCTTCGGGCAATCCGCTTGTGACACCGGTCCATAGCTTGGTGAGCTCCAACAATCCCGATTGGAGTGTTTTCTTTCACCTTTCTCCTTCGTTCTCAATTGCAAGCGTCATCACCTCACCGATGACCCTCCTAAACCTCGACCTCTCCTGAGTTTGTGACTGGGATGCGAGTGATGTATCTCCATCTCATCCCACCATAGTCTGGCCACAGCCTTTCTGATGAGTCCTTCCATTCGCATGAGAACGGTCAAGGCTGCCTGGCTAAGGTCACTTTCGCTGCTCTCTATTTAAGGGGGGCAGAGTCCTGATTGCCGTCAGGATCCTCTTTACTCGGGCCAACCATGTCCCCCGCTGCGGCTTACCAGCAGGCAGGCTGCATTGGGGAGAATCGCCCCAGCACAAACGTAGGTGGATGAAACTCCATAAAGTTTTTAATGACTCATTCATTGCTTGACTCCTCCACCACAACTTCCGCGCGGCTCCTTACCTTGCATGCCAGTCTGCGGTCGCATTGCCACCGTTACTTGCTCCTCCAACGGCCTTGTCTGACCTCCCCCCCATTCGGCTGTGCCTTTGCTAGCACTGCAGCTCAGCGGGGGGGGGGGGGGGGGGGCAGTGGCCGTCTCCGTCACGGGGTTCACTTGTATGGTCTCCACTGAAGGAGGTCGTACTGGCACTTCTGTTGACGGGTGCTGCAGAAACTCCTCATCAAATCGCCCTTCCGGGATGCTCCGACTTCGGCCCAACGCCTCTTCAGGCCGTCTCCTCTGTGGCCCGACGTCAGGTAGTGCCCACGTCGTTACCCAATGTACAATGGCTGATTGACTCCGGTGCCACCATTAATGACGGGCAACCCCATTGCTTCTCCCGTCATAATGGTAAGTACCACATTGACCGCTACCCCCAGTTCGTGTCGGATGTTCCCCGTCCCGGTTCATGGAACGTGCATGGTTCAACATACACTCCTTCGCTTAGCTTGGAGGATACCCTCTATGTCCCGAGTCCCGTCAATTATGTTCAGTTCTACTTTATGCCGGCAAACAATCTCAACCTGGCTCGTTTTAATACTCCCACTACTTGTTCTTTTAGGACGCCGAGAACCCAGCTCGTCACGATTGGTATATAACGGTGGGTCTGAGAGCGGCCAGGGCCTCTACTTCCCACGCCATATGTCAGCTCTTTCAGCCTACTCCTCCTCCAAGCGACGGAATCTACTTCAGTGGAAATCAAAATCTCGTCTGGACATCCTCCTCCTCAATACATTCTAGCCCCACTTACCTCCCACCAGTTTCCGCTTAACTGTTACCATGAACGTGTCAACTGGCAAAGATCATGTCCACTACTATCCCACCGATAGCAAGGCCGTGGCTCCTCTCGCATTTATATATCTTGTTCAAACTAGGAATGTATGGGGTCCTGCTCACACACACTGTTGGCCTTAAGGGGCAGTTCCTTACAAGTTTCTCACTTTACACAAATACGATGATTTTACTCGTTACCTGGGTGTATCTATTAAAGGAACGCTCTGAGGCTATTTTCTGTTTGGCCATCTTTTTACTTTATGATTAAGAATCCGACCATGCTATTTCTTTGCACGACCTTCAAGGTATTACGCCTTTAGCAGCAAGAATATCGTCCATGAGTTCTCCGCTTTCTTTCAAGCAAACGGCCTCAATTCAAGCATCAACGACCTGCAATTAGCCACCTCCAATCCAGAATGGGGTGGCGAGCGTAAAGTAACGGTCACCTGCTTTAGCTGACCGTACTTATGACGCAATGACGTCCCTACCTCCTTACTGGGGCAGTGGTTCCTTCCCTGTATGCATTGCCATGTCATAATCATTTCAATCTAGCAAATCTACCAATCACAATCACATCACAAATGCCGGTATCCACCACGACGCTCCATGCACTCAGGGCACCTTCTTGGTGTACCAAATATACCAGTCATACCCCCACCAGCCGATCGAGGCTCTTCCTCTCCGTGTTGGCTGGGCCTTTGTTCAATGCTCCCTAGTCCGCACCAATCTCACTATTGGCGACAAGCTTTCCCGTTCCATACCAAGTGTGTCTTTTTCAGAGGTACTCTACCTCGCAGCATACTCAAACAACCAGAGCTATTGCTGCTTTGACCCACACCTGTGGTGTCCGCAAGCTGGGTTTAATAGGGCTCCGCAGGCATGTGACTTTTTTCGAACCAATAGACTTCCCTCTCCTTCCTCTTCTCTTCCTTCTGATATCTCCGTTTCTTCCACACCTCTGGTGCACGTTTTCCCAAGCCTTCGTCTATCTCGGCTCCACCAGACACTCCTTCCCAGTCCGCCACCACCCACCCCTCCGATCCCTCCATCTATCCAGATCAACCGTCTCTCTCTAGTGGTATAACAGGCCGGGCCAGCCTTGCACTCCGCCACGGACGCTCCGGTCGCTGACAAGCTCCTGTACACACGATCCATAACCAACGATGATCTGGATGTTCATCCATTGCAACCATTCAAGCAAAGGGGTGCGGGCGTGTACTCATACACCCGCTCACGGCTGTTGTTTCATATGTATCAAAGCTTTCTACAGAGTCTTCTCGCAGGTCGTTTGCCTTGGCTATCTCTGCTACTTCTACTCCAGACGTACCTATCCAGATGAGGCTCTCACACAACATGCCTCCCCTCATTGGAAGTCTGCCATGGATGAGGAGATGCAAACTCAACCACTCTTACTGAACGGGGTACCTGGACTCTGGTGGAGGATCCTCCTCCCGTGGGCACTGATGTCCAAGAAGGGTTGGCTGTCGCTGGGTCTTTGTTGTGAAGTCGCTTCGCCCCGATGGCACTGTGGATCGCTACAAAGCCCGGCTGGTGGCCAAGGGCTTTACTCAGACTTATGGCGTTGATTACTTTGATACCTTCTCTCCGGTTGCTCGCCTCAGCACCATCCGGGTTCTCTTTTCTGTGGCCGTTAACCGGGCTTGGGCTATTTCCCAGCTTGATGTGAAGAATGCCTTTCTCTATGGCGATCTTCAGGAGGACGTCTATATGGAGCAACCTCCTGGGTATGTTGCTCAGGGGGAGACACGTGTCTGTCATTTGAAGAAGGCCATTTACGGCCTTAGAATAAAGCAGAGCCCTCGAGCATGGTTCGAAAAATTCAGTGGTATTGTGGCAACCATCGGCTTTCAAAGGAGTTCGGCCGATAAAATCACTCCTTGTTCATTCGCAAAACGGCCTCGGGGCTGGTAGTTTTAGCCGTATATGTGGATGATATTCTCCTTACTGGTGATGACCAAGATGGGGTGGACTTGACGAAGAAGCACCTCCGTCAGCACTTGGTCACGAAGGATATGGGCTCTCCAAAATACTTTTTGGGGATAGAAATCTCTCGGAAGCCTGACTCCTTGGTTCTCTCTCAACGGAAGTATGCCCTTGATCTTCTTCAAGAAGCAGGCTTGACAGGTGCCAAACCAGCTCATCTTCCCATGGCTGTTGGAGAGGACAAAACGTGGAGCGGATGACTCGCCTCCTCTATCTGATGTCACACGGTACAGACGTTTGGTAGGCAAACTCATCTATCTCACGGTGACTAGACCCGACATCGCCTACGCTGTAGGAAAGGTCAGTCAGTGTATGCAAGTTCTCCCAGGCGAATGTCACTCTTACTTCGGTGAGTCGATCGCCGCGGGCCTGAAGATTTTAGAGTATATCAAAGCAAGCACCTATCGGGCAGGGGGTTACTCTTTCAGAAGAATGGCCATCTGAGGGTTGAGGCCGTACTCAGATTCCACGGGTTACGCAGATGACAAAGGCCTACCGTAAATCCACGTCAGGTTTTTGTACCTTTGTTGGAGGAAATCTCGTAAGTTAGGAAGAGCAAGAAACAGTCTGTTGTTTCCAGATCCAGTGCCGAAGCAGAATACCGGAGTATGGCGTCAACTACATGTGAGTTAAAGTGGTTGCGGGCTCTCATGCTTGACCTGGGCGAGGTATATGATTGTCCTCTCCCTATGTTCTGTGACAATAAGGCCGCTATACACATATCCAGGAATCCGGTCTTTCATGAGAGAACGAAGCATATAGAGGTTGACTGTCACTTCATTCGGGAGGAGATCTTGAAGAAACAGATTTGTACTCCTTTTGTCACCTCTGACAAGGAGTTGGCAGATATCTTCACCAAGCCGGTTTCTACTTCCTTCTTCCGCATTTGTGACAAGCTGGGCATGATTGATATCTATGCTCCAGCTTGAGGGGGAGTGTTGAAGTAGTTAGACCGGGCGGCTTAGCGGTCTGTTCCAGCGGTTTGGTGACCGGGCGGTCTGGCGGTCTATCTGGTGCCTGGAGACCGGTGATCTGTCCATATCGGTCTACCTCTACGGCCTGTTCTATCCTGCTGGAGTTGCCGAGCGGTTAGCCCATCTGTCTAACCGCGTCGTTAACCTATGCGGGGTAAACCATTAGTCTAGCCGCCCAGTTTTTACTGTAAATGTGAAAAATTAGTCCCACATTGTTTGTATACTCTAAAACTTTCTTAGATCTCCTCCATTCTATATACCGAGGGCTAAAGAAATTAGCCATACCTCATTGTAAATGGGGATAATCTTATATGATTGGTTTGGAGCGTCTAATAAAATTTCGCTGAAAGGTTATAAAGAAAATAAGAAGAAAAGCAAAAGTTAACCTATTCGCTTAGAAAAGTCTTACAAATAAACACACTTTTCGCTTCTTTTCTCTACTCATTCAAACATATAACAAAAGGAAGAAATAAAACTAAGTTACACATAAGAGAAAATTGAATAATTGACATTTGCAGGTCCCACTCAAAGAGTGGGGGCGGGAAATTGAAGCTGAAAAGTGCATAATTGAAATTAGCAAGTCCCACTCAAACGAGTGGGGGCGGAAAATTAAAGCTGAAAATTGCAAGTCCTACTCAAACGAGTAGGACTGAAATGAAAGCGAGTCCTACTCAAACGAGTAGGAGAAAATAAATGCGATTACAGGGCTTTCTTAAATATTGACATCAAAATAAAGTCCTACCATTAAATTCCTAGCGAGTAGGAGGAAAATCAAATCCAGCCATTTAACTCAAGTGAGTAGGCGGAAAAAATAAATAAAAAAAATGAAAACACTTGCTTGAATAAAATCCAGCCAATTAACTCAAATGAGTAGGCGGAAAAATAAAAAGAACACACGCACTCTACTTGAATAAAATCCAGCCAATTAACTCAAATGAGTATGCGGAAAAATAAAAACAACACACGCACTCTACTTGAATAAAATCCAGCCAATTAACTCAAATGAGTAGGCGGAAAAATAAAAAAACACACGCACTCTACTTGAATAAACACACACACTCTACTTGAATAAACACACACACTCTTGCATGAATTAACTAAGACGATAAAGATTATCTCATACACTCACGCACTCGGGCTAAAATAATTGCAAAAATCAAAGTTATCGAAAAATTAAAATGACTGCATTTCTACCGCTGGAATGCAGTAGAAATGCATAAAAAGGCAAAATAAAAATTGTTTGAGGAAAAAGTTTTCAAATTAAAGAGAGAAAGGCAAGTGCCCGAAAAATTAAAACGTTTGCATTTTTACCGTTAGATTTTGATAGAAATGCTTAAAAAGTGAAAATAAAAATTGTTCGAGCGAAAATATTTTTTTTGTAACTACTTAAAATGAAAGTTTATGAAAAATAAAAATAACAATTTATACATTACTATAGCCTTGTAAAATGGTTTAAAAAGAGGGAGTAAGTTAAAAAGAAGCAGTAGTTTTATAGTTAAAACAAAGTAAAAGCTAAGTTAAGAGTAATGAAAACTACCTTTTTAATGTTTTACAAGTTCATAAAAATGCATTTTTGAAGCATGAAAATCCTAAGTCTAACCAAATTTAAAGAGTTAGAGAATGAAAACGGCCATAATAACGGCTATAAATTTTGTTATAATTGAAAAGAAAACGTGAACATTTGCGTTTTAAAACATAATTTTTGCAATTTTAAGCTCATACACACACACACGCATTATGAAAATAAAAATGAAAGTATATAAGATTGATGAAAAGGAGGCTATTTGGAGAAATTTCAAAGCATGTAAGGATGAAATAATAACGATTTTTATTACAAAAAAGGGTGATTACAAGAGTTCAAACATACAAACTTAAAAAGGAGAGGGAGGGGGGGATCCTTACATAGCACTAAAGCAACTCCAACAGCAGCCCTAATACATCAAAATGGTTCGGATTTTGGAACCCTGAACTCATACAGCAGCTGCCTTTTTATAGGCAAAAATTTCCAAGTACACGGCCTCAGACACGGGCGAGTTGGGGGGCGTGTCAGCACTATTTTACCGCGGGATTCGGCGATCTGACGGATTTGACGGCGATTTGACTTTCCGGTCGAAAACGCGGCGATCACGCCCCAAGTCACGGGCGTGACGGTGGGCGTGTCATTCGGCACTTTAAGGCGATGTTGACTTCGGGATTCGCCGACGGCACTTTGTCGGGCGGACACGGGCGTGGCGTACATCGGACACGGGCGTGTCCCTCTTGGGTTCGACGAACGTTGAGCGCGAAACATTGACCTGGCTGGCACGGGGCGTGTCGGGCTGCCACGGGCGTGTCGCACATCAGACACGGGCGTGGCCCTCTTGGGTCGACGAAAGTTGAGTTGAAATCGTCGAGCGGGATGGACACAGCTGGGTCACGCCCCGTGTCAGATTGACACGGGCGTGTCGAATTATGGAACACGGGCGTGTCAGTCTTTCCTCTTCAAAATTGGCCTCTTTTCGGGATTTTGAGCTGTCACGCCCTGGTCACGGGCGTGACCAATATGTCACGGGCGTGACATGTCATTTTTGCAAATTTTGACTTTTTTTCCTGACAAATAAAATAAAGCAAGTTAGTATAATATTTACAAAAATAGGAGCATTTTATTGAATAAAAACAAGTAGAAATGACAAAAATTAAATAAAACGACTTAAGTAATGTACATAAAATTAGGTATATTTACAATTCATCAAATACCCCCATACTTAAGCTTTTGCTATTCCAGAGCAAAAGTTTGAGATGAACTTATAAGGAATAAAAAAAAACTCTAAGTTTAGCTACCGCTTAATCAATTATAAGAGAGATCTAAATAAATAAACAGGGCGTAAGAGTTAAGTCCTAAATTTATGAAGATGATTTAAATAGCGCAAAAGTTTTGACCAAAAGACTTCTTGATATAATCAAATAGAAAGTAATAATTGTAATGGTTAGAGTAACAAGAATAGTTTGGAATTATATGAACTTTTAGCCTATAGGAGTTTTACTGGAAATAATGCAATTTACAAATTATGCTCTCAAAACGATTTTTGAATTAAATCTAGAATCGTGAAATTGACTAAGGGGGTTGATGGTGGTTTATGAAGAGAGTTTTGATTTTTGAGGCGAGGTAATTTTTTCTCGAACCTCCTTTTTTTTGAATTATTAGGAAAATGAAATCTTATTTTCCTAATATTGAGTTTTTTTTTCAACTTCATAATAAATGTTAACCCAATGTATATGTGTAGGAGTAATGAATTTTATCCTCTTACTCCATAGCATATAATCTTTTAATCTATTGGGTGCCTATGTTTACGGAACGAAATCTTATTCCCATTGACATAGGATCTTTTAAGGATAACAATTTTATCATGCCAAGTCAGTCATGATAAGGACGGTGAGAAAAGAAAACTAGATTTTTTATTAAAAAAACAATTTTGAGAGCAACCTTAATAAATTGTAAGTTCCAATTTTTCAGAAAGTTAAAAGTAAACATAATTGAATCCTATAATCGTTATTTTCTAACATAATACACGTGCTTCTATTAATGAAAAATTAGAAGTAGTGCCTAAAACAAGTTCGCTATTTTTAACAAAGCATAATGAATTCTTTAAAACTTAACCCCGAATATTTAAATTTTTCAATCAATAATAATAACAAACGAATAACAAACAAAGAATTAATAAAATTCACATATAAATAAACTCAAAGCAAAATATTTGGATAGCAAGAAAATTAAGGATGGTATATTTGATTTATTTGTTTCAAAATATTTTTTGGTTTTTTTTTTAGTTTTTGCGGAAAGTGCGAGAAACAGAAACGGTATTCACAAGAATGAGAGAGAAAAGGAAGGTGGAGAGAGAAGATTATTTACAAAAATAGGTACACAAATTTTTACAAAATGAAACTAAAAATATTTTTGGAATTTTGGTTTTATAATTTTTTGGGGTTTTGGTTTATATAGTGTTTTGCATTTTTTTTGTTTTTTACAAGTTTTTTGGTTTAAAAAGACATAAAACAAAAACATTTTAAAGACATAAAACAAGGTTTTTTTTTATTTAAGAGTTTTGTTTTTATTTTTTTTGTTCATAATTTAAATAGAAAGACAGTGCAGAAAATAGAAATATGAAAAAGAAAGCGAGAAAACACCCCCATACTTAAGTCCAACATTGTCCCCAATGGTGTAACGTAAGTATGCGGAACAAAACAGGTAAGATAATATATACAAAGGAAAGAAAGAAATGGGGGGGGGGGTAGAAGCTTCCCTGAGAGGAGGTGGGGAAGGCATAGTTTAGGAACCCTGCATTAGGAAGAAAGAGAGCAAAGAAAAAGGTAAAGAGATAGCGAAAAAGATAAATATGGGGTGCCTCCCAGGAGCGCTTTGTTTATAGTCACGTAGCTTGACTATGTTGGCAGTTTATATATCGAGGAGGGTTATGGATTCGAAGTTACCGCCCACAGGATCGCCTGCAATGTATAATTTTAAGCGATGACCGTTCACTTTAAACGAGCCTTTATCCGGGTGGGAGACGAGTACGGTCCCATAAGGCCAAACCTCTTCAACTTTGAAGGGGCCGGACCAACGTGATCTATGTTTCCCGGGGAAAAGTCTAAGTCGTGAGTTATAAAGAAGGACAAGATCGCCCGGAGAAAAAGTTTTTGGGGGCTTGAGCTTTCGGTCGTGATAAAACTTAGAATGCTCCTTATAGAACTTATTGCTCTCGTAAGCGTTTGCACGCCATTCATCGAGCTCGTTTAGTTGCAGTTTTCTATTTTGGGCGGCTAAGTTAGCGTCGAGATTTAAAAGTTTTAAAGCTCAAAGTGCGCGATGTTCTAATTCGACGGGTAGATGACACGCTTTGTCGTACACTAATCGATACGGCGTACAACCAATTGCGGTTTTGTATGCGGTACGATAAGCCCACAACGTATCGTCGAGCTTGATGGACCAATCTTTCCTATTAAGTGAAACGGTTTTCTCTAATATGCGCTTTATCTCCCGATTTACTACCTCTACTTGGCCACTAGTTTGCGGGTGGTAGGGGGTGGCAAGTTTGTGCGTGACGCCGTATCTAGCTAACGTCTTAGCCATCTGGGTGTTGCAGAAATGCGTCCCCCTATCACTTACAATAGCGCGCGGAGTGCCGAAGCGAGAAAATAGCTTTTTAAGAAATGTAACGACGACTCGCGCATCGTTGGTGGGGAGAGCTTGCGCTTCCGCCCATCTCGATACGTAGTCGACCGCTACTAAAATATATATATTTTTGAAAGACGGAGGTAGGGGGCCAACAAAATCTATGCCCCATAAATCGAAGACTTCGCACACTAAAAACATGTTTTGGGGCATCTCGTCGCGACGAGAGATGTTACCCGACCGCTGACAGCTATCGCATGCGCGCATAAAATTGTGAGCGTCTTTGAATAGAGTGGGCCAAAAGAAGCCCGCCTCTAGCGCCTTTCGCGCGGTCCGGTTAGCTTGATAATGCCCACCAGCCGGACCCTCGTGGCAGTGCCTAAGGATTTGCGTGAACTCCACACCCGCGACACATCTTCGGACTGCTTGGTCCGCGCAGAGACGAAAAAGGAAAGGGTCCTCCCAAAAGAAATATTTCAAGTCAAAAGAATTTCTTCTTTTGCTGGCTTGAAAAGTCTTTTGGAAGTACCCTCGCAACTAAATAGTTTGCAAAATCTGCGAACCAAGGCGGGGAAGAAGAACTAGTAGTTATGGCTAGGAGGCGTTCCTCGGGGAATTTATCATTTATGTCAGATTCGACGAGCGCTTCCGCAGTGGGATTTTCTAAGCAGGAGAGGTGATCGGCGGCTAAATTTTCCGCGCCCCTCTTATCCCGGATCTCTAAATCGAACTCCTGCAAGAGGAGGATCCATCGAAGAAGGCGGGGTTTGGCGTCCGTTTTTGCTAACAAATATTTTAAGGCGGAATGGTCGGTAAATACGATAACTTTGGATAACGTTAGATACGAGCGAAACTTATCGAAAGCAAATACGACGGCTAAAAGTTCCTTTTCCGTTGTCGTATAATTTCCTTGTGCGGAAGTGAGGGTCTTGCTAGCGTAGTAAATAGGATGAAAATATTTGTTTATACGTTGGCCAAGAACGGCTCCTACGACAATATCACTAGCGTCACACATAATCTTGAATGGAAGGGTCCAATCGGGCACCAATAAAATAGGTGAATTGATAAGTTTTTGTTTTATGAAATTAAATGCAGACTCGCATTCGCTATCAAAGACAAAATTTGATTCCTTTTCCAAGAGGCGAGTTAGCGGCTTTGTTATTTTTGAAAAATCTTGAATAAAACGTCTATAAAATCCCGCGTGCCCTAAGAAACTCCTAATAGATTTAACGTTGGAAGGCGGGGGAAGTTTTTCTATAATTTCAACTTTGGCCTTATCGACCTCCATCCCCTTAGAAGAAATCATATGGCCGACAACCAAACCTTCTCGAACCATAAAGTTACATTTTTCCCAATTTAAAACAAGATGCGTGTCCTCGCATCGCTGAAGGACACGGTCTAAATTATGAAGACAGGACGGGAAAGAGCTTTCGAAAACAGAGAAGTCATCCATAAAGACTTCCATAATGTCTCCTACCAGCTCGCCAAAGATCGCCAGCATACATCTTTGGAATGTAGCGGGCGCGTTGCAAAGGCCAAATGACATTCTTCGATATGCGAAGGTACCAAACGGGCAGGTAAAAGTTGTTTTCTCTGGGTCATCGGGGGAAATGGGGATTTGGAAAAACCCCGATAATCCATCGAGAAAACAAAAATACGGATGACCTGACAAACACTCTAAAATTTGGTCTAAAAATGGTAGTGGGAAATGATCCTTACGGGTGGCGTCATTTAGTTTTCTATAATCGATGCACACCCTCCAATCCGTAACAGTACGAGTTGGGACGAGTTCATTGTGCTCATTCTCCACTACGGTAAGACCGCCCTTTTTGGGCACCACGTGAATGGGACTAACCCACGTACTATCCGATATGGGATAAATAATCCCCGCATCTAATAATTTAATAATTTCGGCCTTAACGACGTCTTTCATGTTTGGGTTAAGACGTCGCTGCGGCTGAATAGTTTTGCGGCAATTATTTAGAAGGAAAATCTTATGGGTGCAGAAAGACGGGTTAATCCCTTTGAGATCAGAAATTTGCCAAGCAATTGCGTGGCGATGTTTAAGCAAAACTCCCAATAAATCGAAAGTCTCCGATTTGCTCAAATGCGAAGAAATGATAACAGGGAGTGTATCATCTTTCCCCAAAAAGGCGTATTTGAGTGAATCGGGTAGGGGTTTGAGTTCAAGGCAGGGAGGTTCTTCTAACGAGGTTTTAATTCCTATGTCTTTCTTACCAATTGGTTCGAAAGGCAAGTCTATAGACGTATCCTCATCGCAGTTAAAATTTTCGAGCGCAAAAAGATCGTCGTTTAAAAACGTAGACTCAAAAATAGGGGAAGAACAATCTCCGAGATATGTGTGTAAATTATAACAAAAGTCATCGCTCGATGACGAGTCTCCTATGGAGGGATTAATAGAGAAAGTAACTTCGTCATCTCCTACCCGAAGGAGGAGGCGACCGTTACTGACATCAATTAATGCGCGGGAGGTGGCGAGAAAAGGGCGACCGAGTATAATTGGTACATCAGTGTCCTCCTCAATGTCCAAGATGACGAAGTCTACCGGAAAGATAAACTTATCAACTCGGACAAGTACGTCCTCCACTACCCCGACGGGAAACTTAACCGAGCGATCCGCTAGTTGGATTCGCATTTTAGTAGGGGCCGGAGTGCCCAAACCTAATTTTTGAAAGAGCGAGAACGACATCAAATTAATGCTCGCGCCTAAATCTGCAAGAGCGTATTTCACTAATATATTGCCAAAAAGGCACGGGATGGAGAACCGTCCCGGGTCATTTATTTTTAGGGGCAATTTATTAGTAAGAGCCGCTGAGCAGTCAGCATTAAGAGAAATATGCGAAATATTTTCTAATTTTTGTTTATTGGAAAGAAGTTGTTTTAGGTATTTCGCATATTTAGGCATCTGAGAGAGTGCCTCGCAGAAGGGAACATTAATATGAATTAGTTTTAATAATAAAATAAATTTTTCAAATTGCGCGTCCTTACGCTCACTATTAAGTTTATGCGGATATGGCAAGGGCGTTTTAATAATTTTTTCATTTAAAATTTGTAAAGGCGGCAAAATCAAAGAAGGGGGAATAGGGGTCGGAGGTGAAATATGTACCTGAGGATCGGTCCGTTTTGGATCGATCACCTCCTTTCCGCTACGGATGGTTATAACGTTGATATTTTCCCGCGGATTGGGCTCCGTGTTTCCCGGCAGTGCCCCGAGCGCGCGCTCGGACATCATTCGCGCTAGCTGTCCAATTTGGAGTTCTAAGTTTTTTAGCGATCCGGTGATGTTCCGGATAATTGACTCGTTGGAAGCTATATATTTAGAAAAATTATCCTCCATCGGGGAGGGTTTTGGAAGAGGGGGAGGCGGCAGAAATCCAGGCGCGAAAGAATTGGGGGGGCGCTGCGCATTATTCGGATTGCTCCATGAGAAGTTGGGGTGGTTCCTCCAACCTGGATTATAGTTATTGCTATAAGGGTTGTTATTGGGGTTGAAGGAAGGTCGCCCAGCATTTCCCACGTAGTCTACGAATTCATTTGCTACGCCGGCATTAGGGGGAATCGCCCAAGGAGGAGTGGTGGAGGTAGCAGACATCTCCGCCACCTGCTTTGTCAGCCGTTCAACTTGAAGGGCTAAGTGGGCAGTGGCATCCACTTCGAAGAGGCCGGCCGCCTGCTTGGGACGTCCCCGAGGGACGTTCCATTGGTAGGCATTCATAGCCATCTCTTCAATAAGAGCTTGGGCAGCCTCGGGGGTCTTATTATTCAAGGTACCCCCGGCAGCCGCGTCAATCATTTGACGCGTCTGATAATTAAGCCCATTGTAGAAGATTTGGACCTGCAACCACGCAGGCAGCGCGTGGTGCGGACACTTGCGGAGGAATTCCTTAAAGCGCTCCCAAGTCTCAAAAAGAGACTCAGAATCGTTCTGCATGAACGAAGAAATGTCCGCCCGTAACTTTGCAGTTTTGGCGGGCGGAAAATACTTCGTTAAGAACCGCTCCGCAAGCTCGGCCCAGGTGGTGATACATCCTCGTGGGAGGGAATTCAACCACGCCTTAGCTTTGGATCTGAGGGAGAATGGAAAAAGGCGCAAATGAATGGCGTCATCAGTGATGCCATTAATCTTAAAAGTGTCGCAAATCTCCAAAAAACTAGACAAATGAACGTTCGGGTCCTCATCCGGCTGTCCATCGAACTGCACGACGTTTTGGATCATTTGGATAACGCTCGATTTGATCTCAAAATTATTGTTCGCCACCGTCGGGCGGACAATACTGGACCCAGTATCGTCCAAATTTGGCCGGGCGTAATATGACATTGTACGCTCAAGGGCCGCGTTCGGATTGGGGTCGGCCATAGGAACGGCAGAGGGTTCTCCGATGGATTCTTCGGGATCCAAAGAGGGATTTCGGCGTTGATACCGAATACGCGCAAGAGAGCGTTCGATTTCAGGATCGAAATCCAAATTTTCGGACTCCGAAGGCTGTCCACGGGTCATACACCCTAGAAGGGAAAGCAGAAAATTAACTTCTTTTTTTTTGAATTTTGAAGAAAAGTTTTAAGTTTTTTTTGTAGTTTTTAGAAATAAAGGTAAAAGTAATAGAGTTTGGATTCAGAATAACAACTCAAAGAGAGTCCCCGGCAACGGCGCCAAAAACTTGATTGGCCCGCGAACAGACTCTTACTGTGGTTGGTTCGGTGAGTCGATCGCCGCGGGCTTGCTAGATGAGGCAAGTGCACCTATCGCAAGTAGTACTCGATATTCGGGAGAATACCGAGGTCGTATTATTCCCGGGAACGGGTTGATTACCCCTACTTCTCCGAAATCACTATTATTTTACCGAAATAGAAGTTGAGGGTTTTAAGTAAAATAGGAACGAAAATAGATTTTAAGAAAATAGTCGATGAAGAGATAACTCCGGTATCGAATTGCGTTAGGATTAAAAATAGAGTTGAATAACTAGATATCTAAAGTTTCAATTTAATTAATACGGAAACTTGGCCGTGGAGGTTCAAAATAATGAGCTCACCTATCTCTAGGAATATCGCTCACCTAGACATTAAGGCTATTCGACCGGGCTCTCGTCCGACGAAGGATTCCCCTTAATGCCCGCAGTACGCTAAGAACCCCGCTATTGGGTGGGGAACCCAATCTGGTAGAGTTAGCGCGCCTCCTCTCTCGAGGGTTAGTGCGGAACTCTATCTACCCAGGGGTGATCTGTCCATATGCACGGCCTCTCGGCTAGCTAGCGTATGGATAATGGAAATAGAACCCACACATAGATATGTGGGTCTACGCGTCGTTAACCCGGGGTAAACCTTAAGTTTTTAATTAAATTGAAAAATTAGACATTTGGTTATTTAAAACATTTTAGATCCCAAAGCTCTTCGATACCGAGGGCTAAAAGAAATTAGCCACTCATCGGAATGGGGATAACTTATATGATTGGTTGTGCGAGCGTCTTAAACTATTCGCTGAAAGGTTATAAAGAAAATAAGAAGAAAAGCAAAATAACCTAATTTTAGAAAAGTTATTACAAATAAACACACCCGCACTCATTCAAACATATAACAAAAGGAAGAAATAAAACTAAGTTACACATAAGAGAAAATTGAATAATTGACATTTGCAGGTCCCACTCAACGAGTGGGGGCGGGAAATTAAAGCCGAAAAGTGCATAATTGAAATTAGCAAGTCCCACTCAAACGAGTGGGGGCGGAAAATTAAAGCTGAAAATTGCAAGTCCTACTCAAACGAGTAGGACTGAAATGAAAGCGAGTCCTACTCAAACGAGTAGGAGAAAATAAATGCGATTACAGGGCTTTCTTAAATATTGACATCAAAATAAAGTCCGACCATTAAATTCCTAGCGAGTAGGCAGAAAATCAAATCCAGCCATTTAACTCAAGTGAGTAGGCGGAAAAAAAAAATAAAAAAAATGAAAACACTTGCTTGAATAAAATCTAGCCAATTAACTCAAATGAGTAGGCGGAAAAATAAAAACAACACACGCACTCTACTTGAATAAAATCCAGCCAATTAACTCAAATGAGTAGACGGAAAAATAAAAACAACACACGCACTCTACTTGAATAAAATCCAGCCAATTAACTCAAATGAGTAGGCGGAAAAATAAAAAAACACACGCACTCTACTTGAATAAACACACACACTCTACTTGAATAAACACACACACTCTTGCATGAATTAACTAAGACGATAAAGATTATCTCATACACTCACGCACTCGGGCTAAAATAATTGCAAAAATCAAAGTTATCGAAAAATTAAAATGACTGCATTTCTACCGCTGGAATGCAGTAGAAATGCATAAAAAGGCAAAATAAAAATTGTTTGAGGAAAAAGTTTTCAAATTAAAGAGAGAAAGGCAAGTGCCCGAAAAATTAAAACGTTTGCATTTTTACCGTTAGATTTTGATAGAAATGCTTAAAAAGTGAAAATAAAAATTGTTCGAGCGAAAATATTTTTTTGTAACTACTTAAAATGAAAGTTTATGAAAAATAAAAATAACAATTTATACATTACTATAGCCTTTTAAAATGGTTTAAAAAGAGGGAGTAAGTTAAAAAGAAGCAGTAGTTTTATAGTTAAAACAAAGTAAAAGTTAAGTTAAGAGTAATGAAAACTACCTTTTTAATGTTTTACAAGTTCATAAAAACGCATTTTTGAAGCATGAAAATCTAAGTCTAACCAAATTTAAAGAGTTAGAGAATGAAAACGGCCATAATAACGGCTATAAATTTTGTTATAATTGAAAAGAAAACGTGAACATTTGCGTTTTAAAACATAATTTTTGCAATTTTAAGCTCATACACACACACGCATTATGAAAATAAAAATGAAAGTATATAAGATTGATGAAAAGGAGGCTATTTGGAGAAATTTCAAAGCATGTAAGGATGAAATAATAACGATTTTTATTACAAAAAAGGGTGATTACAAGAGTTCAAACATACAAACTTAAAAAGGAGAGGGAGGGGGGGATCCTTACATAGCACTAAAGCAACTCCAACAGCAGCCCTAATACATCAAAATGGTTCGGATTTTGGAACCCTGAACTCCTACAGCAGCTGCCTTTTTATAGGCAAAAATTTCCAAGTACACGCCCTCAGACACGGGCGTGTCGGGGGGCGTGTCAGCACTATTTTACCGCAGGATTCGGCGATCTGACGGATTTGACGGCGATTTGACTTTCCGGCCGAAAACGCGGCGGTCATGCCCCAGGTCACGGGCGTGACGATGGGCGTATCATTCGGCGCTTTAAGGCGATGTTGACTTCGGGATTCGCCGGCGGCACTTTGTCGGGCGGACACAGGCGTGGCGTACATCGGACACGGGGGTGTCCCTCTTGGGTTCGACGAACGTTGAGCGCGAAACATTGACCTGGCTGGCACGGGGCATGTCGGGCTGCCACGGGCATGTCGCACATTAGACACGGGCGTGGCCCTCTTGGGTCGACGAAAGTTGAGTTGAAATCGTCGAGCGGGATGGACACGGCTGGGTCACGCCCCGTGTTGGATTGACACGGGCGTGTCGAATTATGGAACACGGGCGTGTCAGTCTTTCCTCTTCAAAATTGGCCTCTTTTCGGGATTTTGAGCTGTCACGCCCTGGTCACGGGCGTGACTAATATGTCACGGGCGTGACATGTCATTTTTGCAAATTTTGACTTTTTTTCCTGACAAATAAAATAAACCAAGTTAGTATAATATTTACAAAATAGGATCATTTTATTGAATAAAAACAAGTAGAAATGACAAAAATTAAATAAAATGACTTAAGTAATGTACATAAAATTAGGTATATTTACAATTCATCATGTTCCCTTTGTCGACCACTTTCGTCGACCAAATACTCTGGTGTCGACCAAGGGAGGACACGCCCTAGGTCACGCCCCCTAACAAGCCCTTGTCACGGGCGTGTAACTCCCGAAAATCTGCTCAACCCGAGCAGGACACGCCCTGGGACACGCCCGGGTCCCAGGCCGTGTCACCCGATATTTTCCCGTTTCTCGAATTTGGGCTGTTATAGTTTGTGTATTTGTAAACATTCCTGGTGATATATATATAAATGTGTGATTTATATATTTAGTGGACATTCATTATGATGAGTTCTTGCAACTTAAAATGCTTCGCTAGAATGCTCTGAGCTAGGACGCGAGTAGAATGTGAGTTTGATATTCATACGTAATTCCGCCATTTGTTTGTGAAGTATGGCATGGGGCCCCGGCCGGACCCACCGTTATATTCTATATGACAAATGGAGGCGTTACAAAATCTTCCTCATTCCTTGAGTTTTTCTTGCTAGGGTTTTCGGCCCTAACTCCTATTTTGGCCATTTTTGTTAGATCTCATTTTTCCTCGGCTTTCTTGGTCCTGATCTATGCCGTGGTGTGATTTGGAGGTCTTCTCCAGTAAAAGCAAGGCAAGTGATGGTTTCCTCCTTATCTTCCCTTCTTTAACCCGAATTACAGATGTTTCTAATTTCTTGTATTCATTATTTGCAACTTGCTGAATATAGTGCTGTTTAGATCCCTTGTCTAATTCTATTTATAGTTTTCATATTCTTGATTTTGCTATCTTGCCTTGTTAAGTGCTATACACTTTGATGATGTGGTTAAATCTCACCCTCATAACCATTCCTCCACGTTTATGTTGGATGTGTTAAAGTTTATTTATGATTGTAAATTCTTCCTAAAGGTTGATCAACCATGTCAGATATAGAATTGTCTAGTAGAATTCAATATGCCACTATTGTCTTGAGATTTATATCATGGTTTCCTTCGTGGTGATGCCGTGGGGCGAGACAAGTCTCCAAGCCCCGATTGGGTTGTGGTGTGCCCCTGAGCTCTAAAACCGGATCGTTATGGGGTGTGATTTCATGATTTTCTTCGTTGCAGGTGCTATTTGTGGGCCAATCCACCGACGCAATGTTTGTTTCCTCTGTTAGTACTTTGTGGGACTCTACCTGGTGTTTGGGCTTTTGTGGTGTATGGTGGAGTATCCAATCTCCCCCGCATTTATGACAGATTAATATGACCTTGGGGGTGTGTACAGATGAGTTGACCACCCTGCCCGTTTGATTTTTTGGTGGAGTTGACCACAGGTGGCTAATAGAGTCCTGTCTTCTTCCTGATGATTTAATCATGACCTTTTCCCCTTATGGCCTTGTGCATTTGGATTACTTTTGTTGGACGTGATGCTTCACATAAGTGTTCCATTTTTGACTTGGTACCTTACTGCTGTACTTTATTTATGTATCTTTCCTTGGGTCTTGGGTTGGTACCCCTTGACTTTGCTTACTTTTGGCTTACTTTCTACCATCACTTGTATATTCTTGCCGAGGTGTTCTGTCTTTGGAATGCCTCATGTTTAGATATGTAGCTGATTGCGGTGCTGGGTTGGAGTTTTGAGCAGTAGTGTTGGCTGCGGTTTTAGCCTCATAGTAGCGAGATAGATTATTGTTTAGTTTTCCTTACTAGCTCAAACATACTTTGTTTTTTTGTAGGTTCGTGTCAGTTTGTTGATGCGCACATGAGTATTGATTTGGGATGCTTGGTTTAGGGTTTAGGGTTTAGGGTTTAGGGTTTTCATTCTATGTATTTGGATTACTTGCTCTTTAGGATGTATTATGCTAGGATTGCATGATAGGTATTTTCAAGTATTAAAACTACTATTATTACCTCATGCATTATACGTTTTTAAAATGTTAAATCACTACTTTTAATGATAGTAAAAATCAACTTTTATTGCTATTATATACTTATAACTTGCTTACCTTGAGGTGTCCTCTGGGAACCTCTAAACTCATGTAGGATGTCTAACCTTGTAAAAGAAGTATTTTCCGCAGCATTTAATTACCTTTTTGCGTGGACTATATGAGCCACTATGCCGAGGGATATGACTAATTACTACACATAAACTAATTTTGTCTCTAAATAACTCAAAGACCATTCTTCTTAGTCATGTAGGAGTTTTGCCTGAGCGTCTGTAGTCATCCCCTGCTGACGTGGCATCATGACGCGCATTTTTCCCTTACTTTGATATTACTTTAATGGCGGTGAAAAATGAGGGTTGTGACAATCCTCCCTTCTCTTCACAGGGCTATCACTAATGACATGCTCTGTCTTGCTGCAGCAGTAACAGATAACATTAGCTGAATTCTATTTAATCGGTTTAGAGCCATACCTGTCCTCCTTGGTGGATTTCTTCTAGTGATGTGCTAAGGAGGATGGGATGGTCTTCCAGTGCTTCTTCTTCATCAGCCTATGGAGCTACCTGGAGAAGACAACAAAGTCCTCATCAAATATGCTGCTGTCTGATGCATTTGATTTAGAGCAGTCTGAATCTACTGGTCTTCTTGGAGGAGAAGGGGTCTTTCTCTTGCTCTTGCTTGTGTCTTCAGCATTTGATTCAGAGTAGTCTGAATCTAATGGTCTGGTCTTCCACTGACGTTTCTTTTGCCAGAGATTTACAGTTTGTCTCTTCTTCTTTCCTGATAGTTAGCTACATCTCATAAGAGAGCAGCTTTCCAAATAGGGTGTGAGGTGGAGTTTCACCTAGCTTAGCCATTTCACTGATGGCACAGATATTTGTGTCCCAGTCTCTGGTGAGAGACCTGAGTAGCTTGTCATTTAATTCATAGTGACTAAAGACCCTTCCATGGGTCCTTAACTTATTTACTATCCTGAAGAATCTTTCATAGCAGGTGGATATGTTCTCCCCTTTGGTCTGTCTGAAGGCCTCATACTCCTGGTTAAGCATAGACTTTCTATCATCCCTCACCTTCTCTGTGCCTTCCATGTAGATCACCAAAGTGTCCCATGTCTCCTTTGTAGTCTTGTAGTGAATCATATTCTGAAGGGTAGAATCATCAATTGTACTGACTATGACATTTTTAGCCCTCTTGTCCATGGTGGCAAGAATTACTCCATCCTTTGTCATTTCTTCATAAATCTTGGGTGTCTAGATGTTTGCATCTAGGACAGACACTTTCATGGGGATGAAAGGTCCTTATTTGACAATCAGAAAGATTCTTGGGTCAGCTGCTTCCATGAACAGCCTGACCCTCTCCTTCCATATGCCAAAACTCTCTCGCTTGCAGATAGGAAGCTTCATTGCACCCAGCTCCCTGTAGTTCATTCCTGAACCCATATGTAATAACTTTTAGCTAACCTTGGAGGCTTACTCAGACTGTTAGGTCCCTTTTTTGAGTAACCTCCCTCTGATACCACTTGAAAGTCTTTAGTTCAAGGTTAGCTGGTCAGCTAAAGGGGAGGGGGGGGGGGGGAGGGCGGTAAATAGGTGTTTAAATCTTTGTAGTCATTTTGCTATCTTGTTGCTTTCTTTATCTTTCATCTTAGGGTGATCTAGATCTTGTCCTTAACACCTGAAATTAATAAGAGAAAAACAAACGCACAAACAAGCACACAAAGATTTATAGTGGTTCCCGAAATTATGGGTACATCCACTGTCCCTCCCACCTGTCTAACTTTTGTTAGACAAGGCCAAACTCCTCTAAAATGCTCCTCAGAGCTTACACCTCAGGCCCTCGGCCTTACACTCAGAACTTCAGCAAGTACCTACACTCAGTGTCCTTTTTAGGACACCTACCTCAGAACCAATAGGTTCCTACCTCAGAGCTCTGTAGTGCTCCTACACTCAATGACCCTCAAGCCACCTACCTCAACCAAACATAATGGCCTACAACTCAGGCTTCTCAGCCCTACAGATTCAGGCACACAACCCTACTCTCACAGTGCTGCAGCACTCCTATAGCTCAGTGATTAATTAATCACCTACCTTAGACTTGAAACCAAGTCTTACAACTCAGATCCAGTTGGATCCTACAACTCAGAGAGCTTCACTCTCCTACAACTCAGGCAATATTGCCCTACCTCAGGCACAGAGAGCCCTACAACCATGATCCAAACTTGGATCCTATAGCTCAGTGATTAAACAATCACCTACCTCAGAACAACAAGTGTTCCTACTGCACAGATCTAAACAGATATGACACTCAGCATATTATTTAGGCCTACACTCAGTTTCAGTACACAATGAATCCTACAAGATAAATTAAATAAAGTGTTTAAATATCTGACTCAGAGATTAATCTCTGAGTCTACCTTGATGGATTGAATAGATTTCAGTTCACACCACTTACTGTTGAAGACAAGAGTCCTTGTAGGCAGCTAACTTCTTTGCTAATCAGATTTACTCAGCAACCTATTGTTGAAGGAATGAGTACTCTTCAATAGCTATCTTGTTCTCCCCAGAACTATCTTGCTGAAGTGGAAGAAGCTTTAGCTACTTTTCCTGCCCTCTGGCTTTCTCTGCTGGATAGATCTTCCAAGCTCGTTGGAGAAGACGATGATGTTCAACAGCCTCTTTTCTTTTTGAAAACCCTAGAAAAGTTCTTTTGACTTTCCCCACACACTTCTTTTTGTAGCTCGCCGATCAACGACTCCTTTTGAACTTAGTGGGGCCCACTTGCAACACCCAGCTGCATCTTGCTTGAATGAAAGAAGACGTACCGTAGCTTCACAGCAGAGTTTGTCGTGTTCTGTAACTTCATTGTACTTGATTTGAAATAAGTTGACTTTGTCAATCTTGCAGATTTTGCAGATGTCAACACCTGTGGACTTAACCAAAATCGAGAATGAGTAGAATAGGTGTTGAGTGAAAGAGCTTCACTCAACGCCAAAGTACTTAGACAAATCTGTCTATCTAGGCATTGGCAGCGTTGAGTGAGTAATGCACACTCAATGCTTTTTTTCCTTAACCCTTTCTGTAGCCTCTTCTGCATGCATGGCGTTGAGAGCATTGAGTGAACACACCTCACTCAATGCCTTATATCTTAACCATATTCTGTAGTTTAGGCATTGAGAGCATTGAGTGAACATGGCTCACTCAACGCTTTCTGCCTTAGCCATTTCTTCTTCTTCAGCATCTTAAGCATTGAGAGCATTGAGTGAACACACCTCACTCAATGCTTTCTGCCTTAGCCCTATTTTCTATTTCAGAAATCAGTTTGAGTTCAACGAACATTGAGCTCAACTCGACGAACAAGTAAAAACTTAGTTCGACGAATTTAGAGTTCAGCTTGACGAATAAGTGAAAGCTTAAAACGACGAACTTAGGGCTTAGTTCGACGAACTCTGAACTCAGCTCGATGAAATTCTGTGTCAAGATGAACACTTCCTTTGAGAATTTAGTCAACGCAATATCACATGGCATTGAGTGAGCTTGCCTCACTCAACGCTTGTGGACTTGGTAAATATTCAAAGTTTTCCTGTGGAGTTGACTGACTGAGCTATACTCCACGATTATGGACCTATGGAGTTGAGTGAATGATCTTCACTCAACTCTTGTGGACTTAGCCACTTTTCAGCCTATTTCTCTTTAGGCCATGACTGCATTAGCCTGTCTCACAGACTTTTGCTGTATGGCATTGAGCATTTTGACTTCTATCAATGCCTGTGGACTTAGCCACTTAGGATATCTGTGCCATCATTGCTACTAGGACATCAAATACATTTTTATGTATACTATTGATAAGATTGACTTACTCAAATCTTGGACATTGAGGGCAATGGACCCAACACCTGCTCCATAATTCAGTTTTTAGTATGTGGAAGTATATGTGGTTGGTCGGAAGTAGTGTTTATAATGATCTTTAGGATGTTTATGTAGTTGGTTAGAAGTAGTGTTTATATAGAAGAAGACTAGAGCTTAACATTGGATTCCTTTCCTGAAAGCCTTGTTTTTCCCCAACATTGGTTTCCTTCTCACAATCAAGCATTGGATTTTTTCAATCATGTCAACATCAATTCCAGGCTTTATTTTTTCCCCAGCATTAGATTCCTTCTCACAATCAAGCATTGGATTCTTTTAATCATGTCAACATCAATTCTTGGGTCTTGTTTTTTTCCCCAGCATTGGATTCCTTCTCACAATCAAGCATTGGATTTTTTTTTCAATCATGTCAACATCAATTCTGGGGTCTTGTTTTTTCCCCGGCATTGAAATTCGTCTCACAATCAAGCATTGGATTCTTTCAGTCATGTCAACATTAATGTTGGGGCCTTGTTTTTTCCCTAGCATTAGATTCCTTCTCACAATCAAGCAATGGATTCTTTCTCCACTAACACATATTTTTTGTCCCATCAATCATGTCAACATCAATTCTTGGGACTTGATTTTTCCCAGCATTGGATTCTTTCTCAACCCACACCCCACTTCTATAAGTACCATGTTCTCTTCTTCCAAATTAAGCACTCTAATATTCCTTCAGTTTTCATCATGTCTGCCAACCGTGGGCTAGCATTCTCCCCTAAAGAAGATCAAACATTATGTTATGCTTGGCTTGAGGTCTCAGAAGACCCAATTATGGGGAGTAATCAAAAAGAGAAAAAGTTGCGAAAAATAATCTCAACCATCTTTCACAAGACAAGACCTCATACGTGCATAGGATAAAGAACCTAAAAATCTCTCGCATGTCGTTGGTCATTTTTAACAAGGCTAGTAAATTCCGAGGATGCATTCGACAGATTGAGTAACGAAACCCCAGCGGTGCATCTGAACTCGATATTATAAGTATTTCTTTAAATTTTAAGTATTAAATCCATTAATTAATTGTTATTAAAATAATTTATTTTATGTAGATCAATCAAGCAAAAATTCTGTATGGCGAGGATCCAAAAGAGAAAAAGGGCTTCTTGTTTGATCATGTTTGGTCTATTTTTTAAAATACGGAGATGTGGATAGATACGACTCAGTCTACAAAAGTATGAACTCTCAGAATATTGACATGTCATAGACTTTAGATTCTAACTCTCCCAGCCAACAGAGAAGTATAGCCTTAAATATAGATAACAATGAAATGTATACTGGTAGTATTGGTGAAGAAGAATCTCCAATCTAAACTTCCATTAATCGACCCACTGGAAGAAAATAAGAAGAGGAGAGGAGGAGAAAATTGAGTGGTGAGAGTTATGATATTGAGGCCCACACTGAAAACAATGATGAAATCTTAGAGGTTCTAAAGAGAGGGGAAGAACAATGAGTGAATGATATATCTTCTATCCAAGAGCTTGTTGAAATTTGTGAAGTGAAAGTGGGTGAATGGAGCACTTGGACCTATCCGCGCAGACTACGCGGACATGGTTGGCGGACTGCTAAGTCAGAAGGGATGTTGCAGACGGTTTGCTCTGTAGCGGCCTGGGTGATCTATTCGTTCGGACTATGCGGACAGCAGTGGCGGTTAGCCAGGTTGGCTTGTGTTCAGCAGGCAGTTGGATCCCACGAAGTAACCGGGCGGATAGAAACTCTAGCCGCGGAGTCCGGCATGAAACAAACTGAAGAACTGGAGCTCGGCAGACCGGTTTGGCATTTGCCTTGGTCTTGCTCTGGTGCAGCGGCAAGCGGAAGCCGCGGAGACTGCCAGTTAGTGCGGACTGATACTGGAGCTCATCGGGACAGGCGGACTGGTTCCAGTGTCCACAAGTAAGTGCGGACTGGCCCTAGTGGCCAGTGGTGTGGATTTGGTTGGGTCTGAATCAAGTCCATGTTTGGCTCAGTCCGGGGAGATCGAGCAGTGGAGTGCGGCCTGCTTCTCAGTCCGCCAAGCTCGACATAAGTGCATGTGCCTTGGTTGCGAGTTTGGGGATGAACGGACTGGAGGTTATGTCCGCAACTGTAGGCGGACTGATGCCAGGTGTCCGCTGAGTCCGGCAGGAGCTTTTGTGGCAAAGCTGTGGGATCGGGATGTGCAGACTGAAGTAGGGTGTCCGTTGAGTCCGACAGCTGCCTTGCTGGCGTCGGACTTGGGATATGCGGACTAGAGTAGTCTGTGGTATATGCGGACTGGAAGTTTGCTGTGTAAGCAGACTGGAGCTGGAGTCTGCTGAGTCTGGAAGGTGTCTTGGTAACATGGCCATGAACTCGGCTTGCGGACTGGAGTTGTATGCAGGGTATGCAGACTAGTGGTCCATAGTATGGGTGGACTGGAACAACATGTCAGCCTGAGTCCAGTAGTTGCCTTGGTGGCGAAGCCGTGGGCTCGAGATTGGCGGACTGAAGTGCTGTGTCCGCAGATTAGCGGACTGTTGCTGCGTAGTACGACTGTGATGGTCCTGGCTTGGCCCTTGGCGTCAAGGCAGACTAGTGTTGCTGTCCGACCTTAGTTATGTCTTGGCGGCTTGGCCTTTGGCGACAAGGCGCACTGGAAATTGGAGTCCGGCCTTGGAGAAGCTAGGCGGGCTGGCTATCTTGCACAGGTGCGGCAGACTGGATTGTATCCACGGACTGTGGAGAAGTCTTGCTGCGGGATGTGGCGGTAATCCTATCGGCTAGGGCGGTGACTACACTCATCATCGTGCCTATAAATAGGACCGTTGTTACATCAAGAAAAAGAGTGAACCACCATGCGTAAGTGAACAGTAACTTGAGCTCGCACAGGTTGCTGCGGACTGCCTTTTGGTCTCCGGCGGTTTGATTGAGTTGACCAGGTGTGCTGTGCAGGTAGTGCAGATAGCGCTGGAAAGCCAAGACTTGGCTCTGATTGCGGTCAGGGACAGTGCAGACACTGCGGTTAAGGAACATGCGGAAAACAGCAGGTCGCGGACATCGAACAGATGGTCTTCTCTTTGGCAACTTGGTTCGGGGTTCAAGAAGTCGCTTGCTTCAGGCGGTCTGTTCTATTCGGCATCGCAGCTTGTGCGGTCTGACAGCTAGGCGACCTCACGGTCAGGCATCTTGCAGATCGGCGGCTAGAGCAAGCATTGGAATAAGGGGTAGTCTGCGCGGCTTGGGTTGTGGTCTGGTGACCTGGCGGACTGAGCGGACTCCACAGTAGTAGACTGGCGGCTTGTAGTTGAGTCCGCGCGACTTGTTTATCTTGTCTTGTTTTTTGTAGTCTCTGCTTTCCCTTGGGTGTTGTTTGGTGAAGCATGTCTCGCCATGTATGTCTCGCTGTGTAGAGAGTTAGCTATGAATCAATAAAGACGCTTGTGCTGCATGTGTTTGCTGGTTGATTGACTTCAGTTGAGTTAACTCCTACTCACTTCAAGGTCCAGGGAAGTTTCCGCGTGATCAAGGCGTGAACTGGATAGTTCTGAGAATATTAATTTGGCTTTAGGCTATCCTGCTGACCACCTGGAGAAAATTAAACGTGGTTGTAGTGCCAGGTTGTTGAATTTTAACATGGTATCAGAGCCAAGTTCAGTTGCTTGAGCAGTGAACTTGGTCTCGGAGCTGTATTGGAGTGGATAAGCAGTGATCAACTGAAGTGGCTCTGACTCTTTGAAGAGGGAACCAGTGGTAGAACCATGGCAGTGGAGGATGCAAGTTGTCTTGGAATTGATCTCCTTACAGAGATGAACTTTGATAGGTGGAAGTCTTGTATGGAGAGCTTTCTTCTTGGCGAGGACCTTTGGGAGGTTGTATGCGGAGCAGAAAGACAAGAGGCTACTGCTGACAATGCTGAAGAGATGAGAGCTTGGAAGGAGACAAATGCGAAAGCGAAGTCTATTCTCAAGCAGGTGATCTCATCGGAGCTCTTGGACCACATCAGTGGATGTCGGTCAGCTGCAGAGATTTGGGCTTCCCTCGATGGGTTATTCAGGAAGGAGGTGAAGGTTGCTGCAGAGGATGGTCCTTCTACTTCACATCAGTAAGAGAGGAGTGGTTCTCTTAGTCATGATGTGAAGATGAAAGAAGGACCAAGGTGCTATAAATGCATGCAACATGGTCATCTCAGGAAAGAGTGCAAGGTTACCATGCTCTCGGCGAACGTAGCTCATGTTAGAGGCAAGGAGGGGAACTTTGTTGGGTCTTCAAAAAGTTCTTGTGCTGATCGAATGAAGGCCAGTGATAGTGCAGCTATCTGGCATGAAAGACTGAGGCATGTAGGGATGGACAAGCTGAAAGCAATGACGGAAAGAAGACTCATAAGAGGCTTGCCTAGATTATCATCCTATGTCGATGGTCAGGGGTGTGGGGGATGTCAGCAAAGTGAAGCTTATCGCTTCATGGTTGATAAGGCACAATCCAGATGTAAAGCACCATTGGCGGTTGTCCATTGTGCTCTGGTTGGACCGACCATCACCGCCAATCTTGGAGGCAGCAAGTTCATGCTGATATTGGTTGATGACTATTCAAGGTATACTTGGGTATACTTCATGAAGAATAAGTCCAATATGATGCGCTTGTTTGTGGAGTTCAAGAAGCTTGTGGAAGGCCAGCTTGTCCTGAGGATTAAGAAGTTGAGGACAAGCATCAGTGGTGAGTTTGGCTCAACCGAGTTCTCAAACTTTTGCAGGAAGCAAGGGATCCAGAAGGAGCTTTCTTGTGGATATACTTCACAGCAAGGCAGTATTGCAGCTCAAATGATCCGTTGGTTAACGGAGACCTGCAAGTGTTGGCTTCAGAGTAAAGGCATTCCTAAGGCTCTTTGGGCAGAAGGGATGGCCTGTGCTGCTCGTGTCATCAATCAGATGCCTCTTAGTCTGATTTATGTGAAGACTCCTTATGAGCTGATGTTCAGAGTAAACCCCAGTGTGAAGCTCCTACGGGTGTTTGGATCTACCTGCTACATACACTCTCCGGGTGCTCTTACGACAAAGCTAGTCTTTGTTGGGTATGATGAGCAGAGGAGAAGATGGAGATGTATGGATCCTGCGACGAAGAGACTCATCTTGTCATGAGACGTTGTCTTCGATGAGTTGATGCCATATTGGGGTAGCTCTCATGTAGAGCTAGAGATGAGCAGGTCAGATGGTGGACTGAAGGAGGCTGCTGCTAAGATTTATGTGGATCTGCTTGAGTCACCAGGTGCTCTAGGTTGTTCTAGCTCCGGGGCAAAGACGTCAGGGTCAGGAAGTTGGGGGAGAGACGCTCTAGGTACTTATGGCTCGAAGGCGGAGGCTTCTGGTTCAGGAAGTAGGGGGAGCGATGTTCCTGGCAGTTCTTGTTCAAGAGGGGAGTCTTCTGGTTCAGGTAGCAGGGGGAGCGTTGCTCCAGGTGCTCCTGGTTCCAGTGAGGAGGCGTCTTGTTTAGGGAGTAAGGGGAGCATTTTTCCGGGTTTGCCCGGGAACGGAGCTGGTTCAGAAGCAGCGGAGGTGGTTAGCCATGATCCGGTTCTTCAGAGATCGAAGAGGATCAGTATGCCACCAGCTCGATATAGTGAAGGGAACACGACGGGCTTGATTCCGTGTTTCTTTATTAGCCCTCAGGTTGAGAAAGTTTCTTCTGGCTGTGATGACCCCACTAGAATCAAGGAGGTGGTTGATACTAAGGCTGTAAAGGTGACTTCTCTCAGAGGTAACGAGGCTTGGGCTTTTGTGCCTAAGGTAGTTGGTGATAATCCTATGATGCATGAGTGGAGGTTGAAGCTGAAGAAGGCAGATGGAAGCATGACTCTTTTTTGGAGATGCTGGAGGGCTACCTCATGGTCCATGATATGTGAGGCGAGGACCATGTCTTGGACATTTCTCTGTAGATGCTATCATAGGGATCAGGTGCAAGGATACAGGAGCTGCTGGAGTTATTCACCACTTCTCACTTCAAGGGGGAGTGTTGAAATTGGTGAAGTGAAAGTGGGTGAATGGAGCTCTTTGACCTATCCGCGCGGACTACGCGGATAGGGTTGACGGACTACTAAGTCGGCATGCATGTTGCAGATGGTTTGCTCTATAGCGGCCTGGGCGGTCTGTTCGTTCGGACTACGCGGACAGCAGTGGCGGTTAGCCAGGTCGGCTTGTGTTCAGCAGACAGTTGGATCCCAGAAAGTAACCGGGCAGATAGAAACTCTAGCCGCGGAGTCCGGCATAAAGCGGACTGAAGAACTGGAGCTCGGCAGACCGGTTTAACATTTTCCTTGGTCTTGCTCTGGTGCAGCAGCAAGTGGAAGCTGCGGAGACTGCCAGTCAGTACGGACTGATACTGGAGCTCGCCGGGACAGGAGGACTGGTTCCAGTGTCCGCTAGTAAGTGCGGACTGACCCTAGTGGCTAGTGGTGTGGACATTGTTGAGTCTGAACCAAGTCCATGTTTGGCTCAGTCTAGGGAGATCGAGAAGTGGAGTGGGCCTGCTTCTTAGTCCGCCAAGCTCGGCAGAAGTGCATGTGCCTTGGTTGCGAGTTTTGGGATAAGCGGTCTGGAGGTTGTGTCCGCAACTGTGGGAGGACTGATGCCAGGTGTCCGCTGAGTCCGGTAGGAGCTTTTGTGGAAAATCTATGGGATCGGGATGTGCAGACTGAAGCAGGGTGTCCGCTGAGTCCGACAGCTGCCTTGTTGGCGTCAGACTTGGGATATGCGGACTGGAGTAGTCTGTGGTATATGCGGACTGGAAGTTTGCTGTGTAAGCAGACTGGAGCTGGAGTCCGCTGAGTCTGGAAGGTGTCTTGGTAACAAGGCCATGGACTCGGCTTGTGGAATGGAGTTGTCTGCAGGGTATGCAGACTAGTGGTCCATAGTATGGGTGGACAGGAACAACATGTCCGCCTGAGTCCGGCAGTTGCCTTGGTGGCAAAGCCGTGGGCTCGGGATTAGCGGACTGAAGTGCTGTGTCCGCCGATTAGTGGACTGTTGCTGCGGAGTCCGGCTGTGGTGGTCCTAACTTGGCCCTTGGCGTCAAGGCGGACTGGTGTTGCTGTCCGGCCTTAGTGATGTCTTGGCGGTTTGGCCATTGACGACAAGGCGGACTGGAAATTGGAGTCCGGCCTTGGAGAAGCTTGGCGGGCTAGCTATCATCCACAGGTGCGGCAGACTGGATTGTATCCACGGACTGCGGAGAAGTCTTGATGCGGGATGTGGCGGTAATACTATCGGCTAGGGCGGTGACCACACTCATCATCGTGCCTATAAATAGGACCCTTGTCACATCAGGAAAAAGAGTGAACCTCAATGCGTAAGTGAACAGTAACTTGAGCATGCACAGGTTACTGCAGACTGCCTTTTGGTGTCCGCGCGGTTTGATTGAGTTGACCGGGTATGATGTGTAGGTTGTGCGGATAGCGTTGGAAAGCCAAGACTTGGCTCTGATTGCGGTCAGGGATAGTGCGGACTCTGCGGTTAAGCAACATGTAGAAAACAGCAAGTCGTGGATAGCGACCAGACGGTCTTCTCTTTGGCAGCTTGGTTCGGGGTTCAAGAAGTCGCCTGCTTCAGGCGGTTTGTTCTATTCAGCATCGCAGCTTGTGCGGTCTGGCGGCTAGGCGACCTCGCAGTCAGGCAGCTTGCAGATCGGCGGCTAGAGCAAGCATTGGAATAAGGGGTAGTCCGCACGGCTTGGGTTGCGGTCTGGCAACCTGGCGGACTGAGCGGACTCCACAGTAGTAGAACGACATCTTGTAGTTGAGTCGACGCGGCTTGTTTCTCTTGTCTTGTTTTTTGTAGTCTTTGCTTTCCCTTGGGTGTTGTTTGGTGAAGCATGTCTCGCCATGTATGTCTCGCTGTGTAGAGAAGTTAGCTGTGAATCAATAAAGACGCTTGTGCTGCATGTGTTTGCTGGTTGATTGACTTCAGTTGAGTTAACTCCTGCTCACTTGAAGGTCCAGGGAAGTTTCCGCGTGATCAAGGTGTGAACTGGATAGTTCTGAGAATATTAATTTGGCTTTAGGCTATCCTGCTGACCACCTGGAGAAAATTGAACGTGGTTGTAGTGCCAGGTTATTGAATTTTAACATGGCATCAGAGCCAGGTTCAGTTGCTTGAGCAGTGAACTTGGTCTCGGAGCTGGATTGGAGTGGATAAGCAGTGATCAACTGAAGTGGATGTGACTCTATAAAGAGGGAACTAGTGGTAGAACCATGGCAGTGGAGGATGCAAGTTGTCTTGGAATTGATCTCCTTACAGAGATGAACTTTGATTGGTGGAAGTCTTGTATGAAGAGCTTTTTTCTTGGCGAGGACCTTTGGGAGGTTGTATGCGGAGCAAAAAGACAAGAGTCTACTACTGGCAATGCTGAAGAGATGAGAGCTTAGAAGGAGACAAATGCAAAAGCGGAGTCTATTCTCAAGCAGGTGATCTCATCGGAGCTCTTGGACCACATCAGTGGATGTCGGTCAGCTGCGGAGGTTTGGACTTCCATTGATGGGTTTTTCAAGAAGGAGGTGAAGGTTACTACAGAGGATGGTCCTTCTACTTCATATCAACAAGAGAGGAGTGGTTCTCCTAGGCGTGATGGGAAGAGGAAGGAAGGACCAAGGTGCTATAAATGCAAGCAGCATGGTCATCTCAGGAAAGAGTACAAGGTTACCATGGTCTCGGCGAACGTAGCTCATGTTGGAGGCAAGGAGGGGAACTTTGTTGGGTCTTCAACAAGTTCTGGTGCTGATCGGATGAAGGCCAGTGATGGTGCAGCTATTTGGCATGAAAGACTGGGGCATGTAGGGATGGACAAGCTGAAAGCAATGACAGAAAGAAAACTCGTAAGAGGCTTGCCAAGATTGTCATCTTATGATGATGGTCAGGGGTGTGCGGGATGTCAGTAAAGTGAAGCTTATCGCTTCATGGTTGATAAGGCACAATCCAGATATAAAGCAACGTTGGCGGTTTTCCATTGTGCTCTGGTTGGACCGACCGTCACCGCCAGTCTTGGAGGCAGCAAGTTCATGTTGATATTGGTTGATGACTATTCAAGGTATACTTAGGTATACTTCATAAAGAACAAGTCCAATATGATGCACTTGTTTGTGGAGTTCAAGAAGCTTGTGGAAGGCCAGCTTGGCCCGAGGATCAAGAAGTTGAGGACAAGCATCAGTGGTGAGTTTGGCTCAACCGAGTTCTCAAACTTTTGCAGGAAGCAAGGGATCCAGAAGGAGCTTTCTTGTGGATATACTTCACAATAAGGCAGTATTGCAGCTCAGATGATCCGTTGGTTAACGGAGACCTGCAAGTGTTGGCTTCAGAGTAAAGGCATTCCTAAGTCTCTTTGGGCGGAAGGGATGGCCTGTGCTGCTCGTGTCATCAATCAGATGCCTCTTAGTCCAATTTATGTGAAGACTCCTTATGAGCTGATGTTCAGAGTAAAGCCCAGTGTGAAGCACCTACGGGTGTTTGTATCTACCTGCTACATACACTCTTCGGGTGCTCTCAAGACAAAGCTAGTCTTTGTTGGGTATGATGAGTAGAGGAGAAGATAGAGATGTATGGATCCCGCGATGAAGAGACTCATCGTGTAGAGAGATGTTGTCTTCGATGAGTTGACGCCATATTTGGGTAGCTCTCATGTGGATCTAGAGATGAGCAGGTCAGATGGTGGACTGAAGGAGGCTGCTGTTAAGATTCATGTGGAGCTGCCTGAGTCACCAGGAGCTCTAGGTTGTTCTAGCTTCGGGGTAAAGGCGTCAGGGTTAGGAAGTAGGGGGAGCGATGCTCCAGGTACTTCTGGCTCAAAGGCGGAGGCTTCTAGTTCAGGAAGCAGGGGGAGCGATGTTCCGGGCAGTTCTTGTTCAAGAGGGGAGTCTTCTGGTTCAGGTAGGTTGGGGAGCATTATTCAAGGTGCTCCTGGTTCCAGTGAGGAGGCATATTGTTCAGGGAGCAAGGGGAGTATTGTTCCGAGTTTGCCCGGGAACGGAGCTGGTTCAGAAGCAGCGGAGGTGGTTAGCCGTGATCCGGTTCTTCGGAGATCGAAGAGGATCAGTAAGCCACCATCTCAATATAGTGAAGGGAACACGACGGGCTTGATTCCGTGTTTCTTTTTAGCCCTCAGGTCGATCAAGTTTCTTCTGGCTGTGATGACCCCACTAGAATCAAGGAGGTGGTTGACACCAAGGCTGTAGAGGTGACTTCTCTCAGAGGTAACGGGGCTTGGGCTTTTGTGGCCAAGGTAGTTGGTGATAGTCCTATGATGCATGAGTGGAGGTTGAAGCTGAAGAAGGTAGAGGGAAGCATGACTCCTTTTGGGAGATGCTGGAGGGCTACCTCATGGTCCATGATATGCGGGGTGAGGACTATGTCTTGGACATTTCTTCATAGATGCTATCGGATGGATCAGGTGCATGGTTATAGGAGCTGCTGGAGTTATTCACCACTTCTCACTTCAAGGGAGAGTGTTGAAATTTGTGAAGTGAAAGTGGTGAATGGAGCACTTGGACCTATCCGCGCGGACTACGCGAATAGGGTTGGCGGACTGCTAAGTCGGCAGGGATGTTGCATACGGTTTGCTCTGTAGCGGCCGGGGCGGTCTGTTTGTTCGAAATACGCGGACAGCA